>CM028102.1:4419981-4433354 GCA_016170015.1 Anopheles longipalpis
GTAATGAACATTGATACCGTGCTAATCCGGCCAGATAATTCGTATTATACGCATACTTTTTGTTTGCATATATATATCGCAGCAAAATCTGTTCATTATGCGTTGGATAATTATTTATCGTTAATTAATACCGGCCAAAATCAATTAAGCATGTCAAGCGTAAATACACGCTTTTTGGGTGCCATTTTTTGTGTGTGTGTCTTCCTCTTGTTTTCGTGGACAAAATCAATTTAATTGTTTGAAACAGCCGGAGGACAGTTGCTTTCATCCGAAAAAGAAATGCGTTCTGTTCTGGTCAAAGTGTGTGGTAAGGTAAAAGCAAAAGCATCGACACTGGTAGGTAAGATCTCTTTACGCTGTTGCTTCCATCTCTCATCTCGCGAGGAGGCGGGGAAGGTTTTTCAAATGGGACACAAACCCATGCATGATAAGTGCCGGTGGCCTCTGAACCGCACGCGTCGGTTCCACTTAATTCATTCGGCCCCGTACGCCCCGTGCGGATCCAGGCCCGATCGGAATGGTTTCCATCGTTGCCCGTGGAGCTCATGTAGCGCATCAGAGCATTACGGTTGCATCCAGGCGGCCGCAGCCGCGGCTACTGTTTACACATTCTCGCTGCAAAACGTGTCCGGAAGTAGAAACGAGCAGAAACTCCATCCATCCTTCCGGCGGGATGGCACGGTTTTATGCTGGGCCCTCCCGCGTTTGCGGTAAGGTGGCGTAGGAAGATCGTTAATGAACGTGGCCATACATTGCGATACTTAGACGGTAAGCGACGCTTTTCCGGTGCGCATATCGAGCGGAAAATTGCTCCGGTCCTGTGGGTGGTTGGGTGGTTGAACTATTTGCCGCTGCAAGCGGGCGGCGCTGGTGGTGGGGAATGTATGTTGATTAAAATAACTTCCCAGAACGACATTCTTCCACACCCTGGGACGTTTTTGCACCGTTCAACCAGGTGGGTTTCGTGAGGGCCTAAGGGGGGTGGAGGGGTGAGGTGTTTTTTTTTTGGTTTTTATTTTTGCGTTTTCGTATTTTTCACCACCCAGCGGGGGTTGTTTCCCATGATGTGGTGAGGGGGGGGTTGGAAAATGGCACCCACTCTTAGTCAAGTTTCACATGTTTGCGGTTTTTTTTATTCGTTTGCTTTAACGTGCGTATGTGTGTGTGTGTGTGTGTGTGCTCGTGCGTTATCGATGATGGTGTGTGTGTTGGGGGAAATTCATATGGCACTCTTTCGCTTGCGGCAGCCATTTGTTTGTCAAGGGTTGGTTAAAATAAATTCTACTCGTTAACGTCTCGACCATGGTAACGGCAAGTCCCATCTTTTGGGTTGGGAAGGTTCGCTTCTGGTATCGCTTTTCGTTGCAAGCGTGATTTTTTATTTATTTATTTTTTTCTGTTTTACTTTGCAAACGCAACTCCAGGGAAGAGCAACTCGAAACGGCTTTTTGCCAACAGCAAATTACACAAATTGTCAACACGTTGCCGTTGGTAAACAGCAGCAAATCGTTTTTTCATTAAAATTTTCCTTATTAATGGATTGCTTCGACTTCTGGCAATTTCGTGTGATTCGTGTGTATCGTTTCGATTTGCCCAACCCTGTCTGTAAAATGTCCTTTCTTTCATTCCTGGTCCACACACACACAAACACGCACGAAACAAATTTGTCCTGTAGCATATTTGCGCCCATTAACGTGGGGACTCATTGGCAGTGTGCCCTTTCGGATGGGCGGTTTTGCGTGCGTGAAGCTTCGATGTGACGCTTAGCTGCACGTTCTGTTTGCCGAACGTGCGAATGTTAACATTCCCGTCGAACATATTACCACACACACACACGCGCGCGCTTATGCGCTTTTGCTTCGGGGTGCCTTTTCGTGTTTAGAGGTTTGTTTTTTTGTTGTTGTAAGTATTTTATTTCCCCGTTTTCCGGAGTTTTCCGGTTTTTCATTGTTTGGCGAACCAACGTTTTACTGTCGAGTGTGGGTGAATTCTACGAACCACGAACCACTACTATGTACTATGATGTTCATCAACGATTTTTCTAAAAATACACACACACACGCACACATATATTCATCCTGCATCACATGGAAGGGAAAAAGCTATCTCGTAAGCTAAACACAAAGCGCACGCGAAAGTACGGCGAAAAGTTTACGGCGCTTGTTTTCGCTCATTCCCCTCTCCGGTTTTCACCTTTGTTCTTCCCTTTGTATGATCTAACCTTTCATCCTCATCACTGTTCGCAAGCGATGAATGTTTGCTTTTGTTTTATGTTATGTTGTGATGTTTTTGTTCATGTTTTTTTCTTCATTTTCTTTTTTTCTCATTACGTTTTCTACGTTCCTTTATATGAGTTTGTCAGTTTCATCTTCATTGATGGAAAGTTAGGAGGTTGAGAAAAAAAATACATGCTCAATTCTTTTCCCTTCTGCTGTTTTGTGTTTTTACGTTCCTTCCTTAATTCCCAATGGTCCTGTTTCCTGTTTTGCGTTTGAAAACGTGTTTTAACATTTTTTGGAATCTCTGTTTCTCAACATTACACCCTTCAGGAGACGAGTGATAGAAAGGGAAACTTCCCTACCGATGTTTGGTTTCAAGGAAAAAGAGAAGAAGGGCAAAGTAAATAAATAAACCAGTACACGGTGCGCTCGCAGTAATGCATATTTCCAATACGGAAGCTTGCCACCCCGGATTGGCAGGCTTGTACTAGGATGTTAGCGTATTCAGTGAGTAATTTTAACGAACCTGAGGAGAATAGGTTTTGCAGTGACTTGCGATAGTGAACGAACTGCTTATGAAAATTAACTCTTTGCAGTTTGGTTGGGAAACGAGAGGGATCTATTCGGTTGAAGGATAAAGAAGGACATCAAAAGAATTGTAGCTTGGTGTAATAATAAACGAAGATAATTCAAACTAACAAGCTCTGACTATTGCAGGTATTCGATGCATGTCTTAATATTTTTTGGGAATATGAAATATATGGCCAAAAACCACCAATAATCAGAGACGCTTGTCTGAGCTTATCCATGAAACAAAGCAAGGATTTTGTTCTTCAAAATCTACTAATTTTTCTCTAAAAAATGTTAAGAGCTTCCGAAGAAGATTGTGAAGCTCAGATGGAGTACTTAAGATCGATCAATTAAGTTTCTCTCAATACTGAGACTAAAATCATGAGCAGTGGCGGAGTGGGTGGAGTGGGTGGCCGGCAGGGGAATTTCCGATTTCGGGGACCTCACCGATCGGGAATTCTGTGAAATGTTGTACGACAACTCCTCCTCCTCACGCGCAATGCCCATCAAAGAACCCTCCCTAACTCCAGAGATCCTGAGGCTTGTTAGTCTGGGGCTTTTCCTCCGTTAAGCGATTGGAAAATAAGCAACTCTGTATGTAATTGACAGAAATTTTTCCTCGACTATCCTACCTTCTCCCCAGTAAATTCCAGGGGCCTCAATGTAGCTACTGGGGTTTCCATAGAAACGTTCCCCTCGGGCCAGCAGTTTTGAAATCTTTTGAAGCCCTTAGTGCTCCGCCCTTCATAATGTAGACACTTAAAAAAGCCACAACATAATCTCAGAGCGACATCCGGCCGAGAGTTCCTAAAGGCCCAAACTACCATTCCGGTTTAAGGCTCCTGGGAGCTTTATCCGATACTGGTCTTGAGATCTGCTCAACTAACTAACTACTTGCCCAATATGAAGACCAAGAGAAACTTTGTGTCTTGAAAAAATGCGCCTTGAAAAATAAAATTCCTCCATTCAATAAATAGTGATATCGACGAGGACATTCAATAAAAACCAAGAACTCTCTCATCCTTAGCTCTCACATTGCCCAAACGTATTCTATGACATCTCGCATTTAGTATTTGCATAAATTCAGCAATTCCCTAATGTCTATTTGGTGTTACCGGTGTTCCAAGTGTCTATTATACTGGCTCAATGGCACCCACGGAATCCACTGGACTCCACTGGATCTCAATATTGGAGAAAAAGCTACTGCATTTCTGAAAAGAAGAATTGAGTATATTTCTTACTGGCCTCTCTGAAAAAACATCCAGGCGAAAAAGCTACTGCATTTCTGAAAAGAAGAATTGAATATATCTGTTACTGACCTCTCTGGAAAATATCCTTACTCGAGTATCTTAGTGACCTTCAAGAGTGATCAAAACTTTGACTTTCTGTTTAAGAACTATTCTACATTTAATATATTCACTTGAATTCTACATCAAGACATTTGACATTCACTATAAAAAGTGTTCACATTCCGTACCATCGTGCGGCGGTAACATTTTCAGGCTAAAATTTTTCAATAAAAATTACAAATTACAAACCCCACACACATTGCAATCCAAAAACCCTGGAAATGGAATGGTCGGCACTTGGTTGCGCATGTTGTGCACACTTTCGTTGGGTGAAAAATGTACTCCCCCTCCCCCTCGTTACCCTCACAATCACTTTTTACCTTTACTCCAAGAAAAGCAGTAAATCGAACACAAAGTTTCCATTCACGTTGCACGATCAAAACCCATTGGTTTGTACGTAAGGTTTGGTGGTGTACAAAAAAAAAAGCTGTAAAGTACAGGAAAAGCCACAGTTGTACGTGAGTGCGAGCACTCACACACATACAAAAAAAAAGGTAAATCGAAAGTCGACGATAAAACTTCCCAACAATGAATATCCCTTCCTCTGTTTCAATCGTTTCACTAACAGAGAGAGAGATAGTTAGAGAGAGAAAGAAGGCGCATTTTTCGCACACGGAGCGTCCTGGTACAAGCGGTTGGCTTGTTTATGGAGTAGATTTATCGTCCCCCCCCCCCTCGGTAGCAAATGGCCGGTAGCTGCCAAATGGGAAAGAGGTGCGCAAAACTGGCACATCGTGCCCTTCACTTTTCCGCGTTTGCCAAAAAGTATTGTAGAGGGTAGGAATTTCGCCTTGGCTTTTTTTGTTGTTTTTTTTTTCCCCCAAACCAGGAAGTGAAAATAAATGCACTACCCGTTTTTGGTGTTGCGAACAGTTTTACGTTTGTAGTTGGTGTTTTTTGGTCGTTTTTGTTGTTTTTAATTTTTATTTCGTAGATCAGTATGCCCTTTTTCCTCCATGCTTGAAAGTACGGGGGGAAACAAAAGTTAAAACATTGAAACATTAAAGGCGTTTTTCTTGCCTTTCCTACCGCTCCGGATGGGAGAACTGCACTGTTCTATAGGTTTTATTTCATTTTAATTTCGACACCTCCCGTGTTCGACCGAGTGTTTATGTTTGTACGGAGCAAAGGAGGAGTTTTATATCTCCACAAAAAAACGAATAAATAAATAAACAACTCCCCTGATGCATCGACATGCGATATGGAGCGATATGAATTTTTCAACACCAAACGGAAGCTCGTTATTTGTTACATTTTCACCAGCAAAATAGTTTCCTCCAAGACAATCGTCTTCAAGGTTAGCAAAACTGACTTACGAGGAAATGGCTTCTTAGAAGCCGAGTTTCACCTGAACGTGCGAAAAGGAACGTAGATTTCCCAATAATGTTTGCAAAAAAAGAAAGATGAAGCGATGAAGTTAGACACTCGTTAGTGTCGTATTTTACAGTGAATGCAATATTTAAACAACTGAAGCATAATCGTGCTCGCGCAGCGAAGGGATCTTTCGCTGCGGAAGTGGCAAATGTAAAGAAATTAAAAAAAGAAAACACGCTACAAACCTCATTACGGTTTCATAATTGTGCCGAATACTGTGAAACGAAAACAGCTTACTCATATAAAATTGCTTTCCCTCTGTTGCAGTACCGAAGTCACTTCCCACTTCCAAACCAGCTGATGAACGGTAGTTTTCGTCCCGGTTTGTCTGTTTTATACTTCTTTTTTTTTAAATAATAAAANAAAAAAGAAAGATGAAGCGATGAAGTTAGACACTCGTTAGTGTCGTATTTTACAGTGAATGCAATATTTAAACAACTGAAGCATAATCGTGCTCGCGCAGCGAAGCGATCTTTCGATGCGGAAGTGGCAAATGTAAAGAAATTAAAAAAAGAAAACACGCTACAAACCTCATTACGGTTTCATAATTGTGCCGAATACTGTGAAACGAAAACAGCTTACTCATATAAAATTGCTTTCCCTCTGTTGCAGTACCGAAGTCACTTCCCACTTCCAAACCAGCTGATGAACGGTAGTTTTCGTCCCGGTTTGTCTGTTTTATAGTTCTTTTTTTTTAAATAATAAAAGCACCACGTCCGATGGCGTGCCGGTACCCAATCAGACACCAACGATGCACACCCCCTGATGGTCGACCTTCCACCCCCTCCCCTGGCCTTAGGTCGAAATGAAGCTCGTAAAATCTGCTTCCAGTGTCCAGCTGTTTTAACGGTTTGCGTTCATTGTCCGGCTTGCAAGCCGGTGCAAGCTGCATCAGTAGAGTTATTAATTTGATTACTCCATCCGTCTCCGGGTCAGCACCGAGAAGACTGACACGGCACTACTGGGTTGCCGAGATGACAGTTTTGTCACTCCATTTTCTGTACAGACTTGGAAGGGGTTCTCTTGTTTTTTTTTTACCCTTCTCCCTTTTTCGTTTTGGGAGCTTTGGAGAAGTTTTACTGCTCCAATAAACTGACAGCCCCGGATACGAATAGGTCAGGTTTGGGGAAGGGGGGAGGTTGTTGGGGGAGGGGGGGGAGCTTCCGAGCATAGGGTCGTCAAGTGAGCATTTCAATTACGGTCACTGATGTGTGTGTGTGAACATCACTCGGACTCGACTGCACGAAAGGAAGGTCTTATGTGTGTGTGTTTTTTTTCTGTAAAAGGGTAAAACTTTGAAATGGTGATGCTTTCGTGGGCGGACAAGATCAATGCATGCAGTGATTGGAAATTCCGGATAGTCTGGAAAGGATAATAAACACGGAATAATCTAGTTTGGTTGAGTGAATTATTGAATGGTGACCGGTATACCGGCAATAAAAATAAAAAGCAATAAAAATTTGTCAACATATGTATATATTTTTTAAAAAGAAATATTTTATTACTTTCGAGAATTCTTCTTCTGGAATAAATTATTATTGTTCAAGATTTTATGATTATCTCACGAAATTCACACCACGGTAGATGTGATAATAGTTTGCTTTTTTCCCTTGCTGCCCAATAGGTTAATGTTGCATTGCGTAAAGCCTACATTTAGGCGCTAACATTTCGTCAATCTTCTGCAAACGGAACCGGTTTGAATGAAGAATAATATTTTGTGTTTGTTTGTGTGTGTGTGTGTGTTATTTTGCTACTTCTTCTCCTCATTTTAGTCTTACTACCCCCCCCCCCCCTTCTCCCCCTTCCCCTTACATTCCGGTCACTATGGTAAGCATAATAAACCGTGGTACGGCAACACACAGGCTCGTAAGGATGGGTGTGTTTTCGCCGTACCGGAGACCCGTCCGTTGATTTGCGCTGTTTGTGTCCCATTTGCTTTGCCGTCACTGCTTTCCCAAAAACGGTACACCGGCCGCCTTTAGTGGATAATGAAAATGGTTTCCGGTAAATAAGCCCTACCGAAACATGGGGCAACACTGGTGTACTGGTGTGAGTGTGCGAATGCTTTGCAGATAAGGGGGGGGGGGAGGGTGTGCACAACTATTTGCCTTGATAAAAATGGATGTGTGTGTGTATGAGAGAGAGACGCATGCTGTTTGTATCATTAGCAATGGAACAAAATGGTGGATTTGCGGGGGGGGGGGGGGGGGGGGGGGGGTGGGGTGGGTTGGGGGACGTTGACGGTTTCAGTTTGCTTTGCCACATGGTGGTGGTCATATACGCGATGTGATACCACCGGATCAACAATGCCAAAAGGGGGATGCGAAAGAGGGGTGAGGAGAGGAGAGAGGAGGAATGAATGCGTAAGAGCAGCTTTGAGTATCGTTTGCGAAAGCTAAACATAGCTTTGCCTGCAGCATTCGAGCCAGCCGTAATCAAAATAAAGCACCGAGCGAAACGGATACCAAAACTAAACAGAAACTGTCCCGCTCGCTGGTGATTTCCAGCAAGGATGTTTTTCCTTTTTGCGAGGGTGGAAGGGAAGGGGAAAAATGGGGAAAGAGTGTACGAAATTCTGGACAACATCTGGTTAAGTATATTGGAGCAGGAGAACGACTTTAAGGAGAACGAAACAAACATGCAAAAAAAAAATCCAAAAAAAAGGTAAGCAGTAGGGAACAGATGAACAGAAGACGGAAGGATGAAGTCTTTGCTGCTTTCACAGTCGTATCTTAATTTCTCTTCAATTTATCTTTATTAAAAGCAATTCCTGGTATAGCTTTTTCCTCCTTGCCGCCATCCTCAACCTCCTGTTGGAAGAAATAGGAAAAGCGGATGGGGATGAAGGAAAATGGGGTATGGAAAATGGAGAAAAGATAGGGTGGGGTTTTGGGGGATTTCTGATAATAACCGGAAGTACCGGTGCCTGCACCTGGAGACCTTTCACTGGTCCGCTGCACCATTCTGTGAACGGCCGCAAAGGTAATAAACGGATGGAAAAAGCCAAAACCCCGGTGTGGATAGTTTTCCACACCCGTACGGTTTCGATACCGCCCTTTTAAAAGGCGCAGCTGTGGCGCGGTTGAGGGGTTTTTATGAGCGATTATGGTTTTCTTGAGTGTGCTTCAGCCGTCCCCCCCCCCCCGGCCCCAGGCCAGTTGGCCAACCGGGTTTTGAATTAACCTCAAAAAGGAAAATGTCTAGTTGCAGTTGGAAGAATGAAGGTTGGCCATAAAAAAGAAAAGAAAAAGGAAACGATCGGTGGAAGAATTTAATGAACATACTCATGTTTAAAGCCATCGAACGACGTACTTTATCTCGTTTTATTTCGTTTCTCCTTCTCTTTCTACTGCGCTTAATTTATCGCTTTCGTGAGGCAAATCTAACGTTTCCTCTAGTCAAGTCACGAGGCACATTAGCCCGTGCTTTATGACGCTCGGCACTGATCGAAAACGGAGGGGGAGGGGTGGAGGTGTATAGTGTGGGCTGTGCAAAAGCACTTTTCATCCCTCCGGAGGGGAGCAGTCGCGTTGATGCTGGACATTTGCTGCCATTTTATACTGGTTTCCCTTCCTCTCCGCCCTCTCCCTCTTTTCAATCCTACTTCTCGCTCTTCAAAAGCACAAGAAATAGACAAGAAAAATGGGTTAAAGGAACCGCCTTTCCCTCCCCCTCCCCCCCTCCCCCCTCACCCCCAAAAGCTACCAACTGTGAGTGTGTGTATGTCGTCGTTCTTACCTTTTCAAAGAGTGGGAGTTTATTTTTTTCCTTCCCTTACCTCCCACCTCCCCCCTCCCCTTTCCTTTGAAAGCTGAATTTTACAAGCCCGGGACCCGAATGCCGGGAAAGCAAACGGTACGGGAATGGGCAAACGAGGGGCCCTCAAGCATCCCAGGGCAACTCAACTAATTGATACTAATTGGCGTTCAGTCTTGTGAACTGGGCCACTTTTCCAGTTGAAACAGTTTCCATAAAGCATCGAAGGGACGATAACAGGCGGCTCACTTTCTCTTTCCTCCACCTCCTCCCCCTCTCCGTCGCAAAACCCAAACACGGGTCCATGAATCTTTCCATCACCGCTATCGATGAGGTTCGGTAAAATTTACCGCCATTTTAGCAGATTAATTTAGGGACCCGGCTGTGAAAATTACGGCTTCGGGGGGTTTTTTTTTGCCAACAGCTTTGCCAAAAAGGCGCCGGCTTTTGCGTTACCAGGTGATGTGTTTTCGGGAAGTGTATTAAAGCATTTAATCACTGAGAAATAGGTGTGCAAGCGGGTTTTGTTGTCCGTTCTTTGAGGGGTTGAAAATACTCGGTAGCGATTGGAACTGATATTATATTTATTTGTCTGTTGCAAGTAAAGAAATATTTTGCTTGACATATTTTTCAGAACGATCATAAATATTTTGAGATATTTTAATATTTATATTACCAGAAAAATGACAACTTAAGGCTGTAAGCTCAGCCTCCTTCTACGCAGAATGCAGACGACAAATTGAAAAAATTAAATATTCCGATTGAACTACAGTTGAACCTACCATGAATAAACAGTTAATGGGAAAAGCAAAAGAGTTTAAATCAAATGTTTTCAAGCGAACGAAATATTCAACAAACAAAAAAACTAAATTTCCCAATTTCACATTCCGACAATATTCCACAATCTGGTAAAAGTAATTTTTGGTTGTGATTTTTATTTCCTTTTCAACGATATAGTTTTTTTTGGCTCTTTGCTGTAGAAAATGGAAACGTCTCAACCCTCGTTTCGTGTCTTTCTATGCGTCCTAAGGGTGAACAAAATTTTCCATTCTGTGTGCCACCACGGGAAACGGGTAAATTAGCATGAATCGTTGCTTCCGCGTTGCTTTTCCACTGACAGGCTTTGATGTTTTGACAGGTTGTACCTTTCGTTCCTTTCCCCTTCCAGTAAGCTTGAGTCACCTTACTTCATACTCAGACCCGCTTCACGTACCCATAAACAACCGACTGGGGATTGCAAATTATTATTATTTTTTTGGTCTTGACCCAAAGCTTTCCGCGAGCACCTCCCCGGTGGCAAAGGATAATGGAAAACTCTCCAGTATAACCGCCTAAAAACGCACCACCGACCACAACGTTTCGTTGTTTTATTTTTTCATAATCATAAAGCAAACTTTCGTCCCCATTTTCTTCGCTTTCCCTGGTGCTGGAGGTAGGAGTGGTGGAAAAAATGGGTTTACTTCTTAAATAAAACACCTTTTCCTCTCTTTTTTGACGCAGTGAGAGCTTGAGCTTTTGCAGCTGAAATACGGCGGTACCGGAGGTGGTATGGTGTGATTCCTATTTTTCACGCTTCAAGATGTGAAACCACCTCACACTCGGAAGAGGGAGGCGTGGCTGTGCAAAATAAGAAAACAACAGCAACAAGAACGTTACTACCCCGGGGAAAAAAGGGAAAAACCTCTAATGAAAAGTGTGCGCTATCAGCATGAAAGCCACCTATCCAAACGGGCGCTTTGAGTACGGTTTTTTCGGGGGGGATGTCTCGAAATGTAAGCCGTTAAATGCTTTCATTTGTAATGAAGATAAAAGGGCCAGATTAGACCTTCGAAATGTGTTCCACCACTACGCCCAGTCCTTTTATCCCAACCATTGCATTCCACAAGAATAATGCAACGAGAAATGGGAGGGTAAGACAACCAAAAAAAAAAAAACCCCCCGAACGACACGCGACGAAGGTGATAAACCTTCCCGGATGAGTGTTACATTCCGGATTCCGTTGCTTCCAGTTTTTGGCAAAAGACATAAAATGAAGATTAAGCTCCCTCAAGCAGAAGACAAAGACGCAACGATGTGTGTCTGTGTGTGTGTGTGTGTGTGTGTGTGTGTTTGCTCTCTTTTTCTTCTTCCGATGAAGGGCAATGTAATCTGACGACTTTTGCAATTGTCGCCATGATACGCCGGGGGGACAAAGGTACTGGTTGGGTGCTATTCCTCCTCCCAATTTCGTCGATTTTGTGGGTCGGATTTTGTCTCGTGGCACCACAAGTGTGCGCGGGTTGAAGCAGGGGAAAAACGGAAAGTTTTCCATGTGTCATTATCCTTGGACATGACACATTCCCGTACGAAGCACTGGGCGCCTCCATTCGTACGGTGTTACGATGGAGACGCCCCGTCCTTTTCGTAACGTTACTGCGGGAAGGCAAAGTAACGCACGAGTATAAATTTGGTGAAGAAACTTTTGATTGGCAGTGTGTTAGCCACAATTTAGGACAGTCGCTTACTTCTCTCTCTTTCGCATTCTCTCTCTCTCTCTCTCTGTTTTTCCTCAACATAAAACAAATTCGAGCTAGGTCCCCCCTTGTGATGTAGGGGTATTTTGGTGAAAGTAAAAGGGAGAGAGAGGGGGAAAAGAGGGAGGGGAGGAGAGGAGGAGGGAGAGAGAAGAGACGCGATGAAGAGGATAACTCGTGCGAGTGAGCAATTGAGCATCGAGGTGAAATATGCTCCGAGCTTTGCTCATCATCGGAATGATGCAGCCGGGTGTAACAATTCGACGATACCGTGTCGCTGTTTTCCGCTACCGTTTGGAGTTTTTCCACGTTTAGCTGGTTCGCTAATTATCCGTCGATCTTCTGCTACGGCCATGTTCTTACATATCGAGCGCTAAAACTGGCGGCCAGGGCAACGGGCGCGATGGTTATACGATCTGACGTCTGGGGACACCATTTTTCCGGACGATTTTGTTTCTGTTCCATTCGGGGTGGGACAAGGGGGTGGGGGGAGGGTTTGTAGGGTGGAAAGAAGATTGTAGATGGTTAATGCTGAGCGCCCCCGGCAGAACAATGGTCGTGTTGCCATTCAACCAACTGCGAAATTGCGACCAATTGGTTCGAGTTCCCAATCGCTAATAAGCGTTTCCCATTTGGAAAAATGTAGTTTTTCCACTGATTTACGAGCACTACTCTTGGCACATTTTTGTACAGTTTTTTTTTTGCTTTTTAAAGCTTTTCTAGTGAGTGAATATTTTCGTCTTTTTAGTTTGCTTTCGTACAAAAATGGATAAAAATGGGCTTTAAAAAATCGTAAACCCAAGAAACATATTATCACCTTCTTGTGTTGTGCTTTTTCCACTAAAACATGTGTGATTTAAGCTACAAAAAAAGCCCCCGCACAGAAAAGGAAAATTTTTACTTGCACGTGGTACGACCGTTTCGTAGGAATCGCTCGGTGAACTTTACCGATGATCAACCACCTGGAAGGGCCACCCAAAAATGTTCACCCGGGCAGAAAACTAACCGAAACCAATCGACCAGCACGTTTACCGGCTCTCCGGCTCATAAAAACAGAAGAAGAACAAAAAAAACACATCAAAAATTGCCATCGATTTTGTTCACCAGTCTGTTTACTTGTGTGTTGTTTTTTTTTTGTTTTTGTTTTGTTGCATGTTATTATTTTATGGGGCTAATATTTTCGCTCCAGTCGGTTCAAATGCCGGGTGAAAGGAAAATTGGTGCTCTTGCACATTTTTATAATTATTTTGCAGTTTGTGTTTTTTTTTGTTATTGAAAATCGAAATTGAAAGTTGATTGATTTTTGTTTTAAGTAATAATTTTTTCTCATTACTTCATTTCTCCTGAACGTCTGTAGGACAGTTTTTCATCCTTTATTGAGAGTTTGACGTTCAGTGTTGTGTAGGTTAACATTTTCCCAGCACAATTTTCGTTATATTTTTGGCCATTCTTCAGTCATCCTTCCCTAACAACGCCCCCTGCGCGCCCTCATCACCTTCACCGTGCCGGAGATAGTCGCTGGCACGTGTGGGCCAATCTCGCTCGTGCGAAAGAATTGATATTGAGCTGATAGGTCGCATGGTTGATACAAT
>CM028102.1:4449449-4522847 GCA_016170015.1 Anopheles longipalpis
ATTTATCGACAGCCGCCAATGTTTGCGTGTGTGAGTGTACAGCAAATTATAAACAATCCAGCCCGTAATAAACCCTTATCCAAGCACTGGTCCTTTGCGTTACGTTACGTTACGTTACGTCCGATACGTTACAGCTGCATTTAAACACTTTATGAACGAGTTTCTCCATTACCACGCATACTCTGGGGATGCTGTACTGGTAATTTTTTTCCTCCGTTCTTCTTTTCCAAACTCACAGTTAAAAATTAAATCACATTGACGTAGGTCCCTGAATGGGCTGGTTTCGAGCAAATGGCGTACCGGCGTATGTTACTCTCGGGCTTTACCGTTTGGCTCCCCGGTTGGTCGAACAGTGAAATATGATCGTGCTTTTGATTCACAACAGGGCAAACTGGTGGGCAAAATGTGTGTGTTTTTTTTCTCTCCCACCCCTGAAAGTCACAAAAACCCCACAGAGAGAGAGGGAGAGTGAAAGAAAAAAAAACCATCCGACCCCGTTTTTCGCTAATGGGTTCAATTAGTGCGAACGTTGGCTGGGCTAAAGTTATTTGCACTACCTCGACGGTTCTGTGTGTGTTTGTGGGGGGAGTTTTTTGTTGTTGTTGGTTGCTTTCACCCAACCCAAAAGCTACACAAAATCGCTGGGAAACATCACCAGAAAATTGCGGTAGAAAATGGATGCATCCCTGGGCCGGGCAATGGTTATTGCGGGGTTTTCAATTTCTTTCACCACTCCGGGTTGTAGTCACGGGTTTTTTGGTCTGTTTTTATATTGCTCTTCACCAATTCCTTAATGTACCACTATTTAACTTTGTTCCCGTTTTCACAACCGGAAATGAGAATTTTAAAATGGTGTTGAAATTTTTTCTGTTTTTTTATCATTTAATAAGATGATTTGTAACGAAAATTGCATACATTTAGGCGAATGAGAATGGTTAATTTCTACGTAAAAAAATCGCACGCGTTAAATAAAATAATCTTAAGCTTTAAAAAACGAATATTTAAACCAGCATTTAAGTCTCCAAACGATAAAACCTGGTTAAAAGGAATCATGCAACGAATCGTCGATTTAACTTCAAAACTTACGGTTTAAAAGTCCCATTTTTTTGTAGGTTTAAGATTCATTATGTGTTTCTCTAGCTTTCGAGCAAGTAAATTTTTTTTTCTTCACGCGCCCAAAATTTTCAAACGTACATTTAGCTAGCTTTTGCTCTCGTATCGAATGCAACGCCTGCCTGTGTAACGGAGGGGGTTCGAATTTGGTTCACCCACCTGCCCGAAAACAGGAAGTAAGCCAATGAACATCACTTCGGTGAGGCGCAAACTAGCAAACGAAAATAAAAAAAACTGGGCAATCGGAATCCTTCAGCTGGGTGTAACTAAGCTCAGGGATTAGCCATCCACATCCGTACACTACACTACAGCCACTAACAGGATTCGATTCGGTAGTGTGTGGGGGGGGGGTTTGGGTGCAAAACATGCCCAAAACTCTGGTACCGGAAGAAGAGAAAAAAAATACACTCAGCTCGGTACGATTGGATCTGTCGTGTGCAGGAAGGATATCGTTAGGTGCTCACTAACGCGATAAGGACGAGCCGAGAGTTTTAGAGTGTGAGGTGTAAGCTTTTACTAGCAAAAAAAAAACAAAATCACCCAGACACAAACACACACACACGGGCAGAACAAAACCACCTTGTGTAAAAATGGGTATGTAGTAGCTAAAAACCATACCCTAGTCCTACAACAACAAAAAAATAGTTACACCAGCAAAACCCCGAAAAACCCGAAGCAAAGCTTGGGAACGTCCTCGTGCTTTAGATAGGATCAGGATCAGGTTGACGAGAGTGGTTTAAACAGCTACATGTGAGCATGTAGCCCGGCATCAGTTCACCACTCGGTGCGTATGTGTTTGTATAGATTTTTTTTGTTTGGTATGTGTGAAGTTTTGTTGGTTTACTCTTGTGCGATGTTTTTCTTTCGTCCCACACTCCCCGCACTGCTGCTGCGCACGGAACATGTACAGAACGNGTTGACGAGAGTGGTTTAAACAGCTACATGTGAGCATGTAGCCCGGCATCAGTTCACCACTCGGTGCGTATGTGTTTGTATAGATTTTTTTTGTTTGGTATGTGTGAAGTTTTGTTGGTTTACTCTTGTGCGATGTTTTTCTTTCGTCCCACACTCCCCGCACTGCTGCTGCGCACGGAACATGTACAGAATGAAACAAAAACCAACGCAAATCTCGGGCCACCTCCGGCAGCGCGTTGTGAAGAGGACTTATGGCGGATCCATGTCGATGCGGTTAGGTGTCGAAGACAGCCTGACGGTGTGGTCAGATTTACACCCAGAACCCGTACAAAAGAGTGTCGATTTTTCGGCCAACCGTATTAGAGACATGTTCTGTTTAGTGGTGGAGGATTTAAAGGGGTTTTTCCCTTCACACACCGTTACCACACAACTGCCTACAGATCTGTGGTGCCTTAAAAGTGGTGTGAAGGGAGCAGAAATTTTAAAAAGAAAGGGAAGGAGAGGAGAAAAACCGACACTGAAAAGCAAATACCACAAATACCTTATCCACGGGATACTGAGCACGGTCAAAACTTAGGCGAAAGAAAGCTAACAAATAACCAAAAAAAAAATACACCCTCAACCGATGAGCGGTTTGCTAATGTTCGCTGTAAAATTGTGCCCGTTTTGAATAGCGTTCCACAATCGTTCGGTATTATATGCCAGAATAAAATAAAACCCCCCCAAAAACTCTCCAGCACTGCTAGCGACCGGGTTGTGTGCGAACTTGTCAAGCGCAAAATGAAGTTTAACTTTTCCGTTTTTTTTTTGCTACCAAACCGAATCCTACTCACGAAGCGAAAAGAGAGGCCCCGTTTTTTTGTGACTGTGTGTTTTGCTGGGAAAGTAAAATATGAATTAAAATCATCTAGACAGGACGTTACAACAACAACAAAAAACACACACACCTTGTGGTTGTAAAACTGCCCGAAGTCTTGCTTTGTCACGTCTGTAAAGACTTCAATGCCATCGTGAAGTAAGCTTTTACCGTTCCACTGTTTCCCGAAATAGACGCGTGAAAACATTCGTACAAAAATGAAGAATCATCATCAGGTGGGATAACAGCAACAAAAGAAAAAAAGGAAAGAAAAGATTAGCATTTTTAATGATGACAAATAATGCCGTTGAAGAGTGGCCAAGAAAGCTTCGTCCAACACAAATGCTAACGCACGGTGGTGTGTTGGGTGTGAAAATGGTTCGCACAATGAATGACCGGCAGGTTGGACGCGTGTGCGTTTAATTCGTGGAACTTATTATTTCCAGCAAGTTAAACACTAGCGCACCTGCCTGGAGACTCCTTCTTTAGGTTAAATGCTGTGTAAAAAAACATACGATTTTGTATAATACACTTTGACCACTTTTCGCAAATTGAAGTCCGCACGTCCGCGGATTATTCGCAGCAGGTGAAGTGAGTTTGAAAGCTGAAGATTAAAAAAAAATCTTCCTGAGATAAAATAATGGCCTCAAAACTCCACCAAACGTGTAGTCGCCGAGATACAAGGATTCGTAGATTTTTTTTTTGAAAATTTGACATCTCACTGATTTTATAGCACATTAGTTAACAGTTTGTGGAAAATGTTGTCTAATGCAATCAAGTTTTTCTAATCACGAGAAAAAAATTGATTCAACAACATTCGAGATACGCGGAGTTTTTTAGATTTCTGTGGACCTTCATAATACTTATTTCAACTTTATAGCAGAAAAGACTGTTATAGCAGATCGTTTATACTTATGAGTTAAACACTTTTTAGTAGAAAACATTTGAAAAATTAAAATAAAATTGTTACAACTAATAGTTTTTGTTAAGTTTTGGAAATATACTTGGGCTTTCATAATACTTATTTCAACTTTATAGCAGAACTGACTTTTATAGCAGATCGTTTATACTTATGAGTTATGGACTTTAGAATAGGAAACATTCGAAAAATTAAAATAAAATTATTGCAACTAATGGTTTTTGTTAAGTTTTGGAAATATTCTTGGGCTCTCATAATACTTATTTCAGGTTTATAGTAGAATAGACTTTTATAGCAGATCGTTTATACTTATGAGTTATGGACTTTTGAATAGAAAACATTTGAAAAATAATATAAAATTATTGCAACTAATAGGGAGGTAAATTATTTGCTATAAAAATAGTGAGCTATAAAATTTTAAAGTCCATTTATCTGCCATTTATTTGCCAAAGATACTTGGGAAGATCAAGATGTATATATATAGCTTAGGTAAGAATACCTCTCAACAATTGAAACAGCTGTGATAAAATAGCTCAAAAATTCCAACAATGATTTGGAGCCCAATACACCATTTTACTGTTCAATTTCCCTTTCATTTTAAATATTGATATACTACGCAGCTTACCAATACCACATTCGCGCTGCTACCGCAAGTGGTTGCAAAACATCCGTTCATCTTCATTCCATCGCACTGACATTCATCCGTCTGCAACCAGTGCACTTTTCACTTTTCTCGAACATCGCGCAAGGTTTTCGCATCGAAATGGGTCTAAAAACCTTGGTCCGTTTTTTTTTTTGGCTATTTTGCGACCGAGCGTCGAAACTAATTAAAAAGTCTGCCTCTGGTAGCGTTGATTCACGCGACCAGACGTGAAGATGAATGAGGTGTGCTGTGTGTATATGTGTGTGTTTTTACTTCCCTTCTTGTGGGCGGTACATTTTCCTTGAATTATCAACAGGAAAAAAAACCCCCCGGAAAATCTGTTCAACTTCACTTACCCACCTGGCAAGGCAGTTCGTGGTAAAACATGGTACATGCACCGAAAGCAAACGATGAAGATCAAATCAAACCAGCTTTTGCTAAAGTTTGTTCTCTTCAACCCTTTTTTTTTTTTGGTTCAGTTCGGGTGGAGGTTTCCTTGTGTGTTTTATTTTTACGTTTTTTTGGTTTTTGGATAATTTTGTGAAATTTTCGTACCGTTTCGCGGCTTAGCTCGCTTTCCATTCGGACAGTGTAGTGCGAAGCGCGTTGGCGGTTCCTATACCCCATTTTGGAAGGTTGATTTTTTTTTGTCTTCTTCTCCGTGTGGTTTTTTTTCTTCTTCTTTTGATTGGTTAATTATTCATGCCAACCGGAAGACCGACACTGGTGTCGCTGGCAAAGCTTTGCGAAAACAGTACCGGAAAGGAGTTTCGTCCCAAAACCCCCCTTTCCTCCTCGGGAATGGGGTAGTTTTGCTTTTCTGCCTTATTTTAGACTTTTTTTTGTTGTTGTTAGTCACAATTGTCTACGAGCTGCTTGAAGGCGCACGTGAAGGCACAAACGGTGAGATTTTTCAACGCGCGTTTCGCTTTCACGCTCATCGTGCTTTGTTTGTTGTTTGTTCCGTTCGGGTCTTTTGCACCCTCTAATCGCACACACACACACACACAAAAAACCTCCCTGGTTTTCGTTATCCTTTATTTTCCGAGAATAAAAAAAATCCGATTCCACACGAGCAAGTGAGAACGAATAAACAGGGAAAAGAAACATTTCACACGCTTTGTTCCTCCACGCCACCCCTCCCCCCTCCATTTAGGACTTCATTAATCTTGGTCGCTTTTGGGTATGCTTTGTCCTTTGTTTGTCTGTCTGGTAAGGGGGTTTTTTCCTTTTTCGCTTATCAGCTTCATTCGGTCAGTGCCAAACACACCGGACAGCAACTAGTTAGTGGCCCGTGCAACAACATTCCGACACGAATGCTTCGGGATGATTATTATTCCCCGATCGCTTTCCCGACCGAGCGACGAAACCCGGTGCAATGAAGAGTAAAGCGCGGGTGGGAGCGGGGGAAGAAGAAGGTAAGAAACGGTTGGGACCTAATTTCATGGCTAATTTACTAGCCTTCTCCCCAAACGGTACTCACGGCCATCTTGTCGTGCAAGTTAGCTCCTTCCCTTTCGTCTGCATATCCGCTCATTAAAAGGGATTTTTCGCAATTCATATTCGCTACTGGCGTTGGGTGGATTTATTTTCGCAGACATTCATTTTTCCCTACACTACTACACAGGAGGGCCCGGGGGGGGGGGGAGAAAAAGAGAAGAAAAAGAAGGGGTGAAAAATTCTCTTGCCACAAACTCGAAGGAACTGAAGCCCGTTCGGCATCTTAACCCGATGAACGGATTTCCTTTCCATCTGCCATCTTGTCACACGCCCAATGACAATTGACAGAAGCACTTAGAGCTGACGGAAGTTGCAGTTGAGAAAGCAACAAAACAACGAACCAAAAAAAAAACTGCAACACTAGTACTAAACCGGGTTCCTGCCTCACTCAACCCTCGATGAGCGATATCACACAAATTGTGTGCACAGTGTGAACAACGGTACGGAAGAATTGGCTGCGGTAAGCCGATTATGATTGTGCCCGGTTGCGCCCCTTTCGACAGCTGGTTGTACAGCCCCGAGAGATGGCGTTGCTCGGAAAGCATTTGGGTTTCGAAAAAGATAAAAGAAGGGGGGGAAAAAGCGAAGATGATTCAATTCCAAAAAAAAACCCAACCCATTCCATTAGATTGGAAGAAGGGGCAGCTTTTGGAAGTCAAATGTCGCAGCACACACTAACGTCCGGTTGCAGGCACCGGTTTTTGTTGCGACTTACAGTGCCCTTGATCAGTGAGCTTGAGGAGAAGACAGAAAACAGAAAAGAGTAGAGAAGGTGGAAGATGTTTTTTCAGCCTGCATCAACCTGATGTGTGATGTGAGTGTGAGTTGCAAACCGTACTAAACGTTGACGCCCGCCATGCGACGTAGATTGGGCACACTTGACAGATGGTGCGGCCGGTTGCGAGCAAAAGCTTTACCGTTTTCCCGCTCTTCTCCTGTTTTTTTGCGGCTTTCGCTTCGCATGCCCAGTCATGAATTATTGGATGCGAAAGGCAATCGCCCAACAGACGCACTGACGAACATCAAGGCTCGAGTAGTTGGGTTGTGGTTGCGGGGAAATATTTATTGATATGCAAATGGTATCCCAATCTCCTTCCCCCCGGGTCTTGGGCACACACTGGTGAGGCTGTTGCCAGTTTTTTTAGCGCTGGTTTTGTTGGCCAACTGTCAGCCGATCCGAAGCACTGGAGCGATTTGTTCCCCTGGCTCGATGTACGTACCGACACGATTGAGCACCTGCAGCATTTTATTGGACAAACGAGCGCTCCCATCGCAAAGGGCCACTAAGAAACTTCGGGTGGAGGTTTGTAAGGTAGTGAGCCCGTGTGTATTGTATCGTTCAGCTAAGATACACCTGCAGTGACACCGCAGTGATACTCGGGCTCGGGCTGCACACTTGAAGCTTTATGGTAACAGCAACTTCGGTGGATTTTGTATAGTGTTGGGAATTTTGTACAGAAATAAAAAAAACAAGGATCGGAATGGAACTTGTTATTTGTTTTTTTTTTTCATTAGAAACTTCAACGCGAACTTGAAGTTTGGATAAAGCTTTAAAATTCAAGGATTTTACGACTTCGGACTTTTATCTCCGAGCCTTTATTTTTGAATAGAAGTGAGTTTTTTTAAACACATGCCCTGGATTTTTCACTGGGAGCAATTGATTTCAACCAACTGTCAAGTTTCTGACAGCTGTCAGAATTCAAGTTTTTAACTCCCCGTTGTGAATACTTCTAGTGGCGTTACATTCTTTCAATTTCGACATTTTGAGTGTTGCAGTTGAATTGTTGAACCCCAATTATTTTTGTTATGATTTAATTTTTGATTTATATTCTGTAAACCTGTAACAGGGGGTTATAAATTCCTTCCTCAAAAGCTGTCAATATTCCAATGGAACGAAACGAAAGTATCGCAACGGAACTTGTTATTTTTTTTTATAAGGAACAGAAACGCGAACCTAAGGTTCGGATAAAGCAGCGACTTTAAAATTCAAGGATTTTACGATTTCGTTCGGACTTTTATCTCCGAACCGTGCTCTTTATTTTTCAAATAGTAGTGCGTTTTTTTCACTAGGAGCAGTTGAATTCAACTAACTGTCAAATTTCTGACAGCTGTCAGAACTCAAGTTTATAACCCCCGTTGTGAATACTTCTAGTGGCGTTAGTCGTTTCAATCTTTCAATTTAGACATTTTAAGTGTTACAGTTGGGGTACATCATCCCCAATTATTTTTGTTATGATTTAGTTTTTGTTATATATTTTATAAAACTGGGTTCAAGAATTTTTTTTTTTTAAAATCTACTTAAATTTAAAACAACAGCTCATTGTAAACAAATGCAACTCAATCTCTCAAAGGGGGGTTATAAACTCTATCCTTTAAAGCTGTCAATATTCAAATGGAACGGATCGGAACTATTTCATATATAAGTTCGAACTGGAAAGGCCAACACTAGTTTTGTGTGCATTTATTTAAGTCTCCTATTGTTCGGGTACGTCAGTTGGCAACCGAAGACATCGCGTGAGTTCTAATTAAGTGAAGCACGGTAACAGCAAAAGCAAGAAGAGTAACCTTAGAACATTGGAAGGTTTTTTTTCTCCTTTATTCTTAACAAGCATCACAACAAGACGTTTCTAAAGCTTGCAAAAAGGGCTTTGGCCTTTGGTCTGCGTCTCTCTTGTGTAGGAATTCGCCGAATTTCTTCAAGAGAGAGCTGTTGAGCAACTGATCGCTAGCTTCGCCTTCGATTGTTTCACAAACACTCATACACCCAACCACATCCTGTTGATCTATCGTCGTCCAGCAAGTTGGTACACTTTTCTTTGCCAATATTTACCAAAGTATCGAATTTGGGGGATGAAAAACAAAACCAGCGTGCTGGTGGCATATTGAGCAAAACTGAGCCCAAGCAACAGGATTTTTGAAAAACCCCGTCTTGTAATGTAAGTGTTTGCACGATAGCAAAAACCTTGTTTACCGTACGATTGGAAATCAATCGAGCAGTGGCTGAAAAGTGTTGGTAACCAAACTGTCCATCCGGTTTGTTCCTATCCCCCCCGGCGGCTATTGGAACTGTGTCTCTCGTCAACATACCGACAAACACTTACCTCCATCGTATCGCAAATACTCTGCACATGGCTGGCAGTGTGTGACGATTGTGGTCCAAAGATGGCGGCAACACCGACACCCAACAAATGGCACACTGTGAATGCGTGAGAAGAGAGACAAGAAGCGTTAGTGACGTCAGCATTGCGGAGCGGAGCGGATAGCACTTACCGCGCTTCGATGCGAGAAAGCTGTCCTGCGGTGAGATCCGTTCGATCTGGGCCAGCAACTTTGAACGGGGCAGTATCGTACGGTCGGAGTTAATCTTTTCCACTGCGTAGCGGAACGCAATCTCCTGATGGTCATCGTCGGGATGGAACAGTCCACCTGGGAAAGAACGAGAAAAAATGCCGATGAAGTAATGGACAATGCAAATAATCGCTGTAAGAAATACTAACAGAAACCTCCACAACTTTCAATCAATTTTTGTATTTTTTTTTAAATTTTTTATTCTCAACACCGTCTACGATTTCATCCCATCAAATTACATGTCAAACATGAAGAGTTTCTAACGAAGTTTTCCAAGGGTTTATTTGCACTTTTGGGTAGAAATGTTTCATGGCTTCTTCAGAGATTCTCAACAAGTTTTGTAGTTTCTTTGCAACAAAGTTTTCCGAAGTTTCTTTCATTGGTTCCAGCTATTGAACGGAGATTTTGCAACACTTTTTCCCACTCGTTTCGAATAGCAGTTTTACATAGGTTTTGTTTAGATGATTTCCATATGTATTCTAGTAGAAGATTAAAGAATAGTGCAACAGTAGAAAAAGATTTTACAGGGTTACGCAATAGCGTTTATATGGTCCTATTTTTTTGAGAATTTATCCAAGGTTTAAAGATTGAATTAAAAACACAAAAAAACCCTCTATTTCGGCACATATAAAGGAGTTTTTATATATGGAGTAGTTTTACTGCTAACCATATGATCATTCCCGATTAACTAGTTACTAGACAATAAAAAAAGAAACGCGATAATAAGGGTCTTGACTCAGTCGTCCAGGGTCACGGCCCCATTATACATATCGAGCAATTTTGACGGGTAAGTTTCATAAAAAATACCACACACACACACACCCAACGACTGAGTCATCGTAGCACTGGGGGGTTGGTTGACTCAAAAATTCCAATTAATTTTATTACGCCAAAAACCCTGCTTCTTACCCCCCAAAAAAGCAGTACCATCTAGTGAGGTGGGGAACGACGAAGATTTTAACAAAGATGGTCCGTCTCCCGCCCCACCTTCGCGCCTTTCCCGAATTACTCCAACTACACGAATAAAGAAAGTGGATCGGAAAGGATCAGCGCACGGGTGGAGGGGCAGGGTTAGGTACGGCAAGCAGACGGAGACATTTGGCAAAATGGGGGTTTTCTCTTTTAAGGTTGTTTTATTTTATTTTTTTTGTGGAGAAACCCAAGTAACCTCTCTAGCGTTTACTACCTAAATCGTTACCATAAAATCGACAGAAACTTGGCTAAGAACCGTTTGCTCAAACGCGTGTATAGGGGAACGAAGGTTATTGTCGGTTTTGCAGAAAGCAGGGCAAAATTTTAGATCGAAATGCTGGTTTTTTTGTTGTTGCTTTCATTACATTATAGAATGAGTTTTAATAACATACTTTAGCAGCTTACGAGAATTGTATGAGCATTACGTGCATGTAACGCCTGAAGGTATGCAATTTCGCAACCCGAATCATGGATTATCGAGTGAATGATGTTATTAAAGCTGATGAATTGCATACCTTTCGGGGGTAAAATGCAACGAAACGAAGTTTCAGTTGATTATCGCAGTTGAGGAAAGAAGTCGGATGTTTCGAACTCATCTATCGGTATTACGATAATGTAGCAGATTTTCAATATGCAGTCGAGAAGACTAAAGCATACTCTCGAAACCACACACACTAGCTTCAGAAGTAATTACATTAGCCGCACTAAAAGCAAGTATCCCGGGCATGAAACTTTACCGCTTTGGAGGGCCGTATGCCCAGCAGTAGTTGGTAGAACTTTTGATTTACGTACCATTTGCGTTGCGTTACGTACATCTTGTCAGAAGCTTACCGACCGCATCGGTGAGTAGTGACTGCCAGGTTGGCTCTACTATAACCACCCAAGAAAGCTGTTTAGTTTAGAAAGAAATCAACACTTTGCAGCAGATTATCTGCAAGGCATTTATTCTTTGGTTGAAAACATTGGAAAACCCACTATTCCTTAGGCGAATTAAACGCTGTACGTTCTCTCCTTCTCCTTACACTCTACATGTATACGATGAAAGCAGCAGGTGTGGCTGTGTTAGCTATCTAACCTTTTCATCCCTTTTGGGTATTGGTTGTTTGCAACTGCACACACAAAAACCCCCCCCCCCCCCCCAAACCTCCACGTCAATATCGAACAATCGTAGAGGGATTTTAATTCCCAACTTCTCGGTACTGTTGCTTTTCCTTTTGTCACCTTACACAATTCTTCAGATGTTTCTACCACCTGACATTCCCGGGTGACAGCTTTATCAAGTTTCTCTCGTTAGCTGTTTGGTGGTTTTATGGTGGTCAAGCGATACATTTTCTATCTTTTCGTTTCTTTTCTTGCTGCCCTTCTACACAAGCGATTCCCGTTTGGGGATTGTTGTTCTGTAGGTTTTTGGGAAGCTTGAAGTTCGGGATTGTTTAGTACACTCGTTCCACATGTTCGCCACGTATGTTTTTTTTAAATGTAGAAAAGATCTTCTATTGAAGTGTGGTAAAAGTAAAATAAAAAGAAATATCTACAATAGCAGCACAATAGTCGTTCGATGAGATTTTTTGGAAGCTTTCTGACTCCCATCGGAACTGAGCAAAAGGTACCCAGAGTGATTGTGTCTGGCAATGGCAAACGTTGCCTTTTTTGAACTATTTTCGTGTGCTTTCTTAGTGTTTTATTTATTGTTTTATATTTATTGTCATATTTAATCACCCCTTGCCTGCTTTGGTCCACACCTTGATACGGGACAAATAATTTATCAACAAATTCTTTATAATGATATACCTCCGTTCTTGTGCGCCACAACCCCATGCGTTCCCAAATTCGTCACTCAGCGTTGTGCGTTGCGAGCAGCACTAAGTGAACGTGAGCCTGCAGTGGTTGTGGATCGATTGTTTTTCGCTCTATTTCTGGGATTTTACCCGGTCCCGTACCATGGATCGGTGACGGTTTCTTTCGTCTTTTGTGCGATTGCTTTTTTTTGCCCCTTTTTGTTTTTACCACCCCATTACCCCATTTTGGTACCGATTCCTGTTCCGACTGCCGATCATCGAATACATAAATCAACAGTGAACGGTTCTGCCCACTCGTGGCGCAGACATTCTATTCCCCGGATATCGACTCACAATTCGTGATATGGTGTAAGACGAGGGAGGGTCGCATGAAAGCAAAAGTAGAGGGAGAGGAGGGGATAAAAAGGGAAGACAGCCCGAGATGAAAACGATGGGCGGTTGCTATGAATGCTTGCAAATGACGAGTAAATGCTACGAATTCCTTTTTCCTATTCGTTTCTTCTTGTTTTTTTTTCTTGTACATCTCTCTTACCCCCGGGGGCCGGAAATGAAGAGAATCCAATTCGTATTCGTCACCGCCGGTGGGTACGGAGCACATAGCAAAGAAGGATTTCCAAACAAATTCACCAGCACTGTGAAAAAGGGGGCTCTCATCACAATGCGGTGAAAGTGAATGGCGTAAAAGGGTGGCGGTCAGCGAACCTTGAAATAGAGCAGCATTGGACTATATCCACAGCAAAGCACTAGTGTGCAGGGATTGTTCTTTGATGAAAGAAAACGAGAATTTTTCACATTCTACTGTGAAAACTAATACAAAATAGGAGTAGTATAGTAATAGTAGCAGTAGTAGTAAGCACAGTGAAACTATGATTGTCTATTAACCGTGGTTAGCCACTTTCCGAATAAGTGGACAACACGGATAATCGGTCAAATTTCTACGGTTTAGCTGACACCGCACATAGGGATAATAGGTGGACATTTTGAAAAATAAAAAATTAATGAAAAATTAAACGAATGACTGTTTGATATTCTTAATTAAATTTTCATATTAGGACAGCAAAAAAAAAATCTTTTTAATCGTTAGTATATTGGTCCTGCATTGTTTACCAATTATTTGTTCCGGAGTGTAAACGTCAAACTTGTGATTGGAACTGTCAGTTTCTTAAGTAGCACGAATAATCCGACAACCCGAATAAACCGCGTCCTACTCTATTTGATTTACTTTCTCCTTTCTTCTACTCATAAAATCATTCAAAAATTACTTCAACTAATTATTAAATATTCTATATTACTACTAAATATTAAATATTTATATATTATAAAATATTAACTAAATATTCCACGAGTGCGTCAATCTGATGCTGCTCGACCAAGCTGAATTTCAACGCGTGGTAATGACAGCGAAAAATAAATTCATTATTGCAGATACAATTTAAAAAAAAGCACACAATATCGGCCAACTGGTCCAGCACACTGTTGAGCAGCACTTGACTGAGGCATATCTGCCGATGAAACGATGAAACGTTCGGTTGTGCTGCTGGTTGTGGAAAAGAAAGCACGTCGCCGACAACAAACGCGTGACGGAGTCCACAGATAGCAAAACACGTCACGAGCTGCTTGCTCGCCGATGGTTGAGAACGGGGTGATAATTTTCCATTATCAGATTAAAATCCATTTCCCTATCGAAATGATGGAAGTGCGAGTGCGATGGGCAGGATGGAACGATGTGGAAGGATTGCTTTAAAAGCAATTACGATTGTTCTTGCCGCACTGTGTATGGCCCCAGTGTTGGATGGAGCGCCGAGTGTTATTGCCTAACCATATGTCCCGGAATGGTCCGTGCTGCTGCAGCAGCAGCATTTCAGTTAATGAAATTGACACTACAATTAGCATATTACGAGCGCGGTTCGAGTGATGTTCCGGCAACGGTAGAGAGTTGGTCCGAGGTTAACATACACGACCGGAAAGCCACACCCATTCGGGTGGTTGGCAAATATTTGCCCCTACACTAGGTAAGGAGTGGAAACCGTTCAATGATCGCATCGATGATCACAACCGAAGGTTAAGAGCTTTTCATTTCCGTACAGCTATCAACGGGTGTCTTTAAACGATTCTTCAAGGAAAATGAACGATAACAAAGCGACTGCGACCATGGAAAACAATAACGCTATCTGCTCCCATCGAGCTCCTTCGCTAAATCAGATATGGAGTCCTTTACTTACGGCGCTGCCTTTGCCACACTTGATTTATCTTCGCCGTTTTTCGCTGCGCGGAATTTACAAGTCAAATGTCAATTACTTTCGCTCACTTCGTCAGGCAGGCCTCGTTATCTTTTCGGCCCTTTTGAGGGCAACGCTACCGGTTGGCACACATAAAATGGCACAAAATAAACCCTGCCACGGAGAAACAAAAACCGCCCTGCCAGCTAATGAAAAAGCAAACAAACCGTCCGAAAAAAACGTATACGCGAATCAGATTTTGTGGGTAAGATTTTCGTTTTGTCACCATCGCACCAGCGCCGGTCCACTCGGTGGTGACGGCTTTTGCACGGGTTTCGTGTTAAATGCCGGAAAATTGCAGCAATTAACACCCCTGAAAAAAAGGGGTGAGTGGGTAGTGGAAAAGAAAAAAAACCTTTTTTTTTGGTCACCTCAGACACTCGGTACGATCTTTTCCTCTATCTCTCTATCTCTTTCTTGTTTGTTTGTTTTTTTTTTCTTTGGGGCGAACGAAAAAGGGATAATGTCACAACAACCGTTCGCTTGGTTGGTGGTTGATTTTGGGTTTTTTGACTTTTTTGCTATTTTTATCGCGGTCTCAACGTACATAACTGCACCCGGTTGAACTTTTATGTTGTCTGACAACAACAACAACAACAACAACAAATGTGGATGTTAGCCCTCGAGCTGTCACATTGCGCTAGTGTTGGTGTTACCAAGCTGAACGTGCTGGGCGGGGGTGGTTGGTTTTAACCGCAAAGGAACAATAATTTCGCGCAAATGGTACCAACAATCGGGAGTGAGTTGATGCATGGATTCTAAATGATGAAAGTGACATGAAACATGTTTTATATTTAACCTCTTTTTCAACATTGTTAGTAGCTTCTTAATCAACTTATAGATAATTTCAAAGAAAGCGTAAAATTCTTGTGTTAAAAAGATTCAGGTTATAAAACGTTAAAAGCAAAAACAAATAGAAAGAGAGAGAGAGATAGAGACAAGAGAGACACGTATTTGTGCTTTTGGACAGTCTCGGATACACTTGACACATATTTCTCATTGTAATTTGTTTAGTAGTACACGACTACGTGCGCTTTAATGGTGAAAAGATTCGTTAAGAATTATTTCATAAAACTTTATTATTGTGTCCCTGTTTTTATACTCTTTCTAGCATATAAAAACAATAAAACTCATTGACAAAAAAAATCACAACATTTAAATATGTTTGCCAAACGTAATGGAGACGCATGGTGGTTATCAAATGGAGGCGCCTGGTACTTTGTGAAAATGGATAGCAAAGGTGTCTCATTCGGTTCAGGAATTTGAAAAAAAAAACACAAACAAAACGTAGTTTTTGAAACTATATCGTGACTAGGGTTAGTGAATATTAAAGCTTTCCTATACACACACACATACAGACAAAACAGCGTGATTGTTTGTTTGCGAATAGAGGTAATGTCCTCTCGTTATGTGTGTGTATTTTTTTTCAAATTTAATATTTTCAAAGTGCAGCAGCTGTACACTAACATCAGGCAGTTGTGTTTGTTTCCATTTGTTTTTTTTTTCGAGAGCAGACAAAAATGCAAATCATTCCCAAACGTTGTTGCTTGCTCGGCTGTTTGCCATTTTTTTTTGTTCACCCGCTCCCCTCCCCTTTTTCTGATTCCATCGCAAGCGAACGTATTATCAACCACGCTTCATAATGCATCAGCCAAAGTTTGACACGTACAAGCAGTGCTTTCACGACACCATTGGGTGCACAGAAGAGCAATCGTCAAGCGATTGCTCGCAATTATTCGCCAACGGTCGTGCAAACACCGGACATAGATTAAGAGGGATGAACGACCCGAAAACGACACTCCACTGAAGCCGTTTCAACAACAAAAAAAAACAAAAACAAAAACGGTTGCTTTCATGGCGTCCGTCCATCAACGGTTGGTGGTTCTGGCGTAAATGGTGGTGCTTGAATTGGGCACCACATGCGCCGTAAACACCCGCCGTTTCGCCCCGTTCCCCGATCACCGTCACCTCTGGCACGTACGGATGGTGGCCATATCTTTGTCATTGTCAATGTGACGTTTGTCTCGTCTGCATCACCTCACCAACGGACCGTACAAGCTGTCAGGTTTGTCGTTTTAATTTCGAAAAACCTCAACCCATGCTTAAGCTTTGCTGCTACCATGCGTATATGANGTTCGGCATCTTAACCCGATGAACGGATTTCCTTTCCATCTGCCATCTTGTCACACGCCCAATGACAATTGACAGAAGCACTTAGAGCTGACGGAAGTTGCAGTTGAGAAAGCAACACAAAAACGAAAAAAAAGCTGCAACACTAGTACTAAACCGGGTTCCTGCCTCACTCAACCCTCGATGAGCGATACCACACAAATTGTGTGCACAGTGTGAACAACGGTACGGAAGAATTGGCTGCGGTAAGCCGATTATGATTGTGCACGGTTGCGCCCCTTTCGACAGCTGGTTGTACAGCCCCGAGAGATGGCGTTGCTCGGAAAGCATTTGGGGTTCGAAAAAGATAAAGGAAGGGGGAAAAAAAGCGAATATGATTCAATTCCAAAAAAAAAAACCCCAACCCATTCCATTAGATTGAAAGAAGGGCAGCTTTTGGAAGTCAAATGTCGCAGCACACACTAACGTCCGGTTGCAGGCACCGGTTTTTGTTGCGACTTACAGATGCCCAATCAGTGAGCTTGAGGAGTAGACAGAAAGCAGAAAAGAATAGAGAAGATGGAAGATGTTTTTTCAGCCTGCATCAACCTGATGTGTGATGTGAGTGTGAGTTGCAAACCGTACTAAACGTTGACGCCCGCCATGCGACGTAGATTGGGCACACTTGACAGATGGTGCGGCCGGTTGCGAGCAAAAGCTTTACCCTGTTCCCGCTCTTCTCCTGTTTTTTTGCGGCTTTCGCTTCACAGCCCAGTCATGAATTATTGGATGCGAAAGGCAATCGCCCAACAGACGCACTGACGAACATCAAGGCTCGAGTAGTTGGGTTGTGGTTGCGGGGAAATATTTATTGATATGCAAATGGTATCCCAATCTCCTTCCCGCCGGGTCTTGGGCACACACTGGTGAGGCTGTTGCTGTTTTTTTTTGGGGGCTGGTTTTGTTGGCCCACCGTCAGCCGACCCGAAGCACTGGAGCGATTTGTTCCCCTGGCTCGATGTACGTACCGACACGATTGAGCACCTGCAGCATTTTATTGGACAAACGAGCGCTCCCATCGCAAAAGGGCCACTAAGAAACTTCGAGTGGAGGTTTGTAAGGTAGTGAGCCCGTGTGTATTGTATCGTTCAGCTAAGATACACCTGCAGTGACACCGCAGTGATACTTGGGCTCGGGCTGCACAGTTGAAGCTTTATGGTAACAGCAACTTTGGTGGATTTTGTGTAGTGTTGGGAATTTTGTACAGAATTAAAAAAGAAGGATCGGAACGGAACTTGTTATTTGTTTTTTTTTTCATTAGAAACTTCAACGCGAACTTGAAGTTCGGATAAAGCAGCGACTTTAAAATTCAAGGATTTTACGATTTCGTTCGGACTTTTATGTCCGAGCCTTTATTTTTGAATAGTAGTGCGTTTTTTTAAACACATGCCCTGGATTTTTCACTGGGAGCAATTGATTTCAACTAACTGTCAAGTTTCTGACAGCTGTCAGAATTCAAGTTTTTAACTCCCCGTTGTAAATACTTCTAGTGGCGTTACATTCTTTCAATTTCGTCATTTTGAGTGTTTGCAGTTGAAATGCTGCACCTCAATTATTTTTGTTATGATTTAATTTTTGATTTATATTCTGTAAACCTGTAACAGGGGGTTATAAACTCCTTCCTCCAAAGCTGACAATATTCCAATGGAACGAAACGAAAGTATCGCAACGGAACTTGTTATTTTTTTTATAAGGAACAGAAAGGCGAACCTGAGGTTCGGATAAAGAAGCGAATTTAAAATTCAAGGATTTTACGATTTCTTTCGGGCTTTTATCTCCGAACCGTGTTTTTTATTTTTCAAATAGTAGTGCGTTTTTTCACTAGGAGCAATTAAACTCAACTAACTGTCAAGTTTCTGACAGCTGTCAGAACTCAAGTTTATAACCCCCGTTGTGAATACTTCTAGTGGCGTTAGTCGTTTCATTCTTTCAATTTAGACATTTTAAGTGTTACAGTTGGGGTGCATCATCCCCAATTATTTTTAGTTTTTGTAAAACTGGGTTCAAGAATTAATTTCTAAAAAAATCTACTTAAAAACAACAGCTCATTGTAAACAAATGCAACTCAATCTTTCAAAGGGGGGGTTATAAACTCTATCCTTTAAAGCTGTCAATATTCAAATGGAACGGATCGGAACTATTTCATTTATAAGTTCGAACTGAAACTGCCAACACTAGTTTTGTGTGCCCTTGTTTAAGTCTTCTATTGTTCGGGTACGTCAGTTGGCAAACGAAGACATCGCGTGAGTTCTAATTAAGTGAAGCACGGTAACAGCAAAAGCAAGAAGCTTAACTTTAGAACATTGGAAGGTTTTTTTTCTCCTTTATTCTTAACAAGCATCACAACAAGACGTTTCTAAAGCTTGCAAAAAGGGCTTTGGCCTTTGGTCTGCGTCTCACTTGTGTAGGAATTCACCGAATTTCTTCAAGAGAGTGCTGTTGAGCAACTGATCGCTAGCTTCGCCTTCGATTGGTTCACAAAACACTCATACACCCAACCACATCCTGTTGATCTATCGTCGTCCAGCAAGTTGGTACACTTTTCTTTGCCAATATTTACCAAAGTATCGAATTTGGGGGATGAAAAACAAAACCAGCGTTCTGGTGGTATATTGAGCAAAACTGAGCCCAAGCAACAGGATTTTTGAAAAACCCCGTCTTGTAATGTAAGTGTTTGCACGATAGCAAAAACCTTGTTTACCGTACGATTGGAAATCAATCGAGCAGTGGCTGAAAAGTGTTGGTAACCAAACTGTCCATCCGGTTTGTTCCTATCCCCCCCGGCGGCTATTGGAACTGTGTCTCTCGTCAACATACCGACAAACACTTACCTCCATCGTATCGCAAATACTCTGCACATGGCTGGCAGTGTGTGACGATTGTGGTCCAAAGATGGCGGCAACACCGACACCCAACAAATGGCACACTGTGAATGCGTGAGAAGAGCGACAAGAAGCGTTAGTGACGTCAGCATTGCGGAGTGGAGCGGATAGCACTTACCGCGCTTCGATGCGAGAAAGCTGTCCTGCGGTGAGATCCGTTCGATCTGGGCCAGCAGCTTTGAACGGGGCAGTATCGTACGGTCGGAGTTAATCTTTTCCACTGCGTAGCGGAACGCAATCTCCTGATGGTCATCGTCGGGATGGAACAGTCCACCTGGGAAAGAACGAGAAAAAATGCCGATGAAGTAATGGACAATGCAAATAATCGCTGTAAGAAATAGTAACCTCCACAACTTTAAATCATTTTTTGTATTTTTTTTTAATTTTTTATTCTCAACACCGTCTACGATTTCATCCCATCAAATTACATGTCAAACATGAAAAGTTTCTAACGAAGTTTTCCAAGGGTTTATTTGCACTTTTGGGTAGAAATGTTTCATGGCTTCTTCAGAGATTCTCAACAAGTTTTGCAGTTTCTTTGCAACAAAGTTTTTCGAAGTTTCTTTCATTGGTTCCAGCTATTGAACGGAGATTTTGCAACACTTTTTCCCACTCCTTTCGAATAGCAGTTTTACATAGGTTTTGTTTAGATGATTTCCATATGTATTCTAGTAGAAGATTAAAGAATAGTGCAACAGTAGAAAAAGATTTTACAGGGTTACGCAATAGCGTTTATATGGTCCTATTTTTTGAGAATTTATTAAGTTTAAATATTTAATTAAAAATACAAAAAAAAAACCCTTTATCTCGGCACATATAAAGGAGTTTTTATATATGGAGTAGTTTTACTGCTAACCATATGATCATTCCCGATTAACTAGTTACTAGACAATAAAAAAAGAAACGCGATAATAAGGATCTTGACTCAGTCGTCCAGGGTCACGGCCCCATTATACATATCGAGCAATTTTGACGGGTAAGTTTCATAAAAAAACACACACACACACCCAACGACTGAGTCATCGTAGCACTGGGGGTTGGTTGACTCAAAAATTCCAATTAATTTTATTACGCCAAAAACCCTGCTTCTTACCCCCCAAAAAAGCAGTACCATTTAGTGAGGTGGGGAACGACGAAGATTTTAACAAAGATGGTCCGTTTCCCGCCCCACCTTCCCGCCTTTCCCGAATTACTTCAACTACACGAATAAAGAAAGTGGATCGGAAAGGATCAGCGCACGGGTAGAGGGGAGGGTTTAGGTACGGCAAGCAGACGGAGACATTTGGCAAAATGGGGGTTTTCTCTTTTAAGGTTGTTTTATTTTATTTTTTTTTGTGGAGAAACCCAAGTAACCTCTCTAGCGTTTACTACCTAAATCGTTACCATAAAATCGACAGAAACTTGGCTAAGAAGCGTTTGCTCAAAAGCGTGTATAGAGGAACGAAGGTTATTGTCGGTTTTGCAGAAAGCAGGGCAAAATTTTAGATCGAAATGCTGGTTTTTTTTGTTGTTGCTTTCATTACATTATAGAATGAGTTTTAATAACATACTTTAGCAGCTTACGAGAATTGTATGAGCGTTACGTGCATGTAACGCCTGAAGGTATGCAATTTCGCAACCCGAATCATGGATTATCGAGTGAATGATGTTATTAAAGCTGATGAATTGCATACCTTTCGGGGGTAAAATGCAACGAAACGAAGTTTTGAGTTGATTATCGCGGTTGAGGAAAGAAGTCGGATGTTTCGAACTCATCTATCGGTATTACGATAATGTAGCAGATTTTCAATATGCAGTCGAGAAGACTAAAGCATACTCTCGAAACCACACACACTAGCTTCAGAAGTAATTACATTAGCCGCACTAAAAGCAAGTATCCCGGGCATGAAACTTTACCCCTTTAGAGGGCCGTATGCCCAGCAGTAGTTGGTAGAACTTTTGATTTACGTACCATTTGCGTTACGTACATCTTGTCAGAAGCTTACCGACCGCATCAGTGAGTAGTGACTGCCAGGTTGGCTCTACTTTAACCACCCAAGAAAGCTGTTAAGTTTAGAAAGAAATCAACCCTTTTCAGCAGATTATCTGCAAGGCATTTATTCTTTGGTTGAAAACATTGGAAAACCCACTATTCCTTAGACGAATTAAACCCTGTACATTCCCTCCTTCTCCTTACACTCTACATGTATACGATGAAAGCAGCAGGTGTGGCTGTGTTAGCTATCTAACCTTTTCATCCCTTTTGGGTATTGGTTGTTTGCAACTGCACACACAAAAAAAACCTCCCCAAACCTCCACGTCAATATCGAACAATCGTGGAGGGATTTTAATTCCCAACTTCTCGGTACTGTTGCTTTTCCTTTTGTCACCTTACACAATTCTTAAGATGTTTCTACCACCTGACATTCCCGGGTGACAGCTTTATCAAGTTTCTCTCGTTAGCTGTTTGGTGGTTTTATGGTGGTCAAGCGATACATTTTCTATCTTTTCTTTTCATTTCTTGCTGCCCTTCTACACAAGCGATTCCCGTTTGGGGATTGTTGTTCTGTAGGTTTTTGGGAAGCTTGAAGTTCGGGATTGTTTAGTACACTCGTTCCACATGTTCGCCACGTATGTTTTTTTTTAATGTAGAAAAGATCTTCTATTGAAGTGTCGAACCAAAGCAATGGTAAAAGTAAACTAAAAAGAAATATCTACAATAGCAGCACAATCGTCGTTCGATGACATTTTTTGGAAGCATTCTGACTCCCATCGGAACTGAGCAAAAGGTACCCAGAGTGATTGTGTCTGGCAATGGCAAACGTTGCCTTTTTTGAACTATTTTCGTGTGCTTTCTTAGCGTTTTATTTATTGTTTTATATTTATTGTCATATTTAATCACCCCTTGCCTACTTTGATCCACACCTTGATACGGGACAAATAATTTATCACCAAATTCTTTATAATGATATACCTCCGTTCTTGTGCGCCACACCCCATGCGTTCCCAAATTCGTCACTCAGCTTTGTGCGTTGCGAGCAGCACTAAGTGAACGTGAGCCTGCAGTGGTTGTGGATCGATTGTTTTTCGCTCTATTTCTGGGATTTTACCCGGTCCCGTACCATGGATCGGTGACGGTATCTTTCGTCTTTTGTGCGATTGCCTTTTTTGCCCCTTTTTGTTTTTACCACCCCATTACCCCATTTTGGTACCGATTCCTGTTCCGACTGCCGATCATAGAATACATAAATCAACAGTGAACGGTTCTGCCCACTCGCGGCGCAGACATTCTATTCCCCGGATATCGACTCACAATTCGTGATTCGGTGTAAGAGGAGGGAAAGGGAGAGGAGGGGATAGAAAGGGAAGACAGCCCGAGATGAAAACGATGGGCGGTTGCTATGAATGCTTGCAAATGACGAGAAAATGCTACGAATTCCTTTTTCCTATTCTTTCCTTCTTTTTTTGTACATCTCTCTTACCCCGGGGGCCGGAAATGAAGAGAATCCAATTCGTATTCGTCACCGCCGGTGGGTACATAGAGCACATAGAGAAGAAGGATTTCCAAACAAATTCACCAGCACTGTGAAAAGGGGGCTCTCATCACAATGCGGTGAAAGTGAATGGCGTAAAAGGGTGGCGGTCAGCGAACCTTGAAATAGAGCAGCATTGGACTATATCCACAGCAAAGCACTAGTGTGCAGGGATTGTTCTTTGATGAAAGAAAACGAGAATTTTTCACATTCTACTGTGAAAACTAATACAAAATAGGAGTAGTATAGTAATAGTAGTAGTAGTAGTTAGTACAGTGAAATTAAGATTGTCTATTAAACGTGGTTAGCCACTTTCCGATTAAGCGGACAACACGGATAATCGGTAAAATTTCTTCGGTTTAGCTGACACCGCACATAGGGATAACAGGTGGACATTTTGAAAAATAAAAAATTAATGAAAAATTAAACGAATGATCTGTTTTAAATTCTTAATTAAATTTCCATATTAGGACAACAAAAGAATCTTTTTAATCGTTAGTATATTAGTCCTGCATTGTTTACCAATTATTCGTTCCGGAGTGTAAACGTCAAATTTGTGATTAGAACTGTCAGTTTCTTAAGTAGCACGAATAATCCGACAACCCGTATAATACGGCATCCCGAATAAACCGCATTTTTTTTATTCTACTTCTAAACTCAAAAGGGGCGGTGATAAACGGCGCCCGTCCACAGGGCAGGACCGGGTTCAAATCCCATCCGGACCCGTCCCCCCGTAGCATGGACTGACTATCCTGCTACGTGGTAAAATAAGTCTTGATACGGCCAGGCCGTTCTAACCGAGAAAAAAAAACAACGAAATAATCTTTTTAGTCGTTAGTAAATTGGTCCTATATTGTTTACCAATTATCTTTTTAGTCGGAGTGTTTTAGTTCCGGAGTGTTTTAGTTCCGGAGTGTAAACGTCAAACTTGTGATTGGAACTGTCAGTTTCTTAAGTAGCACGAATAATCCGACAACCCGAATAAACCGCGTCCTACTCTATTTGATTTACTTTTTCCTTTGTTCTACTCATAAAATCATTCAAAAATTATTTCAACTAATTATTAAATATTCTATATTACTACTTAATATTAAATATTTATATATTATTAAATATTAACTAAATATTCCACGATTGCGTCAATTTGATGCTGCTCGACCAAGCTGAATTTCAACGCGTGGTAATGACAGCGAAAAATAAATTCATTATTGCAGATACAATTTAAAAAAAACGATATCGGCCAACTGGTCCAGCACACTGTTGAGCAGCACTTGACTGAGGCATATCTGCCGATGAAACGATGAAACGTTCGGTTGTGCTGCTGGTTGTGGAAAAGAAAGCACGTCGCCGACAACAAACGCGTGACGGAGTCCACAGATAGCAAAACAGTCACGAGTTGGTTGAGAACGGGGTGATAATTTTCCATTATCAGATTAAAATCCATTTCCCTATCGAAATGATGGAAGTGCGAGTGCGATGGGCAGGATGGAACGATGTGGAAGGATTGCTTTAAAAGCAATTACGATTGTTCTTGCCGCACTGTGTATGGCCCCAGTGTTGGATAGAGCGCCGAGTGTTATTGCCTAACCATATGTCCCGGGATGGTCCGTGCTGCTGCAGCAGCAGCATTTCAGTTAATGAAATTGACACTACAATTAGCATATTACGAGCGCGGTTCGAGTGATGTTCCGGCAACGGTAGAGAGTTGGTCCGAGGTTAACATACACGACCGGAAAGCCACACCCATTCGGGTGGTTGGCAAATATTTGCCCCTACACTAGGTAAGGAGTGGAAAACGTTCAATGATCGCATCGATGATCACAACCGAAGGTTAAGAGCTTTTCATTTCCGCACAGCTATCAACGGGTGTCTTTAAACGATTCTTCAAGGCAAATGAACGAACGTTATTGTTCGTCTGCGACCAGGGAAAACAATAATGCTATCTGCTCCCATCTAGCTCCTTCACTAAATCAGATAAGAAGTCCTTCACTTACGGCGCTGCCTTTGATTTATCTTCACCGTTTTTCGCTGCGCGGAATTTACAAGTCAAATGTCAATTACTTTCGCTCACTTCGTCAGGCAGGCCTCGTTATCTTTTCGGCCCTTTTGAGGGCAACGCTACCGTGTTGCAGATAAAATGGCACAAAATAAACCCTGCCACGGAGAAACAAAAACCGCCCTGCCAGCTAATGAAAAAGCAAACAAACCGTCCGAAAAAAATGTATACGCGAATCAGATTTTGTGGGTAAGATTTTCGTTTTGTCACCATCGCACCAGCGCCGGTCCATTCGGTGGTGACGGCTTTTGCACGGGTTTCGTGTTAAATGCCGGAAAATTGCAGCAATTAACACCCCTGAAAAAAGGGGTGAGTGGGTAGTGGAAAAGAAAAAAAAACCTTTTTTTGGTCACCTCAGACACTCGGTACGATCTTTTCCTCTATCTCTCTATCTCTTTCTTGTTTGTTTGTTTTTTTTTTGTTTGGGCGAACGAAAAAGGGATAATGTCACAACAACCGTTCGCTTGGTTGGTGGTTGATTTTGGGTTTTTTGACTTTTTTTTTGCTATTTTTATCGCGGTCTCAACGTACATAACTGCACCCGGTTGAACTTTTATGTTGTCTGACAACAACAACAACAACAAATGTGGATGTTAGCCCTCGAGCTGTCACATTGCGCTAGTGTTGGTGTTACCAAGCTAAACGAGCTGGGCGGGGGTGGTTGGTTTTAACCGCAAAGGAAAAATAATTTCGCGCAAATGGTACCAGCAATCGGGAGTGAGTTGATTCATGGATTCTAAATGATGAAACATGTTTTATGTTTAACCTTTATTTCAACATTGTTAGTAGCTTCTTAATCAACTTACAGATAATTTCAAAGAAAGCGTAAAATTCTTGTGTTAAAAAGATTCAGGTTATAAAACGTTAAAAGCAAAAACAAAGAGAAAGAGAGAGAGAGATAGAGACAAGAGAGACACGTATTTTTGCTTTTGGACAGTCTCCGATACACTTGACACATATTTCTCATTGTAATTTGTTTAGTAGTACACGACTACGTGCCCTTTAATGCTGAAAAGATTCGTTAAGAATTATTTCATAAAATTATATTATTGTGTCCCTGTTTTTATACTCTTTCTAGCTTATAAAAACAATAAAACTCATTGAGAAAAAAAAATCACAACATTTAAATATCTTTGCCAAACGTAATGGAGACGCATGGTGGTTATCAAATGGAGGCGCCTGGTACTTGGTGAAAATGGATAGCAAAGGTGTCTCATTCAGTTCTGGAATTTGAAAAAAATCACAAACAAAACGAAGTTTTTGAAACTATATCGTGACTAGGGTTAGTAAATGTGAATATTAAAGCTTTCCTATACACACACACATACAGACAAAACAGCGTGATTGTTTGTTTGCGAATAGAGGTAATGTCCTCTCGTTATGTGTGTGTATTTTTTTTTTCAAATTTAATATTTTCAAAGTGCAGCTGCTGTACACCAACATCAGGCAGTTGTGTTTGTTTCCATTTGTTTTTTTTTCGAGAGCAGACAAAAATGCAAATCATTCCCAAACGTTGTTGCTTGCTCGGCCATTTTTTTTTGTTCATCCGCTCCCCTCCCCTTCTTCTGATTCATCGCAAGCGAACGTATTATCAACCACGCTTCATAATGCATCAGCCAAAGTTTGACACGTACAAGCAGTGCTTTCACGACACCATTGGGTGCACAGAAGAGCAATCGTCAAGCGATTGCTCGTAATTATTCGCCAACGGTCGTGCAAACACCGGACATAGATTAAGAGGGATGAACGACCCGAAAACGACACTCCACTGAAGCCGTTTCAACAAAAAAAAACACAAAAACAAAAACGGTTGCTTTCATGGCGTCCGTCCATCAACGGTCGGTGGTTCTGGCGTAAATGGTGGTGCTTGAATTGGGCACCACATGCGCCGTAAACACCCGCCGGTTCACCCCGTTCCCCGATCACCGTCACCTCTGGCACGTACGGATGGTGGCCATATCTTTGTCATTGTCAATGTGACGTTTGTCTCGTCTGCATCACCTCACCAACGGACCGTACAAGCTGTCAGGTTTGTCGTTTTAATTTCGAAAAACCTCAACCCATGCTTAAGCTTTGCTGCTACCATGCGTATAGAAATGTGTGTGTGTGTGTGTCACACTGATCACCAGCACGTTTGCTATCTCCATCGGGTGCCGCCATCTTTCGTTGTGTGTGTGTTTTTGTTATTTTTTTTTTTTTATTCTTTTGCTGTATTTTGACCATCCATCAGGCGAACCTCATCCTCATCAGCCATTCACGAGCATAGAAGTGGTTGAGGTGCCTCTTGACAAAAGCTGAATCGGGCAGACGTCAACTATGGTGCGATTTCAAATATTTTCCACCGTCAGAAAAGCTTCACCGTTCATCCCCTTGCCCCGGAGATGATTACACTTTTAGCCCGGACGTAGTACAATCTGCTGTTACTCCTCTCCTGCCCCTCCCAATCCGTCCCAATCATGTTGTTTTATTGTTGAATATAAAGTCTTCTTTGCTAATACCACGGGTTAGGCGTGAAAATTGCATTCATTGCATGCACTCACGTTCATGTGTGTATGATAACCATGAAGAAGAAAAAAACTATCCAAACACAAGCTTATATCACCCATTTTGATGTATGAAGTAGCGGAAAATAGAACATAACTATTGAAAGCAAAATGATCTCACTGTTCCGTCCCAAATAGGTCGACTGAGAGGGCAAAAGGTTAAGAATCACTTGTACCACATGGACAATTGTTGTTTAAAAGTGTTTCTAAAATAATCGACAGATCTTGTTGGTGAAAATTTTTCTTGTCAAAATAAGCTCTGTGACTTGGTGTTAATGGATGGCATTAGTTTAAGATATCCAGAGATAAAGGTACTTAATGCTATCCAACAAATAGATAAGGTTTGAAGATTCCTACATCACGTTCCGGAAAAGGATATTAACTTTCCTTCGGGACATTCGGATATTGCGGACATTGAAGTATCGTATGAAAGCTGTCTTCTTTAACAAGAACACCATATAAAGGAGGATACTCTGAGGAGATCTCGGCCCATGATCTGGAAGAAATGATCTGGAAGAGATCAAAGATACGAAGAATTACCAAGGATTTTTACTATGTCCCAACTCTTTCAGTTTCCAAATGAGGATGGAGGATACTCTGAGGAGATCTCGGCCCATCATCTGGAGGAAATGATCTGGAAGAGATCAAAGATACGAAGAATTATCAAGGATTTTTACTATGTCCCAACTCTTTCAATTTCCTAATGAGGATGGAGGATACTCTGACGAGATCTCGATCCATCATCTGGAGGAAATGATCTGGAACAGATCAAAGATACGAAGAATTACCAAGGATTTTTACTATGTCCCAACTCTTTCAATTTCCTAATGAGGATGGAGGATACTCTGACGAGATCTCGACCCATCATCTGGAGGAAATAATCTGGAAGAGATCAAAGATACGAAGAATTACCAAGGATTTTTACTATGTCCCAACTCTTTCAATTTCCTAATGAGGATGGAGGATACTCTGACGAGATCTCGACCCATCATCTGGAGGAAATGATCTGGAAGAGATCAAAGATACGAAGAATTACCAAGGATTTTCACTATGTACCAACTCTTTCAATTTCCAAATTAGACATGACCTCCAGAACTTTGTTGGGCAAAATTCAACAACAGAGTCCAAACTGGAGAAATTTTATATCACATAAATATTCAAGTTTTTTGTTATCATTTTCAACTCTTGTTCATCGCCATTAGTAGTTATTGTTTTTATTTCAAATGTCTAACTTTCTCTCAACAACGAACTCAATTTCTTCAATTTTCTTCGCAAACCATTATCGAAAACAGTAAATCTTGTTTTATTTTATGCTTGTTTTTTGTTTTGCCGTACAGGCTCAAAAAGACATCAATATTATTATAACCTGTGACTGTACCGCACCCGCCATCACAGCCACATGTCTACAATTATTCAAAAGCACCCAAAAGACACTCGCCTTCACTGTCACCCAAAAGCCTGTAAGATATTCATTCTTCTGTCGTCTCGTACCGGTAAACGTTCACACTGATTGCCATTCAGGGAACGAAAGCATTATGGGTTTGACTATCCCCAGCCAGCAGTATAGGTTGTACCGTCCGGGGCACGGGATCCCAGGCACCTTGCCCACAGTTTGTGGAAGCATGATTGATGGCTCTTGGAATGACCAACGTCACGCTAGTGCCGTGTGTATGACTTTACCGGCCGAACGTTTCGTACATCGTGAAGCAATTTTACCAAATATCCCACGGCGTCTACTGCCCTCCCAATGAACCGTCTTCAGATGAAGAAAAATGGTTCAAACACTAACAGTGAAGAAAGAAACAAAAAAAAAACAAACAACCGTAACGATCCAACCACAATCATCCTGACCGCTGGCTTGGGAAACGGTCAATAAATTATGACAATGTTTATGATGTAACAGTGTTTTTTCTTTTCGTTTTTTGTTTTAGTGTTTCAAATTATTTTTATTGCCATTTCGATGAGCACACCCAAGGGATTCCGTTGGGGATGCGAAGTAAAAACCATTCTCTTTAAAGCATCGAAATTCTTCATTCCATCGAAAGGGCTAACTAATCACTTCATTCGCTTTTATTCCATTTCAACTCCATCTTTCGCCTCGTTTCACATCGATCAAACGAAAAGTCACTTGACAGTCGGTGGTGCAATCGTTTCACATTTTCCCGCCCAAGCTGACTTTCCACTGGCACACACAAAAAAAGCACGGGAAAGGCGATAAGTTTGCAGTGCAGACCGGTAGCCTAAAACAGCACACCTACACCACACTCAAACGTCAGAACCAGACTCGTTACGCCATCGGAAACCCGGCTAGCAAAACCCTTCTGTCAGCACCAGATGCTTCTACAACGGAACGCATTAGGGGCGTAACAAGGAGATGAAAAAAAAACACATGCGAACACTTTGAATGGTTCCTGCTCGAGAGAATGAACTACTCCGAGGGAGGAAGAAGTAGGACACTATCAGGAGGAAAAGGATGAAGGCCGATAAAGTATTAAGGTATTATTGAACAGCATCCGTTTTCGTTCCGGATTGACTACGAAAGATCGTACACAATTTTAGTTTGGGTCTTCTAGGGCTTCCTTTTGGTGAGCGAAAAACTAGAAAATGAATACATTTTAACTAGAATGGCTTCAAACTGGCTGAGATCAGAAAAAAACATATTTGCTCGATTCGAAAATTTACAAGAAATCTTGATAAAAATTTGTTTTCAAAACACTTTTCTTACACCGAGCAGTGTTCTACGAAACCTATTTAAATTCTATTCCAAAGACCCAAAAAAGCAATTTCTCGGCACACGTTCCTTCTTTCATCGGCGGGGGGTAAAAATCCTTTCAACGAGATTAAACTGCACACACATCATCACCGCTCGACGATGATCATCAACGTTGCGGACATGCTAGCTCAATCACATTTATGTGCTTTACGTAACGAAAAACTTTCAATGCGCCCGGTTAGACAACAAAACCACCAGAACAAGTGTGTGTGTATCTGCCAGAGGAATGGGAAAGGTGACATCAAACGGTACACACTATCACTTTCATCTTTCGTGTTTCGGGGACCCGGTTTCGTTCATTCGTGCGGTACGTTTTGGGGTCGAATGAATCTTTTATTTTCTTTCCTCTTTTAACAGGGTTTCGTTTATAAGACAACGTAACTATTTCTCACACCGTTGGGAAGGAAATCAGTCAAAAAGGAAAAGAAATTTTCACCAAAAAAAGGTAACTTCCCACTGGAGACTGACATGTTATATACATTCACAGCTTCCACACGGTGTGTATTTGGTTTTGCCTTTTCTGACACCAATAAAAGCTTTCTCATTTATGCATTAAACACTATACATTGTCAAAATACACATAAAGAATTGGGTTTCTTAATTAACGAAATACCCATTTTTACAGCTTAACTGCGATTAATGTACAGAGATCGCTAATACAGTGTGTAACACAATTATAAAGGTGTTAGTTTTTCTTAAGAAAAGAGGATAAACTTGGGAAAAGAAAAGATGTTTAATAAAGTTGTTTATTTGGAAATATGATTCAGTTTGACACACCTCAAAAAATCATTTGGAAAAAAATTCTTGAAATTAATTAAAAATATTGTCAAGCACGAGGTCGAATCCCACTTCTGCGATGTAATGGCCGCATACGGAAAATACCCCTTTTGAGTCGTAAACTCTGCGACAGAAGACACCCAAATCGGTTATCTGGGCAAACTGCACACGGAAGAACAGAAGAACAGAAGAACAGAAGAACAGAAGAACAGAAGAACAGAAGAACAGAAGAACAGAATAACAGAAGAACAGAAGAACAGAAGAACAGAAGAACAGAAGAACAGAAGAACAGAAGAACAGAAGAACAGAAGAACAGAAGAACAGAAGAACAGAAGAACAGAAGGACAGAAGAACACGATCTAGAAGGAGTCGTCCATGCGACGGTACAGAAGCGAATGACTTTATTATCGGAAGCTACAATGACGTTTTGACGCACACTAGAATCATTGCTGGACATATTTGACACTGGTACAATCCATGGTCAAATTTCAGGGAAATTAGGATATTACAGTATCTTGAAATTATCAGAGATTGGAGATGAAATTTCGGGTATTTCAATTTACACTATATACAGGGTGTTCGGGATAATTCTGACAGTTACATTTTTGTTTATAACTCGTGATTGCGTGGGCCTAGGAAAACAAGCAATACCTCATTCGACAGCTAAAAGTGTAAGGAACAAGCAGCGAAAACATCCCGTGATAAAAAAACGCCAAAAAAGAGTAAATTGTGGAAGCGGGTAACATGCATCATGATGATCCGCGCCGGACCCGACAACCGGTACGCTACATTTCAATGCTGGACACCGTCGTGAAGCCTTGGATCACGAGAGTGGCCTACGGCAGACCGTACGTGTTCCAGCAGGATTCCGCTCCGTGCCATACAGCCTCCAAAACGATAAAGTGGTTGGCGGCAAATTTCAACGACTTCACCGCGCCGAATGTGTGGCCTCCCAGCTCCCCGGATCTTAATCCAATGGATTATTTCGTGTGGGGCGCGGTGGAACGGGACACCAATAGAACCTCCAGCAACATCAAGGCGGAGCTGATGGCGAAAATCAGGTCCGTTTTCGCGGCTCTTACCCGCGAAACTGTCGGCAGGGCTTGTTCCCGGTTCCGGAGACGGGTGGAGGCCGTAATAGAAGCCGAGGGCGGATATTTTGAATAAAATCAATAAAATACATGGTAAGCTACTATTTCTAAAACAAAAAAAATTTCCCCGATGATTAATTTTGCCATTAAAAATTTTTTTCTTTCTCCGCAGGTGACTGTCAGAATTATCCCGAACACCCTGTATTTGAGGCGGCCTGGTGGTATATGTGATAAACGGCGCCGGTTCTACACGACATGATCGGGTATCAAATCCCATCCGGGCCGTTCTCCAGTAGTGAGGACGGACTATCCGACTACGAGTGCAACGAGTTCGGGTCGAATTCGGGTCACTATCCTCTTCCTTCCTTCTGATTGTCGAATTCCCGGCAATGAGAAGGCAAACTCACTGGTCAAATTAGACGTCAGAGATGGTGCATTTTCCGACCGACCCATCTCCATAGCAAGAGTTCCTTCGTTCGCCACCGCAACTTCTCCTGCTTCGCTGTTAGAGCGGGCGAACTCGGGCGATTCCTTTTGTCCATCTCTCCGCAAGAGTTCCTGCGGCCTTAATTTAAAGAGTTCTCTGTAGATCATGCACTCGGCTCATGTCAATCCCTTCTGAGATCCTGCGTAGAATTTTAATCCACCGTAAAAAGTGTTAGCCGTATAATTACGCTACGCACTGTAAAAATCTTCAATTTTTTTCATATTGCAAATCACCGAATAAACATTGCAAGCAAAGAAGAAAAACACCTTTTAAAAAATGAAACGAAACTGCCAAAGCATAGTTAAAGTAACACATTAACAAACTAATATTCAGCGCATTCGGTCTCGGACCAACAGAACAAAGCAAACAATGTAACTGCAAATTGAAAACAGAGTGAGCAGAGTGAAGCAGTGAACAAGTGGAATTATATTTTTCTTCTTTTTTTCCTTGCTGTAACATAATATCCGTGTAAGAGGCACAGAGGAGAAAAAATAAATAGCGATTTCAGGCACACGTTTCTGCCTCCAAAAACATTGGAACATGGTAAGAGCCACATCGAAAATTAGCTCTCCCAAAGAGGGGGAAAAAACGTCGGATTAATTCCGATACACTTGGGACTTAGCGAAAATTCCACAAAAGCATCTCGGTGCTGCATGGCAATGCTATTTTTTTCTACTGCTTTGAGCCACCGTGTTGAGCTGGCCTATTTGTTGCTTACAACGCGGTTGCACCAGTGGTAAGTAAGTAAGGGACGCAAGGGAAAATTATGGAATAAAATCTAGTGAAAAATTGTTCCATTACATAAACACACACACACAGGGGTGATGTAAAGGGGGGGATGCAAAAATGGGCTTTTCTTTGTAAGTGTATGTGTATGGTTTTTTTCTCCTTCTTTTTCGCTCTTTTTTTATTCATACCATCCATTAACGTTCAATATTGCTTTCAAATGCAAGATCGACAGGTTTGAATGTGTGCGTGTGCATACTTATTCGTCCGATCCCGGTGGAACACACATTTTCCACCGGTCTAACAGAATAAAACCCAGCTGTAATGGGCGTTGGTTGGGATGGCGAAGGGGTGGAAGAATGAGAGGAGAAGGAAGGGGTGTTCGTATTTGTACCGCTCCATTCATCGGAAAGAAAGCTGGTACGCTAAATTCGTTACATGGAAATGAATCGAATAAATTGTAATCATTTTAAGTACGCCTCACGGTACTGCATGCACGCAAACGAACGATGTAGGGGAAAGAAAACCTGATGGAAACCCAGGTAACGATGGCATGCAGATGGCTTTAAGCGAGACGGTGGACCAAACAACAACAAAAAAGGGAAGGAAAGAAAAATCAGCGTGAAATGTCCATATATAGGAGACACCCTGGTGCTTAATTTGCCGCTCTGCTGTGGAAAATTCGACCCCCCAAATAGGGGTAGGGGGTGGAGAAGAAAATGTCGTACATTTTCGCACCGAACCCGTAAACTGGAAAGCAAAACCGAAGAACGTCAGGGATCGCTTTTTTCCCATTGGAGTAAGCACACCCCTGGGGAAGGGAAGGGGAGGGGAAAACAGCGAAGGGGAGGGAGGCTAGGTGCGTAAAAAAAATGTTCGATAGCCCGCTTGCCGCTGCATTCAAACCATACCACTGAATTATTCTGACAAAATGCATGACGAAACGGAAGGTGGATTTCACTCCAGCGGGAAATGAGAGGAGGAGAGGGAACAAAAAAAAAGGAAAACATGGAAAAATGCCGGAAAAATTCTTTTCCGTTTCACAATCCATCGTGCTACCACTACTCTTCTTCGGCCACAGAAGGCTCTCTCTCTCTCTCTCTTTCTCTCTCTCTTTCTGCCGACCAACGACCCCCTTCATTGTTACCTGAATTTTAGTTTTTTTTTTTCGATTTTCCACTTCCTTTCACGGGGCAGTTTTTCTTGATGGGAAAATTTGCTGCATGTACCGAAAGCCAAAAAAAAGGCAACTTACATGAATAGGTTGTAGCAAATATGTTACCATTTTGTTATTTGGTACCGTTTTTTTAGGGGGCGGAGAAATTTTCTTACCGCGTGGTGTGAAAATGGTTCCTGGCTTTCAACGTTTGTCACACTTTGCTTGTGTCGTCGTTCGAGTGTTGTTTCGTTTTTCCTTTCTAATATCTGCTTTTTTGTCTTCTCTTTTAGTAAGCTGTGTTACATTAATTAGGCGACCGTTTGGCACAACCGTTCGCATTAGAACGTTATTAGATTATATATCTACCTTTTCCTGTTCACAAATCTCATACGTAAACGGTTCGGGTCCGTGTGGAAAATTTCCCCCATTTGGGTATGAACGAATTTCACGTTTCAATATTTTCGCATTCGCACCTTGTTTAATTCATATGGCCCTCAGATTTATTGTTTCTTCTGCACCCAGGTAGACAATACTAATTTTTAAGAATTGTATCGAGCTTTTTTTCTTCTACCTTTTAAATTGAATCAACTTGCCGGAACAGGAACGAACCGGGGGGTTCCCCTTATACTTAATTGTGTCCACTGATTGGGTTTCACTAATTGTGAAAAGGGACTTTCACTCTGATTGCTTTCCCACTTCTGCCACGTCGGAGGGGTGAAAGCGTGACTATTTCACACCCATCTGAAAAGTGAATCATGAACACTCGCACAGGACACAAAAGAAGGATATAGAAACACATTTTGAGGCCGTGAGGAAACAGCTCCTTTTTTATGTTATTTATTATTTCAAAAAGGTCCACACACACACACACACCCACCCTTATCATTTTTCTTGAGTAGATGATTTTGTGATGTGTCATGCCGCATTTTGGGCACTGTTCCCCGTCACGGCAAGCTAACAAGCTTGAAGTCCGAATACTCGAAACCCAAAAGCATACAAAACAAATATTGCCCCTTTTTTAGGAGCTTTTTTCTGGTTTTTTTTCTGTACAACTATGCAAACACAGATAGGGAATGTGTACAGTCATGTGTGAAGCAGTTGACGTGACATCACTCTCCAAAGCGACGAACCCCAATTTGATTATGAAGCGTGAAGGATTGAATGAAGGACGTGCTCGTGCTCGAAGGTCAGCTTGTGGATGGGCTTTTAGGTTGTTGATTTTAACATTTTAACGCTCAATTTAATTCCCATCCACAACCATACCGGGTTGAGCGGCTCGATGCACCTTGCTAGCAGAGAGAGAGAGAGACCCCACTCCCCTTGTTGGGAGTGTGACGAAACGAAAGCGAAGAGCCTGAGAGTGTTGTAGCTTTTACACCTAAAACCTACCAGCGGTCCGGCATTTATAAATACCTGCAACTTGCAGATATCACTGTTTAGAATTTCTTTTTTCGTGCCAATGGAGACGCCTGGTAGTTCACAAAATGATGCGAAAGGTTTTTGCCAAAGTTGATGTTGATTGCGGTCCGACTGGACCCCCCCGTTGCAGTTAGTGTTGGTGGAAAATTTATGCTTAACCCGTTGGAAAACACATCCTCCAGTCATCCCCGTTTGCAGAACGATTGGAACATAATGGAAAACCCCGCTATCATTAAGGGGTTGTTAGGGGGGTGAGTTGCACAAAATTAGCAACACTCCCTTCCCACGTTAACAACCATCCACAACTGTAGTACCACGGACAATGCTGACGCAACTATTCTCACACAGCGGGACGGGTCGAAACGTAACGCGGGAAAAACAGTTTTTGTTTCGCAAATGGAAAATTAACCCCCGATAGTCAATACATTAATTATACGGTATTCGTGTGTCGATGGTAAATGGTTGATAAAAGGTAAGCTGTGTGGGCGTGTGGGGTTGCATTTATTTGTCGTATAATTTATGTTCTCAAATAACTGAAGCGAATATTATTGAGCTACCATTGATGCGATATTTCGCACACAATACTTTCCACGTGGTTGGGTGGATTGTTCTTTTTAATACGGTCCCCTTTTATTGGAAACGGTTAACAAACTATTCGTTTCATATTGTAGTAACATTTTTAAAAAGTGTTGTTTTTTGTTTTGTTACACGAGAGTTTGGTTTTGATGGAACAAAACCAAAAGCGTTCGGTTGAAATAAAACACAAATGAGAAACCATTTCCATTCGGCAATCAAATATTTCGCTGTTGGCATAACAATCGCAGACGAACAGCTATTCATGTCCACATTCAAGCAAACATATTTTTAACTAACACAATTAAACGATGGACAATAATTTCCCTTTTATGCGCAAACAAATGAGCAACATGTAACAGCGCCCGCTGTTACAATGCTGGACATCAAAACTGTGGAATGCTTTTATTTACCCCATCAATAAATGCGAACTAGCTTACTCGGGAACATCGGCAGATTTGATTGAACTATTGCGCACAATAAACACAACCACCTTGCGTGTGTGCCACATTTAATTACCTGCCACATAATTGATTCATATTGATTCATAAAATACAACACCAGCGCCATCGCGGATAATTAATTACAAATGTTCTACCGGGGGGGGTTTTCTTCATTCCGGGGAAAAATAATCAACTCACGCCGCAGCTGGTTAGCGGGAATTAAACAACAAACAAAAATAAATAAAATTCATTTTTCAACCGAATAGAATAACCGTTGCTAGTTCATGGGGGGCGGAAAAAAGCAATCACTCGCACTCGTGTGGGCGACTTTTCCCCGCTTACGCGTAAATGTTCAATTTCCCGTTTCGCTGGCAGTAAGTTTTACCCCCTCAACGCAGCAAAACCTCGGAAAGGGAGGTTGGCCTCAGAAATATGTCGCACGGCGCAATTTATGAGAATATTTCGAACCGCTCTGAGGCGGAAAGTTTCGATTGAGACGAGGAAAAATTTGCCATTTTCTGAGCCCCCGCAAAAACCTTACCCAAAACGCTTTCCACTCTTGGGTACCGATTGGTGGACAGCGGAAATGGATGGCTTTTAGCAGAACCGATTGAAAACTCGCTCGTTTTTCGGTTCATAATGCTTTCGTCCAATAAAACAAAAAAAAAGTTAGTGGAAGGAAGCAAAAGTGTGAAGAAGGGATAAAGGAGAATGGTGGAGGAGAGGGAATTCGAGTGAAATTTTCCTCACCTTACCGTCACCCCGTTCCGGCAAGCTTTTACGCTTTGTCTTGCAAGCTGCTGGACGATTTTATCTAATTTCCCTCCAAAAACGCAGGACGTTGCTTCCGCGCGGATCGAGGACGAGTAAAAAGGCTAAGATGAGGGAGGAGGAAAATGGGAGCCGGGGAGAGGAGGGGAGGGTGAACTTTTGTTACTAATTTGCTTCCCAAAAACATCCCTGCAACGACTTTCAACTTCTCATCCACTCACCCCCTTCCGGGGGGGTGGAAAAGCGAGAAGGTCGAATGGTTGAAGGAGAAGGAGGGGGAAAAGGGAGAGACAAGGAGGGTAGGGCTGAAAATCTATTCCAGTTTTACCTAAGGCGGGATGCTGTTCCATCGTAAAAGTATCCTTTCCCACCTCACACACACACACACACACACACACACACACACACACACACACACACCTTCAAGTATCGTCTAGGTTCGAGCAAAAATGCGTTTCTATAAAATTCATCATCGGGCAATGGGTTGGACTGGGTATCAACCGGGTTGGAAATGGAAATAACATGCCAGCGTGCTTGGGAAGGAATGCCTTCCCGAGGATGTTCCCTGTTTTTTTACGCCAATCGGAGACCCTTCTGTAAGCCGTCTGCCGACAAACCGCACTGCCGTCGCATACGTAAAAACAAACACGAAACGAACGAGTTTCGCACATACAGTGAGGGACGGTTGAAGCGAGTCATTTTTATTTTTTTTTAACTAGACATTTTATCGAGAAGAGCTCGGCAGCTCGGTTTTTGGTGGAATGGTGGGACTTTTTAAGAAATTAATGATTTTTTTTAAATTTTCTTTTAAAATAAAAAAGAAATTTAAAAAACGAATTTTTCAGTTCATAAGTGCTGCCCTTATTGTGTCGTTTACTGTAGACGTTTGAAAAAGATGCAGCTTGTGTGATGGTTGTGTGTCCTTAGTAAACTTTTCTTCTTTGTAGCAAAGGTACTGCTTCTTTCTCTCTCTCTCTCTCTCTCTTTCTCTCTCTCTCTCTCTCTCTCTCTCGTCCCTCTCTTCCTTGATCCATCTACAGTCAATTTATCTCGAAGCGATCCGTAAACAAGTCCCTTCGGGGAGGGAGATTTTTACTTCCTTCTGTGCTCGTGGTGGGAAACAAACGACAACAGACATCCTTTATTCCCACCTCATTCGTCCTGCTACCCTCATATTGTACACAGTTTGTTTCCATCTTCGGCAGGGGGAGGGGGGAGAGGGAAAAACCCACCCTTAAAACCAAGAACGAGAAATGGTACGATTTGTAGTAATTCAATCAGAGAAATTCATCCCTTCGAACGCACCCTTCCCTTTGTCTGTTTTTACCCCTCACACACACACTTTCATTATCAGCAACGGTCCAGTTGCTTGGACTGAAAATCGAAAGTGGTATCCTTTTTGAAACCCGTTTCACCCCATCTTCCCCCCCCCCCCCCCTTCCCTTTTTGCCCCTTCTCTCGACCAAAGAAAACTTGACCGTTTCGCTTTGAATTTTCCACTCACTTTTTGTTTCGATTGAAAATCCCACTTTAAGTACGATGATACCGATGTGCAATAAAAAAAAACATGTCTCTAATGACACTGAGATACTGTGTTCACATCCATCCCGCGCCAACCGCTAGTGCATCCATCATTCGCCAAAAATGGTTCGCGGGTGTAGCTTTAGCATGTCGAAATGAAACGAATCGATCATCGCTTCGTCTGTCTGTCTGTGCTATTGTGCGTGGCTGGTGGCAGAATGTATGTTGCACGGTCGACGATTCGTCAAGTCAATCAATCACGCAGCGATCGCCATACCCGCAAGGACAACGCGAAACCCGGCGCTGGGACCCGTTTGTAGAATAATGTTGAGCTATCCATTTCCTACCACACTCATACAAATGGGTACGCGAACTTGTGCCGAACTCCTTCCCCTTTCCCAGGGTTGGTAAAAACTCATCTCATTTCGAGATAAACATTGTACAAACATAACCAAACCCACCCCGAACTGGGTCGTCCAAGAGAAAAAAAAGAAAAAAAATAAAATGTCACAATCTTTACGTTTTTAGTTACACATTTTGATGGATTTCTTCCGTGTTGTCATTGCTGTTTGTTGACGCGGCCGTTTTTACTTTGTCCGTTCATTTGTGTGCTTTTCATCCCTCCATCTTTTTCCTTTAACATCTTCATACTATTGATAGAGCTAGCAAAAAGGCCTACCGTGTGGACGGAAAACCGCAACTGTAGGAGGTTTGGGGGAAAAAATACAACATCCGGATAACCCATGACGTGAACTTTTCACGTTGCGATATGCAACCCGCTACAAGTTGAAGAGATACAAAGCAGGAAAAAAATAGCAAAGGAAAAAAATACCAACAATGCGGTCGACAATCTGTATGAACAGTGCTTACATGGCGTGATATCGCAAAGCCATTTATCAAGAAAGAAAAAGAGAGAGAGAGAGAGAGAGATAACGGAAGGAAATTGGTTAGTTTTTGGTTCTCTTTCCAAGTAATCGATTAGAGTTAGAGCAGTGACGTTCTTTACCTTCCGTCTATGGATTTACTAGAATAAAAGGCTTTGAGTAACTTCATCGCTTTAATCTAAACTATTTGCTATTAAACTATGAGGAGCTTGCAATAAACGATTATTTCTCCTTATTGAGGAAAGAATCAATAATGGAGAAGCCCCAAGTCATGGCGGACTCTTCAAGTTATCTCAAAAGTAAGATTAGTGGAAGACTTTTGTGGACTGGACATGTCAATAAGAATGACACCGAACAACCGAGACACCGAACAATCGAGAAAACATTTATGACCGTCCACAGAGGTAGAGAAGGCACTGCTAATTGTAGCAAGTTTCACAGAATTACACCGATATTACATTTCTGCTGATAAACCCCTATTAAGCTACCCGCCATTAGCAGCCATTCTTGGAAAGGAAACTTTGTCGAGTGGCTGAAAATTCAGTTGTACGGATTACACAACTGATACCATCTGTGATAAGATAATGCGTCTTTTAGCTCCATTAAAACCCCCTAAAACAAGTGGTCTTAATGTGACGCCATTTTTTTATGATAATGTGGTTAATTTCCTCATGAGTAGTTTTATGTACTGAAAAGGCCTATTATGACCAAGGTTTATATGAAATTTGAAACTAAAACGACTGAGTTCAGCTAGTCGTGTGTCTTCGATCTTTTTATTTTATAAAATTAAGTGATTTTTTGCGAAAGACCCTCTTCATCATCACATCAAGGTTTATAGAGGTATGCCTTTATTGTAAAGGAATAAGTTATAACTCCAATTTTTAGTTGCGTAGCTAACTACTGCAGAACTACTTAGAAAAAAAATGGATTACACAACTAAAACAACTTTTCTGTGATATGATAATTCGTCTTTTAGCTTCATTAATACCCCCCCAAAACAAGTGGTCGTAACGTGACGCCATTTTTTTATGTTTGGCTTAATGTCTAATGAGGAGCTTTATGTATTGATACCAAGGTTTATATAAAATTTGAAGCTAAAACAACCGAGTTAAGTTGGTCGTGTGTTTTCGACCTTTTTATTTAATAAAATGAAGCAATTTTTTAAATTAATTTATCTTCAATTAATATGCGCCTTTGTATCATCATACCAAGGTTTATAGAGGTATGATTTTTTTTGTAAAGGAATAAGCTATAATCTCGAAATTTCGTTGCGTAGTTAACTACTATAGAATATTTTTTTTAAATGTGTTAAACAAGACTCGTTACATTCTTTCAACAAAGTTATAAACGAAACACTCTTTATACACCTTATTCTATCTTTGCCAACACTACTTTTGCATAGTAATAAACATAAATGAGAATAAAGGTCACGTACTGCTGGAGCAACTGCATTGAGATGCTGCAAACATTTTACCATCACATCGTCAGCCGTCCGGCGTGACAAAGCACGGAACAACACAATCAACCACCGACGGGTGGCTTTGCTTGGTGCTTAGAAGGATAATGTTTCCCGTCTAGCTAACCAAACGGCAGTCGAAACAAAGCACTCGTAAGATGCTGGAAAACTTGCCTTCTAATCGTGAAATCACACTACATCTCGTACCGGGTTAGTCTATCGATGCCGTATCGTTTGGTGCACGGTTCAAACTTTATCATTTATAAGATGTTTTCTTTTTTTTTGTTGTTGGTCTTCTCTTCTCCCCGTTTGCGGTTGAAAGGTGATGCCCTTACCCAAGCGTATCTCGCTCGTTCCCTTCCGATAAGCGTGTGGGCTATGAAGACACATTCCTTCACAGTGTCCCACGCCCGGGATAGAATTTCTGCCCCGTCAGCGAAAGACAATCATCGGGGAGCAAAGAATCAGGGCATCTCCGTCACAAGGCCAACGAAAGGACATGGGAAATCATGACTTTTCCGGTTTGCTTCTCATACCTCTGCTTACTCCCGCTTCCTCCCCCCCCCCCTTTTTCCTTCAGAAACCGTCTAAATCGAACGGTTCCCGTAGCAGGTTCATCGGCTACCGAGTGTGCGGGTGAGGGTAGTAATGTTATTGGAAGATAAATTATAATTCCAACCCAGCTTGCAGCTACGTACAAAGCAACCGAACAACCTGCCAAGGTGGTGAGGTTCAGGTGTTTCTGGCAAAGGTGAAGCAGAAGACGGGGGGGGGGACCGGGAATGCCCGTAGGAGCACATGCTGTGGTCTTATTTTTTGTCCTTCATCGCCCCACCCTCATTCCTCCCATTTTCCCAATTCCTCCTTCCTCCGCTCCTCCACCGAATCACAAGTCTTACCGCAGTCACGTACGGTTTACCGTCCTTTATTCCCTCTGGATGAGCGTTTACAGCAAAAGCCGTACCAATACTGGGCGGACAGGTGTAGTTCCACCCCCCCACCCCCTCTGTAGGATCGCAAGCTGTCTGCTTAGTGCAAGCGATTTTCCGTTTTGCAAGAGCCGAATTGAGATATTATAGCTTCCGTTTCTGCTCACTTCCGTTCTCCCCCCAAAAACCAGCCAATACCCAGCCAGAAACCCCGAAATAAATAAGAAGGATGTGAAGGATATGTGGGTGTGTGTATTGCGCTTTGCATCGACACGGTGAGCAATATCGATTCACGATATAAAAAAAAGTCTTACAGTAGGAAATTACAAATTATTTATTGATTATATTCATCAACTGTGATAGTACAAAAAAAAACAAGTGATGTTAAATTCTATTCTTTTTTTGGAATGTATTCAAATTATTTGAAACACAATAAATTGCTTTGTTCCATAATATTAAGAAGAAAAAAATTATTAAGAAATATTTAATATCGTAAAACAAATATTTATCAAAATGAACAGAACATTCTTAATTTCTATAATGATTACAAAACTCCCAGGACAAATGTGAAAATTATTTTAAAAAATTCTGAATCAATGGAGACGCCCAGTACTTTATATAAATAAGTCTTATGTAAAATGTTTTTTTTTTTCTTTATAAAGTAATTAATTTTACACCGCAACTTGATATATACATATATTCAAAACATAAAAAGCATATTATTTGTTGCATTTGTTTTAATTTTAATCAAAAATTTCAACTTATCAAAAAGTTTTTAGAAAAAATGGCTTATGCTTAAGAAAAAAAATTTTTCTAGCATTTTTTCTGTCTTTACTTTGACACTCTTTGCTCATAGAAACGTTATTTGATCAAAACACAAGATCTATAATAATCAAAAATATTAGACTTTTTGAGCACAATTCAAAGCAGAATTGTTTTTCGAGTGTTCGACACCTTTTTTCGGTTAATACAAGTACACAAATTTAACAAGAATAAGCAAACAACAAACAAACAATGTCTTTGATTGATAATTAAACAACGAACCGTCGAAAAACAGCCATCCGTCTGGAAGGGGGGCAGAAAAGGTCATCTTGTGAAGATGTTTTTTACTAGCCTCCACCTTTCTCTTCCTTCTCCGTACATTTGCTGTCCAATTCCAAGGCAAACAACAAAACAACCTTCGATAGGCGGTACGAAACTCGCCACTAATCTTTTTTTCCCCTACCGATAGACGGTACTGGTTTTGCTTGGTAAACATAAACAAACATTAAATAGCCTAACCTTTCGACAACCTTCTTGATAAACAGCAACCGGTTCTGGTGTCAGCGGTCTGACTGATTAGCGACAGCATAATCCACCACACGGTGTTGCGATTAGCTTCGCCGAGGAACGACCGGTATCGCTTCGCGACCGTAATTAAAGCAATCGTACCAAGATCACTTTGCTATTTATGCATAACTAATTTCAGCACCAGGGTTTCCTTCGTTTGCGGTTTCATTTGTCGCGCAAAAAGCAAGGAATGAGTTTTGTAAAACCGTGGATAAGGTTTGCTCATTAAAGTATGCAAAAGACACTTACCACTAGCATCGAGTGGTGTTTGGTGGCATGCTGGGTGCCGTTTTCTACCATTGCTTTGTCTCGGATCCAGCTTTTCCGAGCAATCGAGCTAGGAAAGGGAACCTGTCCGTCATGATGCTTTTGTTATCCCGGGATAGCTACCGAAAGTTCTTTTACATTTAATTTCAGTCCTTTCAACCCGCTTTTTTTGGTTTAGTAAAGAAAAAACCTTTACCAAGTCTTGCCAGGAAATATTTTCCTTTTCTCTCTTTTTCGATCTCTCTCTCTCTCTCCCCGTCTGGAAAGGCTGTTTTTTTACGGTTATCCTCTTCCAGTACGATGTATCATTTTAACTTTCAAACAACAACACCAATCGTTATGATTTGCGTGTTTTTTTTTTAAACCGTAAGCCCAAATCGCTCACAAATGTACTCACCGATCCGGATCGCGTCCGGTAATGCGCGGGTGGGTCCAGTTCCGAACAGGGCCAGCAGGGTGACCCAACAGCAATAGTAGTCGCGCCACCGCCGGTAAGCGTACCGACCGTCGACCGTCGCCATCACAACCCCCGCCGTCCTGGGCACTCACGGCCCGATTTTGGGTCCGCTGCTCACTCACCGCACGCTCACCGGCTGCTCACCCGAAACGCGCTCTCGGTACGGCGTGTGTGTGTGTGTGTGTGTGTATGGTCTCACGTCTCACTGCGGCAGCTCACTGCGTCGGGCTCCTGCGCGCTTTTCCTGGTTCTATCAGCTTCAAGAACGCTTACCACCACTAACACACGCACCCCTGTGCGAATGTGTGCGTATACTATGGGGGGATGAAACACACGGATAGCAACCAACAAAAAAAAAAAAAGGAAGGAACGTGAAGAGCACGCGCTGCGTTATTTATGCACTACGCCAGTGCCGTGTCGGTTGAATGATGCTGTACCTACTGCTACTGCTGCTGCTAGGCTTTTTGGTTGATGGACGCTAGTGTTAGTGTGCTGATGTTTTGGTTTTCCACGTTGCCATTCCCCTTAGGCAAGGGGGGTTAAGTTTTTTTTTCCCTTTACACAAAATGCGAACACTGTTCTCTTATAAAATCTCTTCAAAAACAAAAAGAAATCGAATATATGTTTAATATGTAACTGATGAGTGGTTAAATGATTTGTTAAATTTTGAGTGAAGGAAACGAATTGAAACTAAAAACATAAATAAAAAACTTGCTTGTTACTGTCAATAATTCACTCACACGCACTACACCACGGTACGTCAATTGGGTTCGAAGACCCAACACAGAACATGCTCTCGATTATGGTATATTGGCTCTCCCGTAATAATGTCTGTCGTTCTGTTTTATTATTTTATTTTATTATTTTTTGTTATAAACGAACTTTCCCAAGAGGATTTGGTTGATTGCAGTAGTAAGACGGGATGCAGGAATTGCTTCTCCCTGACCGATACAACAATGCGAACCGTACAGCTATTAAAATCAGTCAACAAACGGTGTTCGAGTTCCTTAACGTCACCGAGCACGTAACGAGCACTAACGCATACACAAGCACAAATAAATACACAAACACACACACACATGCAGTGTGATGGAATCTGTCAAATATCCTTGAGTGTGTAAGACGCGTGGATGTGCGGGTCCAACGCGGGTAGGCGCGTTGAGTAAACTCAGCGAAAGGATGCGAACCACCGTTTCACGTACGTCGCACGCAACCGGATGCAACCGCACCAGCACCGGAAGCGACACCGCTTCCTAATAACTAACGTGCGTGTGTGTGAACCGTACCTTTATTTAACACAACAAAAAAAATCCATTCACCCACTCAGACACACACCAACACGCGGCGCAAAGCAACAGCCCTGGGCGGGGTTGAGGGTTTGTTTTTTTGTGTGGAGGGGGGAATAAAGGTGCACTCCCAGCTAAGCGAACGGAAGCTGCGGGCAACTAACTGCTAACTGACACTTGGTCGCTCGTTGCGATCACCTTTTAAAGGGATCTCTATTCGCAAAAAAAAAAGCACGGCACTAACCTGGCGCTGCGTGAGTGTACTCCGAGCGAAACGCCACTTTCGCTAAACCGATGGCTGCAACGGATGCCACCGCACTGACGCTTTCCGGATGGAGCAAAGATGGAGCCCATCTGTCCTTTGCCGGATGCTGTACCATGCGACACTCACGAGTGTGCGAAAGCTTCACCGGGGAAAAAGCTTTTTCGATGAGTTCCCTTTAAGCTTCGTGTGTGCGTTCGAAGAGCACATGCGCATTCAGGCTGTTGAGACAGCATCAATTCACTCACGATGGCACTCATGGGAGGGGGGGACAAATGTAACGGCACTGATAACGTGGCCGGTGAGTGTAGTATCGCAGAACCGTATACGCTATAAGCCCCCTTGGATGCTGTGAAAAACTACCGTGACCGAAGAAGAGAAAGAAAGCAATACAAAGGGAGATAGACGAAAAGAGTTCCTTATCAATCAGTGCTTGGAACTCAGCAGTACTGGCATACCAAATTAAAAAGCTACTTCTTTGAGAGCTTCACGAAATGATTCGTCTTAAAAGGGACGCATCAAAATGAAACATTTCAACAATTGCAAATACTATTTTATTTTTAACAAAAGATTATATATTTTAAAAAGAAAAGAAATTGAAAATTGGTTGAAAAATTGATTGGAATTTTTTTTTTGAGCGAAAACGGGAATAAATATTTTATATTGCATCCGTTCATACTACGCTTACAATAAGCTTTTTTTCATTTGAGTCCTTAATTGTTACCTTAACAAGCATCCTGACAACGCAGAGCTGCAAGAATGATCTCAAAGTTCAAGATACGATGGATGTTTTAAAAAAAAAGGGAAGCTTTTTAAAAGCTTCTCCACTCAACGGAAAAGTTTCTCTTCTGGAATGCTTTTCCATAGAACAAAGTAGTATGAAAGCTTTCTTAGTACTGATATTGAAGCTCTCATAAAAGCTATATCAAAGCTGACGGTTCTGTCAAATTCTTCTTGAATCTTAACGGTATTGAACTCTTTCTTTTTTCGTACTAGTTCCATACCAGCGCGAAGACATCTTGAAATACTTGAATCCTTATTAGCTTGGTATTAAAGATAAATTCTTGCTTCTTTAGAAAAGCTACAGCGTCGAACAGAAGTCGAGTTTTAACCTCTTGACAACCGAAGTAAAGAATAAAGCTCGAGCTCAAAATGGCCGCAATTCAAAGCAATCATGAAGAAAGTAAAAGATCAATATATTTCTGGAGATATTAATTTCTTTTTACAACCAACAGAATTGTATGAAATGAAGGATCTGTTCCAATATTAAATTCGTTTATTAATTTTTATACAAAAAAAAGCTTAAAAAGCAATATTAGCCAGATACTATGACATGTCCATAGAAAAATTCTAAGACCGATAAAGCGAGAAACTTTGGAAAGGAAAATTTTTCAAAAATTTTATTGACTAAGTAGGAATTCTAATAGCCATGCTCAAATGGTCTACTTTGCACATAAAGAGAACAGATTTTAAACCCAGACCAGATGTGTTTTTCTTCATATATTCATTTCATTCACCGGTAACCGATAACCGAAGGAAAACGTTGCATACACAGAGGAGTTTTCGTAGATGTCCATTTCCCGCGTATTATTGCGTAGCACTAGCGAATGGATTTTCCCCACTGAACGCTTTAGTTAAAGCGCATCCATCACTTTTTTCATCTAGTTTCACTAATCGACACAGGCACCACGACCTTACGTGCGGAAATTGCACCAACACACGCCTGACGAGCGAGAAGGCCTAGAGACACAATTTTCTCGTTAAATGATTTATCTTCCCTCCACCTTCCTTCTCTCACACCTTCACACCATTCCATCGTTCCCTTCCGTCTACAAGCAAATCAATAACTGCCCTGCTGCAGGAAATTGTTGCAGCACGTTAAACGTCATGCTAGTTAATAAACTAAAAACTCGGTTAGTGGACGTATAGTGGCCGTGGTGGAATGCATCGTATCATAAACAGGTGAATAAAATTCGAGTCAAATGTTGAACGGGGTTGGCCGGGGGAGGGGTGAGGGGGGGGGGGACTGTTAAAATGGAACGAATTTCCTTCGCCCGAATTGAAAATAAATAATCCTTCATGACTGGCAAGTGCTTCTCAAGGCGCATGTAAGGAATCTTGAGATATTTAAATAGAAAAAAGATTATTATTTCTTCCATTTAATTCAAATCTGAATCTATTTTCTATGATTTGTTTTAATTCAGTCGAGAAAAAAAATTCTCATCAATAAGGATGCGGTAATCAGCAGTCGCTGCTTGAGAAACACTGGCCAAACCGTTGTAACTAAGCAAGTTATGACGAATTTAGTATATTCCTTCCTATGCAAGCACATGGACGAGTCACTTTAGTTAAACAATTTGCCCATCCGATACCTTCTTCCAACTCTTCCCCATGTCACCCTTCATATCCCTTTCCCCCCCCCCCCCCCCCCCCCCCCCCCCCCCCCCCCCCCCCCCCCCCCCCCCCCCCCCCCCCCCCCCCCCCAAACCATACGGTCCATCCCTTCTCTCTCTCTCTCTCGGGACTGCTATACAAAATGTTTACTCTCATGCGAAAACTCGCATTCGGCTAAAAATAGAGAGAACACACACGGTGTGTTTATGCGTCCCCGTTCGCATGGCATTTTTGTTTTGCATTCGTAGCAAAAACCCATCAATATCTCCTAGTTTGTCCCTTTTTATCCCTCGGCTTTCCATACCGGGCACTGCCTTTTGTTAGCTACAAAAAAAAAACCCGATCGGTCAAACACGGTCCGTGACCGAATGCCGCAAAAACCGAATCGACCAGCTGTCTCTGTGACATTACCGTACAGCACGCTCTCGGCGTGCCGCGCTTGGATCGGACCAGTTCGGTGCTATTTTTGTTATCTTCTGCGCGCTCTCCCTTCCTATAACGCCACCCTTTTTGCTGAAGATCGGTTCAACAAGGGAGGCATACAAAAAAAAAAAAAAAACACGGCAAATAGCATCGCAGACAGAAGACGTTGCACGACAACCCATCAGGTCGGTCGACGATCGGGCCGCGTGTTGCCGCATCGTGTCGTGTGCCCGTGTAGCTGCTGGTGTTTGTGACCGTGACAAAATCGTGCGTGCTAGTGTAGGTACAGTTTGGGGCACAGTCGGTCCGGCGAGCGTGTGCTATGTGGTGTTAGGAGCAACTGTCAGTGAGTCCCCTCTTCGTAAGATAAACGTTACGTTTAAGGAAGCCATCAGTTTGATTAAAATAACTAAAATTGGAAAATTGGTGATCAAGTATTTCAGCAAAATGCTGGATAAAACCCGTGGAAGATGTAACTGCTATCTTCCCGCACTATTGCTGCTAGTACACGCGCTCAGTGGATCGGTTGATGGAAAGCGTGAAATACCCGTCGGTGAGTGTGCATGACAGCATGAAAAAGCGTCCTCTCAATAAAAACAAAAAAACCATCGATCAGTCGACGAACTGATACGCAATCAAGCTGCACAATCAATACAGCGCATCTTCAAATTTCTGCACGCAATTACACACTTCCCCCCAAAAAAAAAAAGCCGAGCACCAGACACGGTGTTCGGCGTGTTCTATTTGTGACCCGCGTAGTTGTTAGCCGTTTCATCACCAATACCGGAGTTTTTGTATATTTCGTCATTTATTTTCGTTTCCCGCGGCAGGCGCCATTTTCCATCAGGTACCGGACTTGAACTACGAGTCCGAGATTGCCTTTCGCTATGCGATCGAGCGTGTTAATATGCACGAGAAGCATTTCGAGCTGGTCCCGATCGTGCGGTACGTCTCGCCGGAGGACAGCTTCAAGACGGAGCGGAAGGTGTGCGAGCTGGCGGTGGAAGGTGTGACGGCTGTGTTTGGACCTTCCTCGATACTGACGTCCGGTATTGTTGGTTCGATCTGCAAAACGCTTGAGATCCCGCACATCATTACGCACTGGGATCCGGAACCGCTGGGCGGTATTGATCCGGAGCTGCAGGCGATGACAATCAATCTTTACCCGGAGGCGGACGTACTGTCCCGCGCACTGGCGGATCTGATTGTTGATTATAGCTGGAAAAGCTTTACCATCATCTACGACTCGGACGAAGGGTTGATGCGGTTGAAGGACATACTGCAGATACATGGACCAAGTGATGCACCGATTACCGTCCGTCAGATCGATGATGATCCCGACTATAGACCGCTGCTTAAAGACATCCAATCGTCCGGCGAGTCGCACATCATACTCGAGATAAGACCCGATCGCATACTGGAACTTTTGCGGCAGGCAAAAGAGGTGAAGATGTTGGAAGAGTATCAGAGCTACATCATCACGTCGCTCGATGCGCACACGATCGATTTTGAGGAGCTCCGCTACTCACGCTCCAACATTACCGCACTACGTCTAATGGACACAAAGAGCTTCGATATTAAGAATGCCGTGCACGACTGGGAGCAGGGAGAAGCACGCATGAAGCGACAGTTCCGTGTATCTCCGGAGCATGTACGGACAGAGTCCGCACTCTACAACGATGCGGTCAAGATCTATGCTACCGCGATCCGTGAACTGGACGCAACCGAAGAGATCACACCATCACGACTTTCCTGTGGCAGCAAAAACCTTCGGCAATGGCAATTTGGGTTACGGATCATTAACTACATGAAAGTGGTAGGTAGTCGCATCAGTTCGACCGGTGCCCCAATCCTCAAGATTACGCTATTCTTGTTTATGCTAGAAAACTGAGCATGGTATCACCGGTCCAATCATATTCGATGATTTCGGTCGAAGAGCTCACTTCCATCTGGACATTATTGAGCTGAGCAAGGATGAGGGCTTCAAGAAGATTGCTACCTGGGATCCAACGCACGGTGTTAATTATACGCGCAGTCAGGGTGAGGTCTACTCTCAGATTGTGGAGTCCCTGCAAAACAAAACCTTTATCGTGGCGTCCCGCATCGGTGCTCCGTTTCTTATGTTTAAGTGAGTCAAACATAGTTCCCTCCCCGTGAAACCTCAACATCTCTAATTAATGTTGTCCTATTTGGAAAAAAAACCCCTCAAACTCACAGGGAGAAAAAGGATGGTGAATTTCTCGAGGGTAACAACCGCTTTGAGGGTTACTCGCTGGAGCTGATTGATGGCATTTCAAAAATTCTTGGCTTCCAGTATAGAATGGAACTGGTGCCGGATGGAAAGTATGGTTCATATAACAAGATCACCAAAAAGTGGGATGGACTTGTGAAGCATCTGCTGGATCGTGTAAGTATAATTGAATGGAGGAGATAGAGGCAACTCACACCCTTGGTGATGAAAGTTCACGTTTAGCCATTAAGTAGACGAGATTCTAATCTCTGTCCAATATCTTTTGATAAACATCTTCCTTGGGTGAAGAAAGCCGATCTTGCTGTTTGTGACTTGACTATCACGTATGAACGTAGAACGGCTGTCGACTTTACGATGCCCTTCATGACTTTAGGTGAGTGAGTGTGGCAGTTGAATCTTTCATAAAAAATGGGCTAGAACTGTTCTTCTGCGGTATATAACATAGGTATCAGCATATTGTACGCCAAACCTGTGCAGCAACCGAAGGATCTGTTCTCTTTCCTGTCGCCACTATCACTGGACGTTTGGATCTACATGGCGACAGCTTATCTCGGCGTGTCGGTACTGCTCTTCGTACTCTCGCGTATGGCACCAGCCGACTGGGAGAATCCACATCCCTGCAAGCAAGACAACGACGAGGTGGAAAACATCTGGGACATGTTCAACGCACTCTGGCTGACGATGGGTTCGATCATGGGGCAGGGTTGTGACATACTGCCGAAAGCCATCTCGACGCGTCTGGTTGCCGGTATGTGGTGGTTCTTCGCACTCATTATGTTGTCGTCCTACACGGCGAATCTGGCCGCTTTCCTCACGATGGAGCGTATGGATGCGACGATCGAATCGGCGGAAGATCTGGCCAAACAGAGCAAGATCAAGTACGGCGTCGTGATGGGCGGTAGTACGATGGCCTTCTTCCAGACGTCTAACTTCTCCACCTACCAGCGGATGTGGGCATCGATGGAGTCGGCCCGCCCATCCGTCTTTACCAAAAGCAACGACGAAGGTCGGGATCGCGTCATCAAGGGTAAGCGGATGTACGCGTTCTTGATGGAGTCGACCTCGCTCGAGTACATCACCGAGCGGTACTGTGATCTTACACAGATTGGTGGCCTGCTTGACTCGAAGGGTTACGGTATTGCAATGCCCGTCAGTAAGTACCTACGCACCCGGTTCCGTTGGCCAGCTGTAAACCATATGTTTCCCATATATTTTAGACTCACCTTACCGTACCGCGATCAGTGGCGCGGTACTGAAGATGCAGGAAGAAGGTAAGCTCTATCAGCTGAAAACACGCTGGTGGAAGGAAATGCGTGGCGGTGGCCAATGTACCGAGGCGCCCAACTCGTCCCAGGAGAACGAGCTCGGCATCGGCAACGTGGGCGGTGTGTTTGTCGTCCTAGCGCTCGGCTGCCTGTGTGCGTTCATCATCGGCATCCTGGAGTTTCTCTGGAACGTGCGCAAGGTGGCGGTAGAGGAGAAGGTAACGCCCTGGGATGCGCTCAAGGCGGAGCTGAAGTTTGCGCTCAACATCTCCGTCACGTCCAAGCCGGTGCACAACACGCTCAGCGAATCGACCGCGAGCGGGAAGAGCTCGCTGCGCTCCAAGTCGGAATCCAGGCGCGGTTCGGAGCTGGCAGGCCGTGGCAACAATGTACGCACTGCGGCCAGCCTTAACAACATCGACAAGATTGGTTTCGTCTTTGATAAGAACTAGTGTGCCGGATTAGTAGATGTCCCTTTCGCATGCCAGGCTAATACAGGTTACATTACCAATAAAGCGTTCCCTAGCTGCTAGTTAATGGATGGGTTCAGCTATGCTACCATGACTTGCCATCATGACTAATAGACAACTCGATCGACAATTACCCTTACCTATTCGTTGATATTCGCTACTGAATACAAGTGCATGCATGTTTTATTCGAGGGTATAATAGCACAATCTGGATGAGTCCATCCAGATGAGAGCTTTGTTAGCTGACATTTTTGACCATTTTGTCAATTAAATTGCATACCTTTAGGGGTTAGCTTCTGGTGATTAAAATGCGCCTACCAGTATGCAATTCGCGTGACAAAATTATCTTTTGATCATTAGAAAATGGCTAACGTGCCACATCCTGTTGGACATTTGTTGCTTTACATATTTATCTTTATGCTTTAACTGGCAAACCGCGCGCTTACTGGCTGAGGTACTTCTCCAACTCGTCGCGCATTTCGAGCGGGCTAGTAGTGGGTGGGTACCGTCCAACCGGTTGCCCATTCCTGTCGACGATGAACTTGGTAAAGTTCCACTTGATCGCATCAATCAGCGTACCACCCTGGCGCTGCTTCAGATACTGCCACAGCGGATGTGCGTCGTCTCCGTTCACGTCCACCTTCGCAAACATGTCAAACTTTACGTCGCGCCCCTCGGCAAACTGTTTGATTTCCGCGTTAGTGCCCGGCTCCTGGCCACCGAACTGGTTGCAAGGGAACGCTAAAATGCGCAATCCTGGTGTGAAAAAGGGGAAATGAAGAAACAGAAATAAGAATCAACTTTAGTCACGGGGGAAATTTCCAATCGGGGTAGCACATGCGGTAACTCATGTAATTAATTGGAAGTTTCGGCTGCAAAAGCGGAAAGTTAAATAGTAGCAATAGTTGGGCTTGTATAGTTTCCAACACGGTTACCAAACGTCAATGGCAAAACCACACGCTCTTTGTTTTGGCAGATAGCGTGACTTTTAGCGTTGGCGCTAGTTTGTCATGGTACTTTTGTGCGATTTGCCTAGCAACTGTTAGTCTAGTCTTTGTAGAGCATTGAATCTGTCATTGGAACATCCAACGACATCGGCGTCGGAGTATCAGACATTAGTACGGTAGAATTTTCCATCCCATCGCCCACCATCGAAGGGGCCATTAAACTGACTCTCCAGCTGTTTGATGATTTGTATCCTTCACCATCTATCTCTCTCTCTCAAACATTCTATCTTTTCTGACCACAACACTACCCAATATCGAAACAAGCCGCCGGGCAGTGTACGGAATTGCTAAATCGTGCGAAATCTTGCTCCCCATAGTGGGCCTGCAGCTGAGTACGGTTGAAACTTAACAAAAAACGAAAACTACCTACACCACCCGAAGGGGCAATAAATAAGTTTTTTTTTCGCCCTTTTTCTGGCTCATGTGAGCATGAACATGATGCACACGAACATTAAATGCCGTTCGTTGGGTTTGATTTCAAGGACGAGGGTTAATGCTGACTGGGCAGCAACGATAGTGAAATCTTACGATTTAACTTTGACTTTTTTCTTTTCAGGTTTTTGGTGAGGCTGCTCACATTTGAGCTGCTTGTTACAATTTAAATCACAAAATTAGTTGCGAAAACGTAGTCGAGTGGAAGGTATTTCTTTGACCTTTGGGAATTGAGACATTATAAAATAAAAGTTGAAGTGGAAGCTTTTAATGTAACTGAGCTGGGCTGTAAATTCAAAAGCTATAAAATAAACCTTTTTAAGAGAAAGGGCAGTTTTATACTTAATAAAAATAAATTCTTTGTTTACAGTAAAAAGCACTTAAAACTGCCTTAAACTTTACATGCTTTACATGAGCTGTTTGCTGCTAAAAATCAGCAAACAATAATTCCAACCCGGTGCTACATGTTTTGCATCAGATTTATCACCATTTGCCGGTTAAAAGTTTTTTCCCCTTTTTCGGTTGAAAATGCATATAACTTCCTCTGGATGTAACTGTTTTTTTTCTCTCTTTATAACCCAATCTTCCCCATCTCACCCGAAACCCGGCGCTCAACCATGCGTTTATTCTTGTGGTGGGGGAGAAAAAAAACTTTCCCAAACTGCTCACTATCGCGTATCATGCTTTAGTGCCGAAATCGCCAAACCGCAAAAGCCGTAACATCCACACACACACACACCCCGAAAAAAGGAATCCAACTCCGACCCGGTGTGCAATTTCGTGCCAAACCCCGCACTCTGCTCTGTTGCCCCTTTTGAGCGGGGAAAAGGAAATGTTCTCCTGTTGTGGGTTAAAACCTTACACCTACACGTGTGATATTCTTCATGCCAAAAATCTCACTCCCCCCGGGGGGAGGGCGCCCAGATAGACCTGCTGGTTTGGGTGGCATGAAAAATGGTCCGATTGTTCCGGACGGTTGATTCTTAACGCCAATCCAACCGCATCATGTGCAATGGAAAGTTTGCTGGTTTTTGTGTTTCAATGTTCTTAAGCTAGTGTAAGCCGCTTGAAAAGATTTCAGTAAGAAGGCATGTTTTATAAACCAATATGAAATACAAATTGCATACTTTTAGGCGAGTTTGTAGATAATAATGGGGACGTGTGTAAAAATCAACACAATACGCCTAAACACAGATGAAATGCATTACATACGCCAACTGTGTGCCATTTTGTAATATAATTTGCCACACTTACCCTTGGATTCAGCATACTCCTTGTACAGTTGATTAAACTCCTTATAGTGGCCTTCGGTGTAGCCACAGTTTGAAGCAACATTGACGATAATCAGCACATGACCACGATATTGGCCAAGCTGAACCGGTTTCCCATCGATGTCGTTCGCGGTGAAATCATACACGGATGTGGCGACCTTACCATCCGCTCCGGTGACTGGAGGTTGTGCTGCTGAGCAAGCAGCAACACTGCAACAACAAACACAAAGTTCTGCTTTTAGCGACAAACCTTATCAAGCGTTTTTGATTTAGCATAATTTTCCTAACAGAAAAACTCTCACACAAATGCAACCTTACTGCTGAACCGAATCTGTATCGCAACTTAGATTTCTTTCCAAGAAAAATGTCGATTTTTCCAACAACAGGTGGCTAATGAATGTTCTTGCTCCCACAGGCCAAATCAAGTAACTTTCGATTGCAAGTTGTGGGAAAGTTTTCCTTTTGCCTTCTGCATTGGTGCAAATAGAACACAATCCGGCCGTCCTTACTATCTAAATCAATCTTAATTCGAAAATGGGAGTACTTTTTGTTGTAATCGTTCACCTTGTGGTGCTGTTAAGATTCTTCTTTTTTTTTGCACGTTTGTTTGTTGCTTACTGATTCATTTACTTCTTAATAAGATTTTTTCTCATTTGCTGGCAAAATTTGTACCAAAGTTTCTCACTGCCGACGAGAGAAGGTTTGCACATATGTCTGTTCTTTACGCGTCAAACAAATTATTTCGAGATTTTAGCACGTTTGTGGAGATTGTAAATAAGGGAAAATAAAACGCGTTAAGCTTCCATTTTAATGTGGCGACACAAATTTGTAATACGGCATGTGTATTTGCTAAACGATGTTATATGTATGTAGTAGGATTTACTACCGCTCACTTACCCGGACGGTGAGGAAAGCAGATTGATGGCAACCATTGCAGTTCCAAGTAGTCCAACGGTCGCTCCCATTGCGGCACCACGCGGCCCGGCTAGAAGACGGCGTCCCAACAGAAACATGCTTTTATCGCTTCTTGTACAAGTTATTCCAATTAGCGTCGTATGTTAATGGCTAGAAGTACAAAAAACGGAACGAAATAAAAGGAAAAAAACATGGATTTACAAAGAAATTAAAAAAAACCGCCTTAAAGTAGGCAACCCGCATTACAAAGGACTATTTACTATTTAATGATTTGCCGAATATCGAACCACTCGAACGGGTATTCTTCGGTTTGCTGAAAGGAAAATAACGCAGACGTTACGAACTAAAAATCCTTATTTTTTTTTTTTGAAAAATTATTTCTTCGCCAAAAAAAACAAATCAAGTTCAAAATAAGAATCCCGCGACGACTTCACACAGCGAAGGAAGCGTGATAAAAATGTCCCAATATTGGTTTACAGCACCGTGTTCCCGGGGACCGGTAGGAAATGAAAAAGAATGAAAGCAACCTAGCCCCAGCGCGTTTATTTTCGGTTCCTTCTTAATCTTACCGGTGCGAAGCGTCTTCGGCGCGCACCGCATGACAGTGAGCGGGACGAGCGAATTAAATTAAATTCAATGAAATTCAATTCTCGACACTGCCGACTCCAAAACCGGTATCTCGTGTAGGCGGTGATTGGTTCGCCGGAGTCAAACGGAGTTTAGAACGAAGGCACTCCGTCGAAAGGGACCAGACACAAATGGTTTATTAAGTTCTCTTTTTGCTGTAGCTTTTACACCGCCCGTTGTGTGGGTGTGTGTGTCTATTGCTATGGGTTTAGCAGGTGAAGTGTGTTAATGATTCACTTGAGAGCTGTAAAGATCTTGTCATTTTCATTTGAATAAAGGTATCCTGGAATTATGGGGAATGACTGTTGCTAATGAGTTCCCGGATGAGGCTTCAATTGCAGCTGAACAGTTCATCCAGACTCTTTAGCGAACTAGTCATAAAGAGGAAAAGTTTAGCTAACAACAAAAAAAAGGTACTCGATCTCTGGTTCAGATAGTTTTTCAATCAAAGTTGTGCAAAAAAAAGAAAGTGCAACTTCACCGAAATCGTTGCAAACTAATGCTTCTGCCGGAAATGAGTATTTTCACAAGACCGAAAAGGTTTGTTCGTGAAAAAACGGAACACCGTAGTGGCGGAAAGCTGTAACTGAGTGATAGTAAACGAAACACTTCCGCTTTATCAACAATCTAACGCATCACAAGCTACAGCGGAACGGAAACGGTGATTTTTTGTTCTCCCTTCTGAAAGTATCCTTCACATCAAACCAAACCGTTCTGGGTTCGTCTTCGTCTAACTTTAGCCCGAAGAATGTACGCTAACGTAGATCTTTCAACTATTCCCGAACCCTTCGCGGAAGCTCAAAAGTTGCATCGACCAACGATGGAAACGAGCAGACATTTTTTGCATCGGGTTTTCACCAAACGGCTGCACGATGCAAGCGATTTGGCCGCGGCTGGCCCATAGTTTTATTGATCGTTAAACTTCAACCTACCCCGGGTTCGTGCAATCGTGCGTCCTTGAAAACAGGGGCTCGGAAAGATGGGAGGTAAAAGTACGTAAAGTATCCCCCAAAGGAAAGTACGGCGATTCTTTGGAATATCTTGGAGGTTCTCTCTTTCTCTCAAGGTCTCTCTCTCTCTCTTTCATTGCCTTACTGTACCGGGCGTGTAAAGAGGAAGTGAGAGATGCAGTTTTCATGCCCCTGGCAATGATGCTGCTGTTGTAAACCGGGTAATACCTCTGCTGCTGCTGCTGTTAGTGCCCTGGGGTACAATCGTGCAAATGGTGCTCCAAGCTGAACAACAAACATAAAGATGAAGGCGAAAGAACAACTGTTCTTTCCCCCCGACTCAGCTAGACCGGGACTTTGGTACCATCCGGATAGAAAGGATAGGTTTTCCCGGGTGCTGAGTGTCTTCTTACTTGCTTGCAGCTATTGCAATGGTATACGCTAAAACCAAGAAAGAAAAGCGGGTCAGCTTTAGCAAGGGGTTTGTTCGATCGTGGAACAATTACACCATGTGTTGCAATAATCATTAAAAACCCATCAGCAGTATGTTCACCCAGAAGCGGTACAGCGCGATCGAACAATGAGTAATTGGGATGCGGTTTCCCACACCGAGGTTCCCACCCTGTTTTAAGGTGGTTTGTGTGCGCGGCCCCTGAATGTATGCAATATATACGCACATAATACACCTTACCCCGTCACTAAACGCTTAGCAATTATCGCGTTTTTGAACAATTTATTTTAATGCGAATTTGTTACAATAGGTTTCTTCTCACTCAAATAATGCTTTAAATTAAAAAAAGAATAAAAAATCAGAAAAAAATTTACAAAAAATTTTCAACTCGAAAATTTCATAAGGGGTACCCCTTACGTTTTTTTTGAGAAATTTTGCAAAAAAATTTAAATTGATTTATTTTAATGCCAACTGATTGCAATAAGTTCCTTTTCACTCAAATAATGTTTTAAATAAAAAAAAGAGTAAAAAATAATAAAAAAAATCAAAAAATTAAAAAAATTAAAATTGACTAAGGCTCATTTTTGTACCAAGTTTTGCCTATAACTCGGTCGGTATCCAACGGATCGCCAATCTTCAGCTTGTGGTCAATAGATGGCACCAATGGCTACATTTTCTCCTTGGACGGCCATGCCCTCAGACGTCTGTGTCGGAAGTTATTCGAGGAACCAAGTTCCATACCCTGTTTGAGAAAATGTAAAATTTTCCTCATGTTTGAGCAATTTAGCAAAATTTATAAATGTGATATATTTTAATGCGAAATGGTTGCAATAAGTTTCTTTTCACTCAAATAATGCTTTGAATTAAAAAAAGAATAAAAAATCGGAAAAAAATTTACAAAAAATTTTCAACTCGAAAATTTCATAAGGGGTACCCCTTACGTTTTTTTTGAAAAATTTAGCAAAAAAAAATTTAATTGGTTAAATTAAGTTTCTTTTCACTCAAATAATGCTTTAAACAAAAGAATTAGGAAATTAGAAAAAATAAATAAAAAAAATCTATTTGAAAATTTCATAAGGCTATTAACAGCTAAATAACAGCAGAAAACCTGTCTAAAATGTACAAATGTTAATTAAAATGCTCTTCGAGTTTATCTAGCTTGTCATCCCTTGCCTTTATCCTTTCTTTTATAAAGCAATGTTTTAGCACATGTTTTTTGAAGCTTACATGACAAGCTGATAAATGATATAAAAATAAATGACTTTATTGTTATGTGAAACGATGTAATGTTTTGTACTTAACAATTTGCTTTAAACTATCAAAAAAACGGACATCAAACTGTCTGTTGTTGTTGCATTTCTTCAAGGAAATATGATAGCGTTGCATTAAGAGACATCGCGTACATGTTAAACTACAGCAAATGATGCTTAAATGTACTTCCAGCTTGTTGCCTTTCGTGCTCACAAAACGTGCGTCCCTGAAACTGCTAGCGTTGTGGGAAAAATAGGTAAAAGGACGGTAAAAAAAGGCAAAAAACCCACCATAGCCTAAGTACCTAGCGAAAGCGAAATGCCCTGAAATCTATACCGAACGTTGCACGCACGAACGCACACGAGGGCACTGAACACATCCATCAGGTTACATCGACAAGGGTATATGCAACGGTGCCGGGAGGGCGGAAAGGAAAGCGAGTGGAAGAGAAACCCCAGCGCTTATCCATATTTCCAACTCGTCCCTTTCTGGCGAAATAAAGCTCTCTCTTTCCTCCACCCCCCCCCCCCTTCCCCGCATCAAGCACTCTGTTTAGAGCCCTGGCTGGAAATCGTTTTTGTGGAGAGTTTTGCAGCCTCCAAAATGCTGCGACAATGTGCTGTCCTTCACGTGTACCGCCTTGTAAGCTTTTCACGCACGAACACAGCCCGAAACCGATTACTACAGCCTCGGTCCCAGATGTGAGATGCTGCGAAAAATGGTTCGCAACGGGTTTTCCCGTTTGCCAGTGTGGGAAAGAAAGTGCACGAGGTGGCGATAATGCGTAGCACCGAGAAGGAGAGCGATAAATCGGTTGTGGAGAGATTTGAAAGTTCTCCCCCCCCCCCCCCAACCGGCGTCCGCCCGTAGTCCGTCTGTTTCCCTTTTTGATGTCCATACTTTGTGGTCCATTTGCGAACGGTTGGAGAGATTTTCCTCTCACTCATCGAAATTCGCACGCACACATACACATATACATACACACACACACGCTGTGTTTAAATCACACACCCTTGACATGGTGCGGTTCCCGTACCGTTTCGCTCAACGCTCGATGTCGGTCATGTCATCTGTTTCTCTCATTTTACCGATTGCAAAAACCGAATTCACACTTTCACTTTTTGGCACGGCGGTGTGTGTCCTGCTGTTGCGCCGAAACACCGAGAGCGATAAAGCAGCACAGCAGCAGAATTAAACAAAGAACGGAGGAAAAGCAAAAAATGGGAACGAAATGGTGGTAGAATACATCATCCCACCGGAACGTGTACTTCAAGCGCCGTACACGGAGCCGCGGAAAAGCCGGGGTTCGCGTGCTTCAAGTAAAAAAAAAATACAAGGCTCAAAAACTAATCACCCACCCGGAAGGACGTGGCCTGATTTTGGGGAAGATGATTGAGCATTAGCTAGAGTTTGTAGGTGTGTTATTTGGATGCTGCGTATAGGGACGCAAAAGTGCTGAACCGTGTGCTGAGCGTTCCACTTTAATTCAGTCCGGTTCAGTCGAAAATGGTAAATCATGCTACAAGCAAACAAAGATGAGAATTTGTTTCCTTCTCTTCCTCGGCACGTTTGTTTTGCACTGCACCGGAATTGTTTGGTTTTGTTTTTGTGTTTTCCTTCCTTTTCCTTTGTTTGAGGAAATTTTGTGTATAAACAGTAAGTCATAAACTGTTTTGTACCAAACAAGAAACTTTGACTTTTAAATGCTGCTTTTTTTCCTTTTTGTGCATTATACGAGCGTGTCAAGTGGGCCAGCTGAGCAATGGGACGTATCCTATTAGTGGCTAGCAGGTGGCATACAAATAGGACCACCTTTCCCTTTCCCCCGTTCCGGAGGGGAGGGGGGGGGGAGGGAAAGAAAAAACTCCATCAACCATTTTCCGCGTCTTGATAAGATGGAAGAACAACAAACAAAACGAGCAAAAAAAAACGCCTTACCCAACTCTGGCACGACACTTGCAGTTGCGAACGAAGTAGAAAACTGTCCGAGCGGTGCTGCGTTCATGCGTACGATCTCGTTTTCGATTTCTTTACTCGCTCCACCCCCCCCCCCCCCCCCCCTTTTGCTGCTGCCTTCCTTCCACCCCCTGCCACCCCCCGCCCCCCCAACCCCTAGATAATGTAATGCTGGGGCAGTGCAACAACAACAAACATCTCCTTACTTTGTACGATCTGGTCGCTGAGATGAGAGTGATTCTCAATTTGTAGCACGATGTTCTGCTTCACCTTCATACACAGCTACAGACCAAACCCGACCCCCCTTCTGGCCCATAAAAGACGTATTGGGAGGAAAATTCAATTGTACTACTCGCTTACAGCTGCGAGCGTATGCGCTTATCGGTACGCACGAGCAGGAAAGAGTGTAAGCAATCGGCACAAGCAAGAGCGGGAGAGCGCGCTAGAGAGTGAGAGAGAGAGAAAGAAAGGGAGAGCACGTGCGCAAAAGCAACAGGGCGCAGGACGCACGGGAAAAACTCTCCACAGTCTTTTATTTTTGTCGATGCGAATTCCGGAAGCAACAGAGTTTCGCTTGGCAGCTGCATACTGCCAGGCGCATTTATGCTTTCGGGTGAGCACGACGAGCGCANAACAGGGCGCAGGACGCACGGGAAAAACTCTCCACAGTCTTTTATTTTTGTCGATGCGAATTCCGGAAGCAACAGAGTTTCGCTTGGCAGCTGCATACTGCCAGGCGCATTTATGCTTTCGGGTGAGCACGACGAGCGCAAGGTAGCTCAGCGTACGGAACTGAACTGCCATTCCTGTAGAGCACAAAACCGAGCGCGCGTGAGAGAGAGAGAGTGGAAAATGTATGAAACCATCTCTCCGGGTTACGCGACCGTTCAACGCGGAAGCATCATGTACTTTTTTCTTCCCCTTTTCGACTTCCCATTCCCTGAATGTAGGCAATCCGCATCACAGCGAATGCGTTCCGTTTGCAAAAAAACGGCTTGTGCTCCAGCAGCGAGGGAGGCCGCACGCCGCACGCCAAGCATGTTGGTTGCCTGTTTCCTTCCAGCTGTACAGCTCATCCCGCTCATCGCACTTTTCCGACACGCCTCCACGTCTCCATTACCATTACCATCCTCTCCCGCAAAACACGAGCCAAGCGTTATTGGAGCGACACTAGACCGCGTCGGTCGGTGCCGATGTTCGAGCACTTCCCGATCTCATTTCAGTCGCGTACGGGTGCGAGTCTGGACGTGTCTCTCGGTAGGGAAAAAAAAGAACACATACATAGAGAGAGAGAGAGAGTGAGGAAGAGTGGTAATAGCAGGGAACCTTAAACGGAACACTACACTGCAATCACAGTCACACGGTCCCCCACCGAAGCGCATCCGGAAAAGAAGAGGGAAAACGGGAAGGTTTTTTTTCCCTCCAAACACCAATACTACTACCGCACTCGTCTACCCCACTTTTCCCTGTCTTCACTTCGGTCTTCTTCACCACACGCGGTCTTCTTTATCCCTCCACCAGTGGTAGGTGGGAGTGTGGGACATCACGATCAAGCCAGCAGCGATTACTTAAAAGTGCAACAATTTCCCGCCGATTTCTGAGTGACGGTTTCTGTTTGATTTTCCTTTTCAACTCGTGATCAGAATTTTTTTTCCCACAACCCGTATTGCTCGGGATCGGGAAGCATCGTACGCCTGTGTGTGTGTGTGTTTGTGGGTGTGAAAGAGTGTTTTAAAATTTGGGTGCACCCGAGCTTCCAAGTGTCTGTGGGTGTGTGAAGGTGCGTAAGCGTGTGCAATCAGTTATTGGCGGTGGTCCGCGCAAGGTCCCCGTTGTTGCAAACCCACTGCAACAAAGCTCATGCAATCAACGATCGCGTACCGTCACCGTACATTCGCACCCAATCAACCCATCCGTCATCGCTGAAGCGCTCAGCCAATCACTCGATCCGCTGCCGACCCATCAACACGATCTTCCCGCCTTGTGGTTGTGCTTGTCAGTGAGTCTACATTTAGGCGCTGAACGGCAATGAGCTCGTTTAAGGATGTGGTGGAGCTGAACGTCGGCGGTACGCTGTACGCGGTCAGCCTGAAGACGCTACTGGCGGAGGAAGGTTCCTGGCTGCAGGAAACGTTCGGTGCGGGCAGCATACCGCCCGGTATGCTCGAGGACGGGCGGGGTCACTATTTCATCGATCGCGACGGTGGACTGTTTCGGCACGTGCTGGATTATCTGCGCGATCCGGTCCGTTACACGCTACCGGTTGCGTTTCTCGAGCGCGATCGGCTCCGCCGGGAGGCGGAATTTTTCCGGCTGGCCGGTTTGCTGGAGCAGCTCGCCAAGCAGGTGCCGGGCTGCATTACCGTCGGCTACCGGGGCAGCTTCCAGTTCGGCCGGGACGGGCTAGCGGATGTGAAGTTCCGCAAGATCACGCGCCTGCTCGTGCACGGGCGGGTCGCCCTGTGCCGGGAGGTGTTTGGCGACACGCTGAACGAATCGCGCGACCCGGACCATGGTGCGTCCGATCGCTACACCGCCCGTTTCTTCCTTAAGCATGTGTTCATCGAGCAGGCGTTCGATATGCTGCAGGAGCAGGGCTTCCGACTGGTCGGTAGCTGCGGCTCCGGTACGGCCGGCTCCGTTTCGGAAAACCTGAAACCGGGCGTCGACACGGAGGAAAATCGCTGGAATCACTACAACGAGTTCGTCTTCGTGCGCGACTAAGTACACCGTACTAACACACTAACATCTTTTACATACAAATATACACGATACACACACACACACAGACATCCACGCACACAGTAACCCTAAGAATATCGAGAACGGAGCGGATTTGGCATGAGGTGAGCAGTGACGCTTTGGGATTCATTACACTACCCCCCCGCATTACCATTTCCCCCCACCTAATCGTTCGGTTTGTTCGGACGGAGAAGAGAAAAATGAAAACAAACTCCTCAGCTACTGCATGTCTATAGTAGAGCAACAGGCACCATCTGCTTGACTCATTGACACACAGGGATCAATTTCAATTAGAACTAACGAAGAAATAAACAGAACATAATAATTCAATTGCATACAGGGCAGATAGCTTGATTTTACACACCGATTCAAAACGGGCGGATTCCATTTCCGACTGCGCCTAAAGGTATGCAAAATCGCAATCACAAAACTACTTTTTACGAATCCGTACCACCACCCGGCACGGGTATGGCGGGAGTTGTGCCAAATTATTCCATTAGCTGACTCTCTATCTTTGACAGCCATTAGTTCTTTAAAAGGAGCATAAAACACCGACGGGTGGATATTGTATCACAATCTCACACAAAACTTTGTCATCCGCAACAGCAACAGTTGCTATACCGAGGAATTTTATGTACGCCAACACTCGGATAGTCTAACACACACCATCCCAATACCTTCACACAGCGCGCTCACAATTAGACCATACCCGAAGTGCCCGCGCCCCGAACGTTTAATGTGAAATGTAAAACTTTATCCGTCCATCCAATGCTTATCCCACTCTGCCCCCCCCAAAAGTCTCCCAACAGCCCCACTCGTCCACATTCGCTTTTCTCGGGATGAAATTGAATTTTACAACTTCCCAAAAACCAACCCCAATGCCTGCCGAATGAAAAGCCACAATCAGCACACCCCAAAATGGGAAAAAACGGGCGAGAGGACAGTGATTTCAGTTTGACTTTTTCTTATCTTTGTATGGGGTGTGCTGCTTTTTTTTTCTTCTTTCCTCTTCCTGCGCAAGTTCCTTTTTTTTCCCTCACATCCGAAAATGTGAATTTGATGCGCTCGTACCGCCTGAATCCCCGAATGCATGAATAATGGAAAAGAATGTGAAGAGTCTTTTCTATCTTTTTTTTTGTTTTGTTTGCTATTTTTCATTACTCTCATTTCATTCGCGCCGACAAGAGCCGACTGCTTTACCGAGGTTGACGAAACATTTAACCCTTGACGTAGGCTGAAGCGATTATGTGGCGAAAGTTCTCGCAAACACCGGGGGATAACGGAGTCATGGAGTCAAGGGAGCGGGAGGGGGTGTAATGTAATGGGAAAGTTGCCGGAAATAATTCCACCCTTCCCTTCTTTTCTACTCTACCCCTTCTTTTTTGCTCAGTAACACTTCATTTTCACGGTCTCTGTCTCGGCTGTTTGTGTCGGATGCTTCGGAAGCTGACCAGCAGCAGAACAAGTACAGGCTTCCATTTGCTTTTGACTACCGCCCTCCCTTCTCCCGCTGTTTCTCTTCCTCGCTCCCTTCCCTCACAAACACAAAAAAAGGAAGATTTCATGTCCGAATCGGTTGATGGTTCGCAATGTACAAAAACGCACGATGAAATCAGTAACTCGAGAAGAAGGTTGGAAACATTTGCCGGACCTACTGTCGCTGGTACGGTTAAGGGATCCCTCGCAAAACTGCAAACGGAACGGCATACGAAGAGCGGGATGAAATCGATTTTCACGTATTTTCCTCCCTTATCTTCTATTTTCTCTCCTTCACACACGCACACATTACACATCCGTCCCGTATATTTTTCTTCAACGGGAACGGGGGGTTTTGGGGCGAGTACGAATCGGGTAGAATTATTGTGCCCCAAGTACCCGACGGCAATACTGAGCATCTCCAAACTCGCCTCATGGAAGCGTTCACATTTCCAACCAGAATGGAAGAAATGTAACCTTAGCGAACGAGGAGAGGAAAGTTCCCGTGTACTCCTCTGCTCAGCAAAATTATGTCGAGCGAAAAGAACGAAAGCCGATTGAAGCATTTCCTTCCCCCGTTCCAGTAGGTGACCTGATGAAGACGGCTTTCTTGCTTTTCCTTTTTGTGCTGGGTAGTTTCCGTCCCCCAAGAGCCCCTGAGGACATGATCGTTTGTCCCCGATTTTGGTATCTTGCCGTTCGTCTCCTCTCTGTGACTATACTTTTAGCGAATATTCGCCACTCAGTTACTGGGACAGTATATTTTTTTTTAGCAAAGTAATAAAAAACAGCCCTGAAAACCCAGTTTAGCAAAATAAAAGACTTACACTTTTAACGCCAGTGAAAAGCTTACGATTTTGCTGAACTTTTGGAGTTTTTTTTAAGGAAAATTCAACATAAACAGTTGCTTTTATGTGTGTATGAAAATGTTATGCAAAACATTCATATCACCCAAGCAAGCTTGGATTATTTTCTTACTCCTAAATGGCGGTTAAGCCAGATTGAACTACGATACCATTTGGATAGCTTTAAAAATAGAAACTGTTCTTAAAAGTTTTCGCATCATTTCATCCCAGATAAAGCGCTACACAGGAAATAAGCGTGGAAAAAGGGAGCCACTTTTATGGCCACAAATTAAGGTCACCGTAGTTGGGATTGCCCATCCGGTGATAGAAATAAAACTTCGCCTGAAAGTATGCAACGAAATGACAAAAATCAATTATTTAGCTGAGGAGGAGTCGGTTTTTCCTTCTTCATCTTCTGTCTTTTATTCTCCAAATAATAAAAAAATCGAACAATCTGTTTTCCTCGTTTTCACGGCTTTTTTTTGTTTTGAGCAGATCCCTTATTGCTTATCCTTAATTTCCCAATTTGATTTTGCCGCTTCCTATTTATCTTCACAACGGCTTTACTAGATTTTAAATATCTTCTTCTTGCCAACCGGACTTTTTTATACCTCCTTCCCAGATTAGAACGGTTCAGCACACGCTAAGGATGGGCACGGGATGGACAAAAAGGAACCAAAAGCTGGATGACATTTGACTGGCAAAACACTCAAACCCCTCACTGTGCACCGGACCGTATAGCAAATCGGCCCACCGAAGAATGAACGAACTAAATTCGACAACTCGAACTTTTGCAGCCCCTTAAAGTTTGGCACTCTTGAATTAATTTCGAACGCTCTCGGCGGGATGCACGCGAATACTTTAGTGTGTAGCCAGAAGAAAGGTATGGGGAAAATCTACACAATTAAAAGAGAAAAATGAAACACCTCACCAGCGTCCACCAATCAATCAATCCACCGGGGACGGAAAGACTTAACTTCCCACCAAAAACGGATAAAACCAACCAGGAAAAACAAACAAAGGAAAACAAAACGAATTACAATTTTTAAACATATTAGCTCGAACGATTTTTCCCCCTTCCTAAAGAGTCAGCACACACCCAAACAGTAGTGTTAGTAGTGCAATAGCAAGCAAAATAGTCAATAGCAAAACAACGCCGAAGAATCAGCTGCAACCCACCGATGGAGCGGAATTATTTCCTTTCCGTTCCGTTCCTCCCTTCCTTCCTTCTTTCTTTTCGCAACCGACAGTGAAAAAGGGGTTGTTGTACACCCCCCCCCCCCCTGGGAACAATCAGCAACTGAGCTAGTTACAGTAATCAGCGTCTAGCGCATCTTATAGAAAGGAACGATCAAACCGTAGCCATCATTACATTGTGCGACACTAAGTTTCGTTTTTATTTTTAAGGGAGTGTATGTGTACGTGAGAGTGTTAAAAAGAATTTTCCTAAAATATAATTTCCAGCTGCAGCTCGAAGCATGCCTAAATATTTATCGAAGGCAGCAGCAAAAAAAAACACGAAACAAAATTGCCGAAAAGAGGTGAAATTTTCAAGCTACACCTTCTTTTTCTTTGCTGGCCCCATATAAACATTCGTATAATAACACGTGTTTTCGCAGCATCCAAATCTTCATGGCAGCTCATGAAAATTCATCTCACGAACAACATCAGTAGCATTAAAATATTTACATGCAGACACACACGTATACACTCCCTGTCGATGGTTTTCCTCTTACCGTTGAGGTTATTTTCTTCCGAGCAAGGTTTTATTATTAATTAACACACATCCTCCCCCCATTCCGGTGATATAGTAAATCCAGTTCCGTGAACCAAAACAGCACACGAAACGGTTGGAACGTGCGGGTAACGAACGGCCAAGCACAAATATGCCGCCCTCGGTGGCGTAAATAGGTATCCACATTTATTTGTGGTAAACAATGTAGCTGAAACCAGGTCTAGCTGAGTGGTGGGAGTCGAGAGGGGTAAAACAAACCCCAGTGAAGCGTAAAAGTAAACGATTGGACGATTGGAAATGAAAGGAAAATCACAAGCAGCGCAAAGCAACAAACAGACAAAAAATGTAAAATGGCAATGCGTCAAATGCATCTGCTAATGGGCCAACAGCAACAACAAAAAACACGTAACACATACTAAACACAACCACAACAACCAAAAAAAAAACACACACAACACACTACATTAAAACTTACAACAAAAAATTTACAAGCATTTAAGTGAATTAAGCAAAGCACAACACAACAACAAAAAACTTGAAGCGGGTAGAAGCGGGTAGTAAGAAGCATACTTAGAAAGTGGAAGAAGAAAAAACAAACCAACGCATCATAATAAAAGAAAAAGTGTAGCGTAGAACATTAACCGGGATCGGGTCGATAATTTAACTAATGTACGCAAAAAAAGGGCAAATTGGGAATAAAGCAATGAGAAGGGAAAACGTAAAGAAATAAGAAGAAAAAAAGAACCAGTGGGAGCACAAGAAATAAACTTTAAGCATGAAAAGAAAAGTGAGATAGAACAAGAACAAAAAAAAACATAACATAGTAATTTGCAAACTAATAACAATAGTGAAACCAAAAACGAAAACAAATCAATAGATGAAGAAATGAGAAAAAATCAGCTTACTGTATCGAGTATATATAAAAAAATGTATGTGAAAAGAAATCTCCTTCGGGACAAAGATCCGGGGATTTGTTTTGTTTCGTTTTTTTTTTTTTTTGAACAGAACTCGATTTGCAAAAACCTTCAAAGGTGAAACGCGTGCAAGGTTGGTGGGTGGGGTGGCGAAATGTATCAAAATTTTGATGGAAAGCAGACGAACACATTCTTGCGGCTTGCGGATTGGACGTTTCCGAATTGAGGATAAAAATAGTAATCATCTGACGGTACCGCACGACTTCTTGCTGCGGTGGATAAAATGCGAAACATTATCGGCTCTGTACTTTGTATTAAAACTCCACTTAGTAACGGTGTCACTATCGGGAAGCAGCGCTATTTGCTACCAACTTACCGAGCATTAGCAAGCATTTCAGCTACTTGAACCCTTTTTTCCCGTGCCCGGAGAGCAGTTACTGCTGCCGGGCAGACTTTTCATCAAGGGAAATGGCTAATGGAAAAACCTCGTTGCGGATTTAGCAAACCGTAAACATCGTCCCAGCTGCACGTTGCGGGTGCTCCACCGCCCTTTTGATCTCTCGGTTTTTTTTTAGTTTTTTTTATGTTTTGTGTGAAGAAAACTAGCAAGCTGTTTGATCTGGAGTGCGTTTTTTTTGTTTTGTCTGTCCAATGGAGCATTCTATTATGACTCTATTGCACCACTGTGAACGGATGATAACCGTAGTTATGAGTGTTTTTCTTTCTCAACCCCACCCAAAAACTAGTTGGATACGATAGAAGAACCAAAAAGAAATCCAGAAACGCGCAAATTGAGCGAGAGCAACAAAAAAACCAAGTGTGAAACATGCTTGAGAACACAGTCGAACGGGTTACGATGAAAGGAATGGAAACGGAAAAACAAAAGAAACCACACGTAAATTCATAATACCATTCCCTTTACCCCACGGGACAGAAAGGGGTGTGGTACGAACGGAGGTTGGAAAATCCAAACTACTCCTCGTTTGCGACGGTAGAATTTATCAAGAGAAGTTATAAACAAATATCTCTTTAATTAATAATGCGTACGGTGAAAACGAATGATGATGATGATGATAATACTTCATAATATTACAACTACTACTACTACTTCTAACTACTATTCAATGGTAATGGTAAAAGAACTATACTACTAAACAATAACGCGAACCGGATGGTAAGCCGAGATGGGCCGCAGCAATGCAAGCAGCAAACAAAAATGGAATATAAAGAAACAAGAAGAAAAAAAACCAACATACACACGGAGTAGAAGCAGCAAAAACCCAAATTGAAATGAAAGTAAAATATTATTGATAAGAAATCCCAGATGAACAAAATGCAGAACTTAGTAGTGAGAAAACGCAAAATGCAAAATGCATAAATAATAATAATAATATTAATAATAATATGAATAATAAATAATGCAAGTAATTATACTTAAAGAACAAGAATGCAAAAGAAGAAGAAAGAAAAAAACACACATACACACACAAACAAGAAAAGAAACACAGAAATGAACAATGATATATAAATACATATATATCTTCAACCAAAGTTAAGTTAAGTGAGAAACCAAACCCTAGAAACGAGCAACCAATCACATGACAACAAAACAAACCAAAAAAAAAAACAAAACAAAAAAAACCAATTGGGAAAAGAAAATTCCAACATCGGCAGACAGGCACAGGAATGGTTTAACATGGGCGTGAATGAATTGGAATCGAGCGAATAATTAAAGCTTGCCACAGATGCAAGACCCACCAGACGGGAAGTTTTGTTGTATTTTGGATGGTTGTTTGGAGATAGGGAGAGGGAAAGAAGAGAGAGAGAGAGAGAGAGAGTGGCCCGAAGTGGTCCAAATCGAGTGGACAGGCGGTCACTAGATGGATTGGTTCGGACCCGGCTGGCAAAAAAAACATTTTTGGCGAAGAAATGCGTTTTGAAAAGAGATTGGTAAAGCGATGCTATGGAAGAGAGAAATGAAAGAGATCGCAAGAGAAAGGGAAAGCGAGAGAGAGAGAGATAGAGAGAGAAAGTCATAATAAAAACAAAACGTCTAAGGAAAACCCAATCAAACCAAGCTTTCCCCAAAATTTGCATGCCATTGTGCGCGCGGAGGTGTAGAGAAAATATCCGAAAATTCCCCAGAACAAAACCAAAAAACGGAATCCTTCAATATATTCCGTCCGGAAACTCCAAAGCTGGACCCTTTTTTTTGTTCTTTTTGGCGCGCCCGAGCACTGGTGACTCCTGCACAGCTCATTAATCACGATAATGTTCCGTGCTAGACAGCACGGTGTCAGCTAGTGTTTCGCCGAAATCCACTGCTCGGGTCAACCCCGTGTCAAGATTGTCTGCGAATCGTCGACAGGTTGGATTTCTGTGGGGCAGAGTGTGGCAATTTCGTGGGAATGCTACGGATGACATCCCCTAACATGGGCACTATTTGGGAATTGGAAGCCATCTTTGTCCCTTTTTTTTTTTTTTGGTTCGAAGCGAAACTTTTCGTAACGCTTCACGGGGTGTAAAGGGTAGCCTATCGAGGTTCGAAATGGATGGGAGAACCTGTCAACTCAACGAGGGAAAGAAAAAGCCAACAGACATTCAATCTAGCCGGCACCAGCACTCGAACGTAGGCAAGGGTCAGCAAAAGTGTAGACCTCGAATCTGGGCCCCGAATAACCCACTCCGAATCCCTCAGCTGATTGACGATGTTTATATCCTAAAATCCACCTCAACCTCAGGTGAGGTAACGTTGTATACTCGGGAACTCCACACTAAAAGTTCGTTTCGCATCATCAACACTTTTCATCCGGGACCCTTCACGAAGCAACTCGTCCGCAAGTCCTCAAAAGTTGAGTTGGTAACGAAAATGAAAAAAAAAACTACACACACACACATCATGATTCTGCGTCTGACAGACATGCGTCACACAAATCGGACATCTTCCCAATTTGCATGGAAATGAGCAAGCTGTCGAAATCAAACCGGAATGCCATTGTCCGGAGTACCTTCATACGCCCGTACCTCATCAGAAGCTCATCAAACGACACAACGCTGTCCGATGCAGCGTGGGGGTTTTTTTTTGTTTTTTGTTCTGGAGATTCTTCTCCCAAAAATTGCAGTCACACACAGGGCAGTGTACACGCAGCTAAATTGAATGTACCTTCTGCGAAACGATGGTATTGACACGATTGACAAAGTGCGCCAGACAAAGGATCCGGATCGAAACGATCCCGGTCTGGACACGATGGGAACGGTCGTCCTGTGTGGCTGATGTACGGACAGCTGAAGTGGACAGTAGTAGATGGTCAGTACCGAGTGTCATCACCGAAGCATGAACACACATATTCCCACCGATGACAAAAAGGGGTTGATGCGGTTGTTCTGATTTTGCGCTAGCTGCTCCAATGTAGATATGAACATCATACCACATTGTTGATTTTTAGAATTTGCATCACATCGAAGTTGTTTTAGTACCTTTACCAGAATGCTTCCAAAATTCCCTTTAACATGCAGGAGAGTTGACTTTAACTTCAAAACCCATCCGTTTTCCAAATCAGCCCGAACGACCCATTTCACGATTCCGTCGAAGTTGCGGAGTACCACCGGTATCCTCTCACCCAAAAGCAACCTCTGCTCTATTGATCGTGATTATGATGGAGTGCGAATTCAATTTTGACAGCAACTAGGATGCACCTGTGCTCCATGAACAAGCACAGCTTCCCTGTGTGCGATCCGGCCGGTTTGATGATTGTGAAAATACAATTTGCCTGATTCTCGACCGGGAATAGCATCGTGACCTAACCAGAAGTGCACGAAAGCACCGTGTCATGCTTGCAGCGGTAAAGTCGTACACCTCGCCAGGCACAACGAGTGAATCGATTGCCACTCGAACGGCCACCCTCTG
>CM028102.1:4543532-4560430 GCA_016170015.1 Anopheles longipalpis
CGCCTCATAAATAAGTCTTCCGTTCTGTCCATCGGTTGCCGCGCCGTACCCACATTCTACTCCTTTAACCCCCCAAAGGAATGACATAAAAGCTTGGCTTTTGATTCGATCGGTTTTTGGGGGCACTTTTTCTCTGTCAACCATTTTCTTTTTCGTTGCTTGATTTTTTTGTTTGTTTTGGGTCGTAGAACGAACAGGAAAACGAATTTGTTTGGTAGCGAGTTTCTGCCCATCGGTCAAACCATGCAGCGTAAGTAGAGTGCAATAAAAGTGTGCAAATGGGAAGCAAATAGGCGGGAGAAATGTAACAAAAAAATATCGCCGGACATTTTTTTTACAGAAATAAATTACTACACTGAAAATGTGGGGTGGACGGGGTGGGAAGTCCGAAACGAACGAGTGATGACGATCGGAAAGCTTATAATAAGGGTTGGGAAGGGAGGGGTGATAGGGTTGGGGGAGGGGAAAGGCAACAATTCTCTTGTTGTTGGCCTTGTAAATTGGGATTTTGAGTGTTTTTGGGATACACCTCGAACGAACTTTTCTATGCGAGTGTATGCGTGTCCCGTTCCTCTTATCGATGGTAATTTTTCAATCGCAATCGCCAGCAGCTGATAAATAGACACTACCATCTACCCTCTCTCCAAGAGCTTGCTGCGTTCTCGTTGCACTACCTCCGGGGATACAAAAAAATCAATAAAAGAACGCATCTTAGAATTGAATTTTAATTTTGATTTCAATACCACCTTTTATAGCGTTTCAGACCGACTCCCGCCTAATATAGACTATTTTAAAGCTTTTTACAACCTTAAGTTTACTTTTTTGTTTTAAGTTTTACAACTTTAAGTAACGATCTCGTCGAAACGCCCGGCTTGTCGGTTGGTTTACAGTAGAGATGTGTGAAAAAGAGTTGAACGAAAATGTACGATTTTTTTTAATTCAAAGCATTATTTGAGTGAAAAGGAACTTATTGCAACAAATTCGCATTAAAATAAATCATATTTTTCAATTTTGCTATATTGCTCAAAAATGAGGAAAATTTTACATTTTCTCAAACCGGGTATGGAACTTGGTTCCTCGAATAACTTCTGGCAGAGACGTCTGAGGGCATGGCCGTCCAAGAAGAAAATGTAGCCATTGTTCCCATCTATCGGCCACAGGTTAAAGATTGGCGATTCGTTGGATACCGACCGAGTTATAGGCAAAACTTGGTGCAAAAATGAGCCTTAGTAAATTTTCATTTTTTTATAATTTTTCAATTTTTTTTATAATTTTTAAATTTTTTTTTTTCTTAAAACATTATTTGAGTGAAAAGGAACTTATTGCAATCAGTTGGCATTAAAATAAATCATTTTAATTTTTTTTGCTAAATTTCCCAAAAAAAACGTAAGGGGTAAGCCTTATGAAATTTTCGAGTTGAAAATTTTTTGTAAATTTTTTTCTGATTTTTTATTCTTTTTTTAATTCAAAGCACTATTTAAGTAAAAAGAAACTTATTGCAACAAATTCGCATCAATCATGAGTGAGTATAATGACCGAACCCAAACTCGTACGTTTATACCGGGTGTTTTTATAACTCCGAAATGAGTCATTAAACGAACTGACTCCTAATAACGACTCATTCACTCTGAGTTGATTCGCTTTAAAGAGTTGTTATTTACATTTCTAGTTTACAGCTACCGATGCGTTTCTTGTCTCAATTTTTTGTTTGTTTTGTAACCAAAAAATTGAAATCACTAAGCGACCAAACAAAAAACCCCCCCTCATAAGCGACCGACCTAATATGCAATCATCAGCCCGTAATTGGAACCGGACGATCATTGCGGTCTGTGTCACATCACACAGCACCATTTACCTCGCTTTGGTTCGTGTAAAACCCCATTCCCATTTTGTTGTTCATCGTCCTGCAGAAGCTTCCGTTTTCACTTCTAGCTTCCGCTCGGCACACATCCTTTACACAGCTCGTTACGTTTAACGCCAGCGTCAGTTAATTTGCACCATCGTTTAGGTGAAACGAAGCGGCAAAACATGATGCGAAATCTTGATTTGATTTTACCTCCCCCTTCCACTTCCCCTCTCCCTTCCCAATTACCCTTGTGTGGGGAGTTTTTTTTGTTGTTTTCCTCGTTTTATCGCAGCCGTTTCCCTTATTTAACTGAACCCGATCTAGCCCGGTACCGGTTAAGGTTATGTGTTTCAACCTAAGGGTAAGGCAAGATAAAAACGCCACAGGACGAGCCCTTCGATGGGTGTGAGCAAATGCAAACCGACCCAGACAATCCGGTGCTCATTCCTTCGTAAGCGAATGGGATTCGGATTATCCCTTACCATGGCGATTGCACTATAAAGGAATGGTTTGGTTTGATTTTGTTTTTGTTTGCTTCCTTTTGCTTTTTGTTCCCACTACAACGATTACCAGACCAGCAGTAATAGCTTAATGTTCCCCACTGTTGGGATGCGTAAATGTGTGTGTGTGTGTGTTTGCTATTTTATTTTTTTTATGCTCCCAAAGATACGTCCCGGAGATGCGACGCAAGAGGGGAGCAGAGATGTGTCCCATTTCCGAGTCCATTTCCGGGTCAATTTAGTTGCCCAATGGCCGACTGGGTACGTTAAACCGAAATGGCGATGGAATTGGTCGTGATTAGCTTATCCCATTTCCCGTTCTACCGTCCTTCCTTCTCGTAACCGGTTTTTCAACCAGCATCCAAAATGTAAAGGTGATGGTCACGATAGCGAGATACGCACACAGCTCCAAAGCGTTAGCGTCAAAAATAAGGGCCAAAACTATATGACAAAGGGGAAGAGAAAATGAAAATCAATATTCTTCCCAGAACCGGAGAGTGTAGAACGCAAAAGCAAGGGAAGTGAAAAAAAACGGGCGTACCAACAGGATAACCCCTTTTCTAGTGATTTTCTCGTGCTTCAAGCTTTAGCCTTTCATCCCCCGCCTGCGGTTTGAAACGATCCAGTTATGAAACGTCATGTGAAAAATGTTTTCCAAGACATTCAACAATTACGTTTTCCCCCATTGCCTGTCCTGAATAATAACACGGGCCATCCCTGTGCCCTTCGTAGTGATGGGAATAACAACTCACGAAGGTAAATTAACTCCGAGTGAGTGAGTGAAATTTATGAGTTAATTCTTCATCTGACTCTTTGAAAAATGATTCAATGGTGAATCGCTAACTCGCGTCAATAATTGACTCACTCGCGAATGAATTACAAGGAATTACGTATGAAATAACTTATGAAAGAATTATTTCACTGATGAGTCATGACTCTTTTCATTGACTCATGAATGAGATATTTAGCTCATTAGTGAGTCTCTAGTCATTAGTGACCATATAGAGTCTTGTCGAACTAACTAACTCATTCGAAAGATTTAATTCATTTATTCATTTTCACTCAGTATGCACATCACTAGATACGGCATTCGTCCAGCTGATTAGTAGCCGAAGTAAACACCCTAGAAAGGTACGATAAGAAAGCGTACTGCTCTTACCATTGCTCGCGAAAGTCGAAAATCAATACGCTCACCAGAGGGAGCGTTAGCCTCATTACGGAACGGTAATGGCGGTCTTCACCTGCTCATGCAACGTGGTGGAATCCACTGCAATTCGCATTTGTGTTAAAAAAAAATAAGAAAAACGCGATAAAAATAATTTAGCTATTCTTTCAGCTCGCAATTGTACTCTCTCGCTTTATCTCTCTCTCTCTCTCGCTCCCTTTATCATTACTTTACACCGTAAAGCTTGAAGGGTTCGTGTTTGTTAAAGACAACATTTTTCACGCTCCGTCCGTATCTCACACTTCACTTTCACGCGTCCATTGTCACTTTACGTTGGGTCGTTTGTTTTTCTTGATTTCCCTCTCGTACGCTTTCACTACTTTCGACGGCAACTATTAATTTCAATCCCCTTCCATGGATGACTCAGCTGTGCTGCCCCGTTTGGGGACTGTTTGCTTGCTGCAAAGATGTCTTTCCTCGGGCTGGCAATAAGGTTTCTGTAGGCCAAACCGGACAAGGTCTGTTGACCGATGGTAAATGGAATAAAACGGCTTTTAAGTGTTAATTATCGTACCTTCACTGTTAAATTGTACGCTTAAGTCATTCGAAATGTAAGCGTGAATCTTGCACTTCATGGAGACGCATGGTATATGTTAAAAAAATATTTTTTTTAATTTCTAGTCAATTTAATTATCCATTTGACCTTTTACCCATTTAACAACCCATAAACCATTTAATAACATTGTTTTTTTTTGTATTGTGATATTTTCTATTCAGAAATATTCACATTTGGCGAGAAACGGTAAACATTGGAAAGTTTTCGTCTAAATGGAGACGCCTGGTTGCCCATCAACACATGGAGACGCATGGTATCTCACGATTATACTTCTACCAACAAACCCTTCCATTCGCTGGTAAACACTCCTGGCTGAATAAAACGTTACCATCGCGGAAAAGGACGACCGGTGCGACGGTACAAAACAGGTGCAAATTCCTTCATTCACCGTGCGCTTTTGTACCGTGCGTATCGACGGTTAGCATCGATGCACGTCGGCATTCGTGGCATTCCGGCGGACATTCTCCAAACAACGTCCCGCGTTTTACCAACTCACGCGCTCACCACCAGCTACGAGAGGGTCGCGTTTACGTACCGTCTGGAGAAATTCCCATCAGTGCCGTGGTAGCAAACATTCCGTCCGGTCTTATCCTAGCGAATATGGTGAAAGTCACCTGCAGTACATGCGAATCAGCAAGCGGCTCATTGCTCATCCGATATTAGTACTATTATGCGTTGTTTTCTCTGTCTCCATCTCCCTCTCTCTATCTCTCTATCATTCCCGCGAAAGGGTACCCAAGCTCGCGAATAATTCAACCGCGAAACGGTAATAGAACCGGAACAGGTTCCCCATACAGCAAGCTCGTCCAAATTAAAGTGACGAATGGGTGATCGTTTCCCGACTCGCGTTTCACAATAACTCGAAGGCCAATCACTTCTGCGACCCTTGTATAAAGTACAAGCGAAGGTTCGCACTGAAGATTCATTCAAGTCGAAGGGTATTCAGGATATACTAGACTCCAGATAAAAATGTGCTTCTAATAATCGATCGATAGAGGTTTGCAAAACACAAACCATTTTCTTTTTTGCTTTCAGTAAAACGAATAGAAATATCGCAAACCTGATCGTTGTATTGCACAAAACAATCTTCTTGATTTTGTACCATTTCGCAACAACATGGCAACATGGAAGATTCCATGGCAGATAGCAACTACACGTCGTATGCAAATAAAACCGAATGTTGCAAAGCAACGGAACGGGCGCTGGGAAGAAATTAAACGCCACCAGAGAAAAGACAAAACCACCACCGAGCAACAAACATTAACAACACAAAAAAGTAAACAAAAACATGACTCTTGCCACCATTGAACATAAATATTTATATATTAGATAGCCTCCTGTCCGCTGTTACGCGTAGAAATCATCATTTCCGAGTGGGAAAAAGCGATGGGAAAACCCGGTGCCGAAAAACAGAAGGGTAAGGAACACTGCCCGAGACGGAACGGGTTTATACCATTTACATTTCGTTTAAGGGGTTGGCACCCTTCAAATTTACATCCTCCAGCAGCAACAACAACAACAACAGCAGCAAAAAAAAGCACAAACTTCCCTTTTACTGCGGACTACTAGGTTGGGAAAATAAATTAGAAAATAAAATAAAACGCCACACGGGCTTTATTAGCATGCGATGCGGACACCGGTACCGGTTAGATGTTCGTGCGTATTTGGGCTTTCGTTCGCCTTCGCCTAACCATACCGCACACCTAACACTAACGCACGGAGGATGCTCTTTTCTTGTTCCAAAACCTTACACCTTTTGCGTCTTTACTTTCATAGGTGGAAACATTTTACACATCCCAAAAACCGACCTTCGACCTTCCTTGGCGAACATTAAATTTTTGGCGAGGTTGCGTAGTGATCTACTCGGACGGGAGGATGGAACTTCTAGCATTATAATGCAGTGCGATATAAATCTGGGTAGCAGGCGAACCAATAATTGCTGTATACACTTCAAATAAAGGGATTATCGAGGAGGAACATTAATTATTGAGTCAGTGGTTTAGAGACATGAATTTGAAGGTTTGAAAGAGATTGAGCTAGTCCAAATTGTTGAGGAGTACCTAGAGGCTTTTCAGTAGTTCAATTCAAGTGTATATAGTGTACCTGTTAGCAAGTGTACCAAGTTCCATACCCTGTTTGAGAAAATGTAAATTTTTCCTCATTTTTGCACCAAATTTTGCCTATAACTCGGTCGGTATCCAACGGATCGCCAATCTTTACCCTGTGGTCGATAGATGGCACCAATGGCTACATTTTCTTCTTGGACGGCCATGCCCTCAGATGTCTGTGCCAGAAGTTATTCGAGGAACCAAGTTCCTTACCCTGTTTGAGAAAATGAAAATTTTCCTCATTTTTGAGCAATTTAGCAAAATTGAAAAATGTGATATATTTTAATGCAAATTTCTTGCAATAAGTTTCATTTCACTCAAATAATGCTTTGAATTAAAAAAAGAATAAAAAATCAGAAAAAAAATTTCAAAAAAAATTTCACTCGAAAATTTTATAAGGGGTACCCCTTACGTTTTTTTTGGGAAATTTTGCAAAAAAAATTAAATTGATTTATTTTAATGCCAATTGGTTGCAATAAGTTTCTTTTCACTCAAATAATGCTTGAAATAAAAAAAGGGTGAAAAATAATGAAAAATTCAAAAAAATCACAAACGTGAAAATTTACTAAGGCTCATTTTTGCACCAAATTTTGCCTATAACTCGATCGGTATCCAACGGATCGCCAATCTTTAACTTGTGGTTGATAGATGGCACCAATGGCTACATTTTCTTCTTGGACGGCCATGCCCTCAGATGTCTGTGCCAGAAGTTATTCGACGAACCAAGTTCCTTACCCTGTTTTTGAACAATTTAGCAAAATTGAAAAATGTGATATATTTTAATGGGAATTTGTTGCAATATGTTTCTTTTCACTCAAATAATGCTTTAAACTAAAAAAAGAATAAAAAATCGAAAAAAAAATTTCAAAAAAATTTCCACTCGAAAATTTCATAAGGGGTACCCCTTACGTTTTTTTTGAGAAATTTTGCAAAAAAAATAAAATTGTTTTATTTTAATGCCAATTGGTTGCAATGAGTTTCTTTTCACTCAAATAATGATTGAAATAAAAAAAAGAGTGAAAAATAATGAAAAAATCAAAAAATTCAAAAAAATGAAAATTTACTAAGGGTCATTTTTGCACCAAATTTTGCCTATAACTCGGTCGGTATCCAACGGATCGCCAATCTTTAACTTGTGGTCGATAGATGGCATCAATGGCTACATTTTCTTCTTGGACGGCCATGCCCTCAGATGTCTGTGCCAGAAGTTACTCGAGGAACCAAGTTCGTTACCCTGTTTGAGAAAATGTAAAATTTTTCTCATTTTTGCACCAAATTTTGCCTATAACTCGGTCGGTANATTGACACGGTGGGTCCATTCATGGTATAATAATTAATTTCTTAATCGAAACCATTTTTGACCTTCTGGTGCTTTAGACTTGGCAAAGGGAACACCCAATGCATTATGAGCAATATTTGGTAACATTTGTCCTACCCAACCTTATATAAGCGCTCATTCTGAGTAACAAACGGAAAACTTTTTGTTGGGAAGACTCTAACCAAACGGGAAGCAAATTTGCATTCCGCACACCCGTTAGAGTCGACGAAAGCTTAATAGATTTTTTGTTCGATCAATCAATCTGTAAAAATAAAACCATAAACAAAATTCAAAATAGCAGCTCGTTGAGAGAAGCAACTGTATAATTTTTTAAAAATATGTTGAGTTTTGAGGTCGCAAATCGTTGAATACAGAGTTGTTTGTTGGTCTCTATTACTTATTTATTTACCCGACCAGGTGCTCCACTTGTTCCATCTTCCGAAGACAAAGACGTTAGTTAATTCCCTCATCTAACCTCTTCGCATAATCGAGGAACAAACCTTCGTACCTGCAACACAATGCTTCGAAATGTGTGTCCTTGGAGTGACGGAATGCTAAAATTTACCCCGCAATGGTTATCTCGGGACAATTTTTTCTTTTGCTTTCATCACCGAAAGATCAATGAAGCATCAATTAAAACTTATGCAAAGATGCACAATTAAATTCTACACAAAACATGCTAACATTGTATTTGTCTATCTCTTCAGCATTTCAAGTAATTCGCAAATAAAGTAAGAATTGAAATATTTCATGAAATACACGTATCTCCGTTTTTAGGTAATAACTTTAGTACTAATGATCGGAAAATTATGCGCAACATATGCAAACACGCAGAATTGAATTCTACACAAATCATATCATGATTGTTGTTGTCTATCTCTTCAGCATTTTAAGTAAATCGCGAAATAAAGCTGAAGCTAAATGAAGTGTTCATGAAACTCTGGTACGATCCTAGCTCGGTTTTCTGGTAATAACTTTAGTATTAATGATCCGACAGTTATGCACAACATACGCAAAGACGCAGAATCAAATTCTACACAAATCTCACATGATCTCCGTTTTTTTGTTAATAACTTTAGTACTAATGATCGGAAAATTATGCGCAACATATGCAAACACGCAGAATTGAATTCTACACAAATCATGTGAACATTGTATTTGTCTATCTCTTCAGCATTTCAAATAAATCGCGAAATAAAGTAAAAATTGAAATATTTCATGAAATACACGTATCTCCGTTTTTTGGTAATAACTTTAGTACTAATGATCGGAAAATTATGCGCAACATATGCAAACACGCAGAATTGAATTCTACACAAATCATGTGAACATTGTATTTGTCTATCTCTTCAGGATTTCAAGTAAACTGCAAATAAAGTAAAAAATTGAAATATTTCATTTCCGTTTTTTGTTTATAACTTTAGCACTGATGATCGAAAAATTATGCAAAAACTATGCAAAGATGCAAAATCAAATTCTACACAAATCGTGTGAACATTGTTGTTGTCTATCTCTTCAGGATTTCAAGTAATTTGCAAATAAAGAAAATTTTGAAATATTTCATATCCATATTTTGTTAATAACTTTAGTACTAATGATCTGAAAATTATGCAAAAACTATGCACAGANCAAAAATGAGGAAAATTTTACATTTTCTCAAACAGGGTAAGGAACTTGGTTCCTCGAATAACTTCTGGCACAGACATCTGAGGGCATGGCCGTCCAAGAAGAAAATGTAGCCATTGGTGCCATCTATCGACCACAGGTTAAAGATTGACGATCCGTTGGATACCGATCGAGTTATAGGCAAAAGTTGGTGCAAAAATGAGGAAAATTTTACATTTTCTCAAACAGGGTAAGGAACTTGGTTCCTCGAATAACTTCTGGCACAGACATCTGAGAGCATGGCCGTCCAAGAAGAAAATGTAGCCATTGGTGCCATCTATCGACCACAGGTTAAAGATTGGCGATTCGTTGGATACCGACCGAGTTATAGGCAAAAGTTGGTGCAAAAAGGGGGAAAATTTAATTTTTTTTTTTGAATTTTTTGATGTTTTTATTATTTTTCACTCTTTTTTTTATTTCAAGCATTATTTGAGTGAAAAGAAACTCATTGCAACCCATTGGCATTAAAATAAACCAATTAAAATTATTTTGCAAAATTTCCCAAAAAAATCGTAAGGGGTACCCCTTATGAAATTTTCGAGTGGAATTTTTTTTTCTTATTTTTTGCCGATTTTTTATTCTTTTTTTAATTTAAAGCATTGTTTGAGTGAAAAGAAACTTATTGCAACAAATTTGCATTAAAATATATCAAATTTTTAAATTTTGTTAAATTGCTCAAAAATGAGGAAAATTTTACATTTTCTCAAACAGGGTATGGATCTTGGTACACTTGGTAACAGGTACACTATATACACTTGTATTGAACTACTGAAAAGCCTCTAGGTACTCCTCAACAATTTGGACTAGCTCAATCTCTTTCAAACCTTCACATTCATGTCTCCAAACCACTGACTCAATAATTAATGTTCCTCCTCGATAATCCCTTTATTTGAAGTGTATACAGCAATTATTGGTGCGCCTGCTACCCAGATTTATATCGCACTGCATTATAATGTTAGAAGTTCCATACTCCCGTCCGAGTAGATTACTCGCCAAAAATTTAATGTTCGCCAAGGAAGGTCGAAGGTCGGTTTTTGGGATGTGTAAAATATTTCCATCTATGAAAGTAAAGAAGCAAAAAAAAGGTGTAAGGTTTTGGAACAAGAAAAGAGCATCCTCCGTGCGTTAGTGTTAGATGTGCGGTATGGTTAGGCGAAGGCGAACGAAAGCCCAAATACGCACGAACATCTAACCGGTACCGGTGTCCGCATCGCATGCTAATAAAGCCCGTGTGGCGTTTTATTTTATTTTCTAATTTATTTTCCCAACCTAGTAGTCCGCAGTAAAAGGGAAGTTTGTGCTTTTTTTGCTGCTGTTATTGTTGTTGTTGTTGCTGCTGGAGGATGTAAATTTGAAGGGTGCCAACCCCTTAAACGAAATGTAAATGGTATAAACCCGTTCCGTCTCGCGCAGTGTTACCCTTACCCTTCTGTTTTCGGGGCACCGGGTTTTCCCATCGCTTTTTCCCACTCGGAAATGATGATTTCTACGCGTAACAGCGGACAGGAGGCTATCTAATATATAAATATTTATGTTCAATGGTGGCAAGAGTCATGTTTTTGTTTACTTTTTTGTGTTGTTAATGTTTGTTGCTCGGTGGTGGTTTTGTCTTTTCTCTGGTGGCGTTTAATTTCTTCCCATCGCCCGTTCCGTTGCTTTGCAACATTCGGTTTTATTTGCATACGACGTGTAGTTGCTATCTGCCATGGAATCTTCCATGTTGTTGCGAAATGGTACAAAATCAAGAAGACTGTTTTGTGCAATACAAAGATCAGGTTTGAGATATTTCTATTCGTTTTACTGTAAGCAAAAAAGAAAATGGTTTGTGTTTTGCAAACCTCTATCGATCGATTATTAGAAGCACATTTTTATCTGGAGTCTAGTATATCCTGAATACCCTTCGACTTGAATGAATCTTCAGTGCGAAACTTCGCTTGTACTTTATACAAGGGTCGCAGAAGTGATTGGCCTTCGAGCTATTGTGAAACGCGAGTCGGGAAACGATCACCCATTCGTCACTTTAATTTGGACGAGCTTGCTTTATGGGGAACCTGTTCCGGTTCTATTACCGTTTCGCGGTTGAATTATTCGCGAGCTTGGGTACCCTTTCGCGGGCAATGGTAGAGAGATAGAGAGAGGGAGAGAGAGACAGAGAAAACAACGCATAATAGTACTAATATCGGATGAGCAATGAGCCGCTTGCTGATTCGCATGTACTGCAGGTGACTTTCACCATATTCGCTAGGATAAGTTCGGACGGAATGTTTGCTACCACGGCACTGATGGGAATTTCTCCAGACGGTACGTAAACGCGACCCTCTCGTAGCTGGTGGTGAGCGCGTGAGTTGGTAAAACGCGGGACGTTGTTTGGAGAATGTCCGCCGGAATGCCACGAATGCCGACGTGCATCGATGCTAACCGTCGATACGCACCGTACAAAAGCGCACGGTGAATGAAGGAATTTGCACCTGTTTTGTACCGTCGCACCGGTCGTCCTTTTCCGCGATGGTAACGTTTTATTCAGCCAGGAGTGTTTACCAGCGCATGGATGGGTTTGTTGGTAGAAGTATAATCGTGAGATACCATGCGTCTCCATGTGTTGATGGGCAACCAGGCGTCTCCATTTAGACGAAAACTTTCCAATGTTTACTTTTTCTCGCCAAATGTGAATATTTCTGAATAGAAAATATCACAATACAAAAAAAAAAACAATGTTATTAAATGGTTTATGGGTTGTAAATGGGTAAAAGGTTAAATGGATAATTAAATTGACCAGAAATAAAAAAAAATATTTTGTTAACATATATCATGCGTCTCCATGACGTGCAAGATTCACGCTTACATTTCGAATGACTTAAGCGTACAATTTAACAGTGAAGGTACGATAATTAACACTTAAAAGCCGTTTTATTCCATTTACCATCGGTCAACAGACCTTGTCCGGTTTGGCCTACAGAAACCTTATTGCCAGCCCGGGAAAATGACATCTTTGCAGCAAGCAAACAGTCCCCAAACGGGGCAGCACAGCTGAGTCATCCATGGAAGGGGATTGAAATTAATAGTTGCCGTCGAAAGTAGTGAAAGCGTACGAGAGGGAAATCAAGCAAAAAAAAGGACCCAACGTAAAGTGACAATGGACGCGTGAAAGTGAAGTGTGAGATACGGACGGAGCGTGAAAAATGTTGTCTTTAACAAACACGACCCCTTCAAGCTTTACGGTGTAAAGTATTGATAAAGGGAGAAAGAGAAATAGAGCGAGAGAGTACAATTGCGAGCTGAAAGAATAGCTAAATTATTTTTATCGCGTTTTTCTTATTTTTTTTTAACACAAATGCGAATTGCAATGGATTCCACCACGTTGCATGAGCAGGTGAAGACCGCCATTACCGTTCCGTAATGAGGCTAACGCTCCCTCTGGTGAGCGTATTGATTTTCGACTTTCGCGAGCAATGGTAAGAGCAGTACGCTTTCTTATCGTACCTTTCTAGGGTGTTTACTTCGGCTACTAATCAGCTGGACGAGTGCCGTATCTAGTGATGTGCATACTGAGTGAAAATGAATAAATGAATTAAATCTTTCGAATGAGTTAGTTAGTTTGACAAGACTCTATATGGTCACTAATGACTAGAGACTCACTAATGAGCTAAATAACTCATTCATGAGTCAATGAAAAGAGTCATGACTCATCAGTGAAATAATTCTTTCATGAGCTATTTCATACATAATTCCTTGTAATTCATTCGCGAGTGAGTCAATTATTGACACGAGTTAGCGATTCACCATTGAATCATTCTTCAAAGAGTCAGATGAAAAACTAACTCATAAATTTCACTCACTCACTCGGAGTTAATTTACCTTCGTGAGTTGTTATTCCCATCACTACAAAGGGCACAGGGATGGGGACCGGGTTATTATTCAGGACAGGCAATGGGGGAAAACGTAATTGTTGAATGTCTTGGAAAACATTTTTCCCATGACGTTTCATAACTGTATCGTTTCAAACCGCAGGCGGGGGATGAAAGGCTAAAGATTGAAGCACGAGAAAAATCACTAGAAAAGGGGTTATCCTGTTGGTACGCCCGTTTTTTTTCCCTTCCCTTGCTTTTGCGTTCTACGCTCTCCGGTTCTGGGAAGAATATTGATTTTCATTTTCTCTTCCCCTTGTCATATAGTTTTGGCCCTTATTTTTGACGCTAACGCTTTTTAGCTGTGTGCGTATCTCGCTATCGTGACCATCACCTTGACATTTTGGATGCTGGTTGAAAACCCGGTTACGAGAAGGAAGGACGGTAGAACGGGAAATGGGATAAGCTAATCACGACCAATTCCATCGCCATTTCGGTTTAACGTACCCAGTCGGCCAGTGGGCAACTAAATTGACCCGGAAATGGACTAGGAAATGGGACACATCTCTGCTCCCCTTTGCGTCGCATCTCCGGGACGTATCCTTGGGAGCATAAAAAAAATAAAATAGCAAACACACACACATTTACGCATCCCAACAGTGGGGAACATTAAGCTATTACTGCTGGTCTGGTAATCGTTGTAGTGGGAACAAAAAGCAAAAGAAAGAAAACAAAAACAAAATCAAACCAAACCATTCCTTTATAGTGCAATCGCCATGGTAAGGGATAATCCGAATCCCATTCGCTTACGAAGGAATGAGCACCGGATTGTCTGGGTCGGTTTGCATTTGCTCACACCCATCGAAGGGCTCGTCCTGTGGCGTTTTTATCTTGCCTTACCCTTAGGTTGAAACACATAACCTTAACCGGTACCGGGCTAGATCGGGTTCAGTTAAATAAACGGAAAACGGCTGCGATAAAACGAGGAAAACAACAAAAAAAAAAACTCCCCACACAAGGGTAATTGGGAAGGGAGAGGGGAAGTGGAAGGGGGAGGTAAAATCAAATCAAGATTTCGCATCATGTTTTGCCGCTTCGTTTCACCTAAACGATGGTGCAAATTAACTGACGCTGGCGTTAAACGTAACGAGCTGTGTAAAGGATGTGTGCCGAGCGGAAGCTAGAAGTGAAAACGGAAGCTACTGCAGGACGATAAACAACAAAATGGGAAAGGGGTTTTACACGAACCAATGCGAGGAAAATGGTGGTGTGTGATGTGACACAGACCGCAATGATCGTCCGGTTCCAATTACGGGCTGATGATTGCATATTAGGTCGGTCGCTTATGAGGTTTTTTGTTTGGTCGCTTAGTGATTTCAATTTTTTGGTTACAAACCAAACAAAAAATTTGGACAAGAAACGCATCGGTAGCTGTAAACTAGAGATGTAAATAACAACTCTTTTAAACGAATCAACTCAGAGTGAATGAGTCGTTATTAGGAGTCAGCTCGTTTAATGACTCATTTCGGAATTTAGCAAAATTGAAAAATGTGATATATTTTAATGCGAATTGGTTGCAATAAGTTTCTTTTCACTCAAATAATGCTTTAAACTAAAAAGAGAATACAAAATCAGAAAAAAATTTACAAAAAATTTTCAACTCGAAATTTTCATAAGGCTTACCCCTTACGTTTTTTTTTGAGAAATTTTGCAAAAAAATTTAAATTGATTTATTTTAATGCCAACTGATTGCAATAAGTTCCTTTTCACTCAAATAATGTTTTAAGTAAAAAAAAATTAAAAATTATTAAAAAAATTGAAAGAATATAAAAATTTTAAAATTTCATAAGGCTCATTTTTGCGCCAAGTTTTAGCTATAACTCGGTCGGTATCCAACGAATCGCCAATCTTTAACCTGTGATCGATAGATGGCACCAATGGCTACATTTTCTTCTTGGAAAGCCATGCCCTCAGATGTCTGTGCCAGAAGTTATTCGAGGAACCAAGTTCCTTACCCTGTTTGAGAAAAAGTAAAATTTTCCTCAATTTTGAGCAATGTAGCAAAATTTTTAAATGTGATATATTTTTATGGGAATTTGTTGCAATAAGTTTCTTTTCACTTAAATAGTGCTTTAAATTACAAAAAGCATAAAAAATCAGAAAAAAATTTAAAAAAAAATTTCAACTCGAAAATTTCATAAGGGGTACCCCTTACGATTTTTTTGGGAAATTTTGCAAAAAAAATAAAATTGTTTTATTTTAATGCCAATGGGTTGCAATGAGTTTCTTTTCACTCAAATAATGCTTGAAATAAAAAAAAGAGTGAAAAATAATGAAAAAATCAAAAAATTCAAAAAAATGAAAATTTACTAAGGGTCATTTTTGCACCAAATTTTGCCTATAACTCGGTCGGTATCCAACTGATCGCCAATCTTTAACCTGTGGTCAATAGATGGCACCAATGGCTACATTTTCTTTTTGGACAGCCATGCCCTCAGATGTCTGTGCCAGAAGTTATTCGAGGAACCAAGTTCCTTACCCTGTTTGAGAAAATGTAAAATTTTTCTCATTTTTGCACCAAATTTTGCCTATAACTCGGTCGGTATCCAACGGATCGCCAATCTTTAACTTGTGGTCGATAGATGGCACCAATGGCTACATTTTCTTCTTGGACGGCCATACCGTCAGATGTCTGTGCCAGAAGTTATTCAGGTAACCAAGTTCCTTACCCTGTTTCTGAACAATTTAGCAAAATTGAAAAATGTGATAAATTTTAATGGAAATTAGTTGCAATAAGTTTCTTTTCACTTAAATAGTACTTTAAATTAAAAAAAGAATAAAAAATCAGAAAAAAATTTACAAAAAATTTTCAACTCGAAAATTTCATAAGGCTTACCCCTTACGTTTTTTTTGAGAAATTTAGCAAAATTTTATAAATTGATTTATTTTCATGCCAATTGGTTGAAATAGGTTGCTTTACACCTAAATTTTCTACGTTTTTGCATTCCATCATACGATCTGCCACGGTGCATTAAGATGGTAAAAGAATGAAGAAAAAAACGCTTCACCTTTCCCACCACCTTTAACCGATCCAATCATCCGGATTGCGAATGATTGCGAATTCAATTTCACCGAAATCAAAATGCAAATATGCAACGAAATTGATCGAAATCGGTCTGATAGGGTTTTGAAAGCAACCGGGAAAATGTGACGGGCACGATAAGGGCTTGCAATTGCAAAAAGAGCAGGTTCAATTTTATACTTCCTTCTATCTATCAGCATACATTATTGCCTTGCCCCGGCACCGTTACGACGCGCGCCACGAAGCTTCCAGCGGGAAACCGACCGAAGCGCATGCGACAGAAAGGCGCATCGCCTGTTCCGAAACCGGTGCTCAAATAAAATGGTCGCCTCCTGTGTCGCACTGCACACTGCGGTAATGGTGGACCAGCATCGAAACGACGGGAACCGGTGACTGATTTCATTAGCACGTACCAGCAGTGCACGGTTCACACACTACATTACATTCTGCCGGGTTGATGGTTTAGTCAAGCCGGCAATCGTCCTTCTTTCTGTCGTAATGGACGTAACGAACATGATGCTAAAACCGTTCCGGGGAACCTGTTGGTACCGTATCGGCAACGTCTGGACCATTGGCGGCTGGAGATGGTGGAAGAATGAAACATACAAGTCAATCTTACATGACACCAAACATGACAGCGTGTGCAGCGTTGTTGACAGTCATTCGCAATGACATTCGATTTTTCGGGCATGTTTCATGTTTGCCCAAAAGAATGGACATCCACTGACTGATGGAATTAACGCTCAAGCGTGG
>CM028102.1:4561780-4572702 GCA_016170015.1 Anopheles longipalpis
AGTGGTCGCTCTAATTGCTTCTGGGCTGATACATTTAATTATGCTAAAACACAGCAGCGACTCACTCCCTAATGGGCCACAACACCGTTGGCTGATTTCAATCGGCTGCAAGTAAACGGCAACAACAGTAGCAAGTACAAGCGCAGCAAAGCAAAGCAGAAGAAAGAAAAGAATACACATTCAACAACAAAGTCCACAGGTGCTTTACAGTGTTTTGCAGCATCAGTTGATGATTATTGCCTTGTGGGTAAAAGGGAAGGAAACATTACCACTCGAAGCTAATTGTTCATTGCATGCTGAGACTTTCATCTTTACCGGGAGGCTTTTATTTTTTATTTATTTTTATTTTTGGTTTGGCCCACTTTGATGTGAACATGAAATGTGTTATTTACGCTTACAAATGTATTTAAGTTGAGCCATGCGATTTAACCTGAAATGTGCTACCAACTGTGCTGTGTCGTTAATTGCAGAACGGTATTGGGAAATGGATGTTCCATACGCATCCATGTTTGGTATTGGAAAACATTTTTCCGCTTTAATTGCTTTGGAAAAGTTAGATACAAATTATATTTACAGTGGCAGTGGCAAACAACCATTTTGTAGCGTGTATTGCATACTTTCAAGCGTATTTGAAGGAATGCGCCTAAAGGTATGCAACGAGAATTTTTTGTACTGCTATTGAACCTAGCAGCTGGAACATTTTCTTTCCAATGAAAATCCTGGTAGAAATCGATTTTTAGTCGATCGTAATTTGTTTCTACCTATCTCAAGCATCAGCACATTGGGTTCTGCCCAATCCGATTTTACGATTGTACAGTTTAGTAATTCGTAACACGGTACAAATACTGCTCCAGCTACAACAAATCATCCCGTTTTCGCTGAGGCATATTCCTTACTGACGTGCAACGATACGCGTTCATTATGAAGGTTCAAGCAAAAAGTCACAACACCATGGAAACGTCTTTCATCAACCTCGTCGGCCACCATTGAAACCTATGTTTTTTTTGTTGTGGGCCTCCCTCCACCCCCGGCATATACATTCAACATCCCGGAGAACCTTTGCGAACAATTTCGCTCCATTCCATCCTGGCAAATAGGGCGTGTGTGTGTGTGTGTGAGAGTGTGGAGGATTTAGCATCATGGCTTCTTGCGATACCTGCACCCGTCTGCCCGTCTGCCGTATATACCGACCGAGAAGACGAGTTTTGTAAATATCGTTTCTTGTTTGAGTTGACCTTTCCTTTACCGTTGCACTCGTATATACGTTCGCACACTCGTTACGAATCGACCTAGAGTTGAATGTGCAAAACGGGGGATGAGAGACGTCGGTGTTGGTGGTGTGCTGGGAGGAAGCAGCTGAAGAAGACGGGGAGAAGAATTTTCTCTTTCTTTATTAGTAACCGTACCGGCCTATTCTTAGCCTACGGGAAGATGATGAGTTTGAACTCCTGGAGCGAAGGGAAGACATACGTGTAGTGGGGGAGCTGGTGAAGGGTATAATTCAATTTCGGGCACTCTCGCATCCGCAACATCGCACCGCCTAAACGGCAAGCGCGCGCAATCACATTTCTTTTATGTCGGTTAAAGGCAAAAAAGGGGGAAAGAGATGCCCCGGTTTCTGCGGGAATCACAATAAAACGCGTACACGCACACATCGTGGCTTGCCTGTCGGAGACCGCGCGGAAAAATGATCGATTGAGACACTGTGTGTGAAGCTGGAAACGAACGCTGGTTCGGCGTTTAGAGAGTCCCAAGTAATGGGTATCTATTTTTATATGAATGTGCTGTTATTTTTTCAAATGAAACACGTATTTGAAAACAATAATCGACTTTGAATGTTATTTAAAATATAATTTAATTCGCAACTCCATACAATGCGTGAAGAAAAAGGTTCGATTTGCAACGCACATTGCATACCTTTAGGCGGTAACTTTTACTGCGCATAAATAGTAATAGCAAAGAAAACCCCTGCTTGGTGAAGGTATTAAACAAGAGCGCAAAAAGACGGGAAAAACCCTCCTCATCTTGAATTCACTCGTTTGTACCTTATTCCAGGTCGGTTATTTGTTTTTTTTTTTTTACTTTTTTATTCCCCACCGCCGAAGTTCAACGGCTTTACCCAAAACACCACTGTAGTGTGTGGGCCGGTTGAAACACCAGCAGTTGAATGCTGACATGCAGTAACGATTTTATTTTATCTTTCATCCAACAAGTGGTGACTTTGCTTCAACGGATCATGATTGTTTGAAAAAAGTTTCTTTTTCTCTCAACCCCACGACCGGTACCATTTTGTTCTGGTGGTGGGTGTAAATATTCGTATCCCTTAGCCATCATTCCAACTTGATTATGTGCTTTGAGTTGATTCCGTTGTGTATTTTTTTTTCTGTTTGGGATTTTTCCCATTTGCTTTACAACAATGTACTTTATCTGATTATGTTTCTTACTGTGGCGTACAAATTGATTCCCTTTCCTTTCACTCCTTTATATATTTTTCCCCCTAAGAAAAAACTTCCAATAACCATGATGCTTCTATTCAAACTTTCTCTCTACAAAGATCATCACACTTCATAAATTATTCACCTCAATGCAGCAGAGCCGGTAACAAAATTGACCAATTGACACCAAGCAATCATAAAACAAAACAAACCCACGATAAAGTCCAACCCTCGCTATGGAAAAGCTCAATCACACAGCAAAAGGAAAAACGCAAACACGCTCACCATGTAGCATTGTCCCACGAACAAAAAAAAAACACCCCGTTCTCCCATTCATACAAAAGGAAAAATGAATTACACATAATTAATGGTAAAATATGATCATCATTAAAAATAATTATTTCCCCATTGAGGATTGGCCTTCTTCACCTTTCTTTGGCACCGAGGACACGAACCAAAGGGGGGAGGTGGAGTGTTTGGAATGAGAATGGGAAAATGAGCAAATAAATAAAGAAAAGCCATACCACCCCCGGTTGCAGGTGGGAATACCTCGTACCACTGGATTTATGTCGTTTCGGTTGCAGGCCGCGCGGATAAGACACGCAGCGAAAGAAGATGCTAAGACGCCTGGTGTGGTTTGTTCGCGCACCGTGCCTCGTCCAAAAAGGACGCGCGACTTCATGAATCATGTCGCATCCTATAAATCTTACCATCTCGTTGGCGTTCCACAGCCAGCAACGGTGTAGATGCTGTGCAACCGCCCGAAACGGAAAGATTTCTATTAGATACTTTTGTTTAGTGTGTGTGTCTTTTTTATATGATAAATTGAAGGATCTAGACCGGGGGGAGTGGGGGGATTGGGGGTGAAGATATGAAAGGTATGCCTCATGTCTAAACTGACAGTTGAAATAAAGTGATTGATATGAGGACATTCTTTTCCCATGCTTAGTATTTCCTAATGTCTATTTAGAACATCTGAGCATAGTGTCATTTGGAGGAATCAAGGAAATGTTAATATCACTCAACCAATATTAGACAATCACAGAATAATTTGTACGATAGAATTATCAGACCCCATAGATAGATAGGCGGTAATCAGAGTAGGTAATTGGATATCTCATAATCTGGCCCAAGAGAACTTGGACAACCGATTCATCACAAGCAAGGTAAAGCTTTAACTGGAAGACTTGACTTGATTGACTCAAACATCTCAGGTTGAATCCTACTCCTCCAGTTAGACGTATTAAAGCTAAGTGACTTAAGTAAACAGGGTTTATCCGGTGTCGTTGTATCGACATGCTCTGCTAAGTGTTCTCCATCGTACTCTTGCACATTAGAGATGGAAAAAGAGATCGTATCTTCTCTATTCCCGAATTCTTATAAGGAATTCTTGAATATATCTTTGAAATTCCTGCTCTATATTCCAAGATTCTGGTGTTGTTTGGAGGTTCTCTAGCATTGGAAATTGTACTAAAATCTTGAATATATAAGAGTACTTAACCAGAGTTCCCTGTAGAGGTATGTTTGGAGCATTTGCTTCGCCTCACCTAGAAATCTTTGAATTCTGCTTTGGTGATTTACATCTCCAGGCTTACAGATGTTCTGATTCTACTCTTGGTGGTCGTGTTTGTTCCTCTCTCCTTCATTTTCCTTAGTGTCACTCAATGTTAGTCACTAGAATCCTTTTCCTTGTATCCAACATTGAGTTTGCGATAGAGCATGAAGCTCTCTAGTAGTTGGCGATCTTTGTTGAGGATGGAGAGTTTAATCTATTGATCAGCAATTAAAAAAAGGAGTATTTTATAGGACGATAATAAGAGAGAGTCTGGGATAAATGAAATCGAAGGGAAGACAAATATCACGAGATACCTGGATCATCTCATTTCTATGTAGAGTTCAAACGTGGGATCTCTGCACCATTAAATGAATTCCAAAGAAGTGGCTCAGTAATAATAGAATACAGCGCACTCAGGATAACAATTCATCCCAAGTGATTTTCCAAATCGCATTGCCACATGCAATTTAATTTTTGCCGAAAAACCCACTACCCCACACAGCAAACTGTCCACCGAAAAAGGAACGTCCAGAATGGCTGGTCATGTGCCAAAGGTTTTGGAAAAAATTCGCCCTCCAATTTGTCTCCCACTCGTTGCACCAAACCATTTGGGAGGGGTGTGTTTCGCTATTTCGCTGACAAACACGGTTTTATTTATGTCTTTTATTTGCCCACTTTTTAAACCGTCCCATTCGCCGGCTCAATAAAACAAAAAGAAATAAAAACTGCGAGAGGACGCAACTACTGACGCCGGATGGTGCAAGCGACACATCAGCTGCTAACACACCCCGTGGGTGCACACGACACGAAGATGGTTAGAAATTAAACTCGAAGTTTTCCAAAGAAAACGGTACGGTACGGCTCGTCAGTACGATGGACGGGTAAGCAATGTGCACAATATGGCGCATCGGAAGGATATACGGAAAAAAGAGGAGAAAACAGTACAAATGGTCCTCGAATGTTGGTCGTGGGGGGAAAAACCACGGTAAGTGACAACGAAAGGGACAGTGTTAAGATAAAGTAATATCAGACGGACATCACCCCGAACCCAACACGGTACACTTCGCATCCTTTTTAAACCTTACTTTCCGAGCCATTTTTTCTTTCCTTTTTGTGTGAGTCTGTATGTGTGTATGTGTGTGGAACCATTTCCTTTACGGTACGCTGGAGATCGCACACAAATTGCAAAATACCACAGCCACAATATCGCGTAAAAGTGCGAACCACCATTAAGAGCGGCGAAACAGCGAAACAGCACCGGTCCTCCCTTTCATTAGGGACACATTAATTTCCTCGCGCTGTCAAGCAGTGGCGCGTCATTGTGTGCGTTTCTGCAAATGCGATGGTATGTATATGGCGCATTGTTGTTGGCGGCAGTGTGCTGTGGGAATGAATTACAAATGTAATGTGAGGTTAGAAGTGGCTACCGGTGGCGAATATTGTGAATATTTTAAAAACCAAAAACAAAATAAAACCTTTAATGCTGATGCTGTTAAGATTGAGGCAAATGGGTATGTATGGGGATGTGCAAAAAAAAAGACTTCAATAAAATCACCAACAACTGATTCAAATCGTGCTAAAGAAAACCTACCCCCCTCGCATGTAACGTGACACTTCTACACCCCCCCTCCCTCCCTTCCCCTTCTTCTCCTCTTCCTTCTCCTCACAACAGTCCCCCCCTTCCCTGCTTTTGCGACCCAGTTGGCAACGGGCCAACACATTTCGCAGCAGCTGTACAGGGAAAAATAAAAAAAAGCAAATTAAATGTAACGAGAGCTTAAGATTGAAACCGAAGCGAAAATGAAACCCATCGTAGCCCGGTGCACAGCTTGTAAGCATACGGCGAAGCGGGGAAAATTGTAGGAATTATCGTTCGAAACCCTTCCGCCCTATACCTTCACCTTGTAGCGTGCGATGTCAACTGACAGGCGAATGGATTGCGGCTCGAAGCTCGTTTCATTTCATTCGAGGCGACACGATGAAACGCGATAATGAAATAGCAATGTAACCCAATCTGCGCGACCACCACCCCTCCCCCTTCGCCTCCCCTCCCCACCCCCCTTGTCCAAACGGTGATGTTTTATCTTGGAAAATGGTAACACTCGAACCACTCGAACTTTTGGGCAGCGGCTCGTCTAAAGCCAAGTCAATGGCCGCTCCAACGATGCTGGAGGACCCGATCGGACACGTATCGACCATTCGTTGGTTTTTTGGTCCTCTATCCTATTCGCATACACATTGTAACACTTCGCAACCGGCCACATCCCGGGCAAAAGCGAATCCGGAACCAACCGGAACGAATCACTTAGTAGCCCGGGTAGTACACCACACAAACACTTTTCGGTTTGTTTTTCACTCGAAATACGCACGCACGCATAAGTGTGTGCTTGTGAAAAGAAGCAACCAAACCAACCAGGAAAAAAAACGAACGATAAAAAATCCAAATTTGAAATCGATAAAAAGGGTTTTCCAATGGGGGAGAGAGAGAGAGAGAGATAAAGGAAGAAGACGTACACACACACACACACACACATCAACAAGGACTTTAGCACGGTTGGCTCGATCTGGCAAACACGGGAAAGTATATTTACATTGGCATGTTTCATCTTGAACTTCAATCTGGTTGTTTTGAAGTTGTTTTCTAATTCTTCATTCTTTCATTTTGTTCTGTTCTTGCTTTTTTTCTTTTTGATACTCCGCCTCCCTCCTCATCTTTGGCAGGCGAGCAGTAGCAGTGGTTTGAAGTCGTTTTCCATTTTTTTTTCTGTGCTTATTTTAAAATGTACTTCAACACAAGCGAATAAAACGCGCGTTACGCGATGGTCTTTCTGCTTCAGAAAAATGAGTCGAAACTGAAGTGGGAAACTGGATCTCTTACCGTGTGGGGACGCAAAACGGTTTGTTGGAAATAGTACTTCCAAGAATAGACAGTAATAACTGGGAAAATGAAGGGAAGATAACATCAACCACTTTTCGGGACACAATCCGACGAACGAACCAACGCATCGGGGTAGAAAAAGAATAAACGACGGCGGACGAGTCCCAACAATATTTCTGTATTGATACACTTTACTGAGGTTATCTTCGGCGATGAATCCACACACATGTACAGTAACCGATATAACGGGTGGTTTTGAAGGAGGTTTATTTACAATTTCAGAGCAACATCAACTGCTAGCTGCTGTGTCCCTCGTCAGTGAAGTGTTCTGGAGCAAAATCGCCGAGAAACCAAAGAGATCCAAAGTACTAGATCTCCTCTCAGTTGATGTGTTGTAGCCATATATGCACTTTGTCCTTCATCAGAGAAGTGTTCTGGAGCAAAATCGCCGAAAAACCAAAGAGATCCAGAGAATCGCCGAGAAACGAAAAGAGATCCAGAGAATCGCCGAGAAACCACAGAGCTCCTCACAGCTGCTCCAGGGAAGAGATCTCCTTCAATGTCAAAATAATAAAATAGAATAAAATGCACCGCTGGCCGGAAAGGAATCCTTCCTGGCCGCTTAGTAAGACATTAGTTGCTTATTCTGATTAAAAAAAAAATCAATTCAAAAGACACTTCAATATAAAAGCTCTGGATGAGTTGCGGTAGTATCGTTAGATCATCATCAAGTTTGCTTCAAACAGTTGTCCAGCTGTATACGTTACAACACTGTAAACCTTTACCAAGTGGTTCGATAACAGACGCGACCCCCTCCGCTGCGAATACCTACTGCAGTTGTGATTATCCTTCTTGATCCGATCGCGCACCTCCGGTTCGATAAACTTCTCATGCTTGGAACCCTTCTCCCCGGTCAGTGTGGGACGTACGAGAAATTCCTGATCGGTGGCGACGGCAGCGACTGCCGCCTGCTGTGCTGCCCGTGCCGCTCGGTTACACTCGTACGACGAGATCTCGTCCTCAAACTCCGACACCACAAATACCCATTTCGGTATCTCGAACCGGATCAACCCGAGCAGATCCCGGACGTAGTCGAACTCGTCGACGAATGTTTTGTACAGCTTGTTGCCGAAGCGACAGGATAGCTTCATCTCTAGGCGCCACTCTTGCTGCTGCTCGATGGTGGGCGTCGCCGAAGGTGTACCGGTCGACATTGAGGATACGGTCGATGTGCCGGATGCGCTCATCACCTTGCCCTGTCCATTCAGACCGGCGCTGGATAGTGGGACGCCACTGCCAGTCGTTCCGTTAGCACCGGCAACAGATGGTGGTTGTCCACCGACCGCCTGCTGCGTTGGTTTCGTGCTGATGAACGAATCGTACAGCCGGCCGAGTATCATGAGCCGCGTATGTCGACACGACTCCCGGACAAGGTTTTGCTTCGTCAGCTTGAGTGCCGCCGTCACGTACTCGCGCACCTGCGTCTTCTGCTTCTGGATCACATGGTAACGCGTCGGGTTCTCGAGTTTTGTCTCCACCTGTAGCACCTTCTTCGGCAGCTCAATGTCAATGTTTTCGAGCGGTAAACGCACGGACAATACCGGTGGACCCGGTGAGGTCACCATGGACCTTGGGCCCGACTCACTGTTCTTGATCTGTTCGCGAAAGAGTTGCTGCTTGAGTTGCGTCCGGGACGAGATGTTGAGCTGCGGGAAGCTCGTTCTTGTGTTAGCGCGAGGAGAAAACAAAACAAAATGGACGTAAGGCAGGAGGAACACAATCAGCAAACCACATCCCCACACCATAACCAAGCGTTAGATGAAGCACCATAAACCGATATTAACCAGGTTGGGTGTAAGCAACTTACTGATCGAACGCCGACACGGTGGACGAACGAAGATCGCGCACAATGTTGACGTCGCGCGATTTGTCCAGCAACGAAAACGCATCCTCCTCGTACCGGCTACAGTCGACATCGACCAGTATTCGTTCAAAGTTGTCCATCGTGTGGATGAGACCCGTCTGTTGTCAGTAATCGCTATCTTTTGAGGTATTCACTGCAGTAGGGTACAACGCACAACTAATTCGTATCTCTTAATGTGAACATCATTACAGGCGAAGACACAAAAAAAAACCTTATAAAAGGGTTGGAGAGAAGGGAATAAAAAGGAGACAAAAAATCACTATTAATTTTGATTGACCAATCTGTTACAAAACAACGTCAATAATGGAGAATATTTTCCCATAAAAGTTTCCATAAAATTCGCACATATGTATGCTATAATATACACTTCTATAAAACATACAACATCACACAAAAATATCCAAAATTATAGCTTAAACCATCAACGTTTCGGATGTCACATTATAAACCATTATTGGGTCACCTGATGAACACAGATATCTCTAACGTCTTATCTCTAACGTCTAAGAAAAAATAACACCGCCTAAAAGTATGCAATTTGCCAGACAAAGTATCACTTTTAAAATGCTTCAGATGTGAAAAGCCCCCTTTACCGCACGTGTAGATGTCAATAGGATGGGAAATGAATGGGATGAACATTCTTCTGCTGGAAAACAATGCTTTTCGTCTGATTTTTTGCTCTATTTTGCCATCGATTTTCCAACCTCAACCCCAATAAAAGTGCTCCATTGCCGTTAGATTTTATATGCCTTCGTTATACTGGGGTAACTGAGAGTAGCAACGGCAAAAACACACACACACAGCAGGTAAAGCAATGAAAGGAATGAAAAAAAAACACAAACACACACAAAGCGAAACGTCAATCGCAATCGACTTATTCGTCATCATGATCCCTATTTTTCATTCCCCTCCCACTCGCTGCGATGGGATAAGGAATGGCCGGATGCGGTGTGTCGGGAAAACCTACTGCCGGATGATTTGTACTTCTACATCGACAGGATTTGGTGTTCCAATGCTGCGTTTCCTTTCTTATATATATTTTTTCTTCTTCTTCGTGTGTCGCCTAAGTACCCGACCCCCCCTCTCGCAGGCTGCTCGTACGCTTGGTAATCGCATAATCGCACACATACGCACGTACGCCGCAGAGGACAGTTTTGTGGGAAAAGTGATGGTGAGCCGGATTCCAGCAGCCGTAATCGGCCGCCCACCGTTTTAGCCCCTTATGGAGAGGAGTTCTTTTTTCCCTTTTCTTCATCACTGCGTGAAACTAGAACGAGTGCTGCCGGTGTGTATATGAAGACGACCGTACTATATGCAACATAGACATTACACTCCGTACCGAAAATAGGGAAAAACTGATGCTGGATGGTATCCCCGTTTTGTGTCTGGAAGCTTTTTTTGCTTCCTTTTTTTTGCTAACGTTCCACAAGTACTTTTCCTGTAATGATGCACTGGCACTGGAGAAAAATTGTACGAATGGAGTGATGCAGATAACACGGGCAAAACACGGCCATATCGCACTGCCATGTTGTCGTTTTATTTCCCAGCTGGGTTGTCATGGAGCTGGATGAAACTGGGTACAGCATCCTTCAATTCATTCATTTGTCTGTGAGCGAAACCATTGTTCCCAATTTCTATTCTCATGAACAGTAAAATTATTTCGTTTTTTTTTCAAATTCTTAAAGTCCTTTCCATAACTCCCCAAGGATTCTCCAGATTCTCCAAAGCAGTCGCTTCTTCGTGCGGTTAAATTAATAAATTAAATTACTGATTGCATTCGACATTTTATTAGTCGCTCATCATCATTTTCCTCGTTACTTCTCGTCGCAGCAGCACACATTTGTAATTTCATCAATTTCTTCCACAAAGACACACGCACACACATCCTTCGCTTCATGGCTTCATCGTACGTCGTACGCTATTTCCTTATCTTCCCAAAAACAATTGTCTCATTTACTCACTCACACACGAACCTACACGCTCCAGAACTGTTGCCAACCGAGCGGACCATCCCATTCAACATTTGTCCCCTTCAATTCTCAATCATCATCATTCGTCAATGCTGTGCTAGAACACGTGACGAAAAGCTGTTAACTAAGGTAGAGATGATAAGAGAGTGTATGTGTGTAT
>CM028102.1:4572719-4586671 GCA_016170015.1 Anopheles longipalpis
ATCCCATTCAACATTTGTCCCCTTCAATTCTCAATCATCATCATTCGTCAATGCTGTGCTAGAACACGTGACGAAAAGCTGTTAACTAAGGTAGAGATGATAAGAGAGTGTATGTGTGTATGTGTGGGAGAAAAAGAGAGAAAAAACGGAAGAAAAAAGGAACAAAAAACGATCCATTGTTCTTTACTCCGCAGGAACCGAATCCTTCCCGTAAGAGCTTATTTGTTGCAGAACGTTCGCACAGAAGTACCTGACCCGAGTGCTGACAATACTACCCCAAAAAAAACACAAAATGGACGATACGAGCAACCGCACAATAAGTTGTGGCGGTTCGTATTGTTTCCCAGCTGCCTTGCTTTTTCGCTGTATAGCTGTACGGCCACATTTAACGTGAAGTTCCATAGATGGAAGCAATTTCTTTCCAAAAAAAAAATACAAAAAAAGAAGCAAAAAAAAACACTCGACCCAATTGATCGGACAATATCTTTAACCGTTCGTTTTTCTTTGTATTTCAATGTACGTAAGTTTTGTTTTCGGCTCTCCTTCACAGCGAGCATGAAGTACGAAAACGGGGGGGGCAAGACAGTGTACGGCAACCGTATCAGCAGCAAACAAAACAAATTGGAAAAAGCTCTTCTCGTTTTTTGGGGGGGAGGTCCGGTGGTAGTTCGGTCAGGTGACAGGAGTAAAACATGGTCCACACTAATCAGCGGACCTTGAGGAAACGGGCTTCTGTTTTTTTCTTCGTACAACAACTCAACAACAATGAAAACAGTAATAAAAGGACGAAAACAACAAGCCCTCAAAGAATGGAAACAGAAGAGGCAGGGGGAGAGGAAGAGAGCGAGAGAAGAAATAGAAAGGGAAAGGTTGTTTCTCTGGGATTTTGCCAGCATCTTCGCATTACTCGGCTCCCCCTGGAAAAACCCGGCAATAAAAGTAAGCTTAAAGGTGTGCGGCATCTGACGGTACATTACCTCCCACCCCCCCTCCCCCGGGTACCCCTTTGCACTACCATCCTTAGGGCTGCGCTGTCCCATCGCGCCCGGAATGGGGCAATGGGACACATGCATGGTAGGGGCTTTACATCTTTAGAGGCTTTTTGATGATTATTGATTTTTTACTCACGTATTTTCCAGGATGGAAACATCACCCACTCCCCCCACTACCACCCCCCCCCCCTCCCCCTCCTCCTCATTCTCCATTCCGCCGAGACAGCATTGCGAACGCATCATTGGACGTTCCCCGGGACGAAAATGTGTGTTGCGTGTTACAATGTGAGGCTAAAATAAGTTGAGCTGCGTTTTTGATCTCTCCACGCTCGGAAATCGGGTTTTTTTTTGCGCCGTGAACCAAAGACAGCGTGATGGGGGATTGAATGTTGAGCTGATGTTTTGCACCACAGAGTCTAAAACCCGCTTCGAACCCGAAAAATGGTTCACTATCTTGCCGCGCCACTTGGTACCGCAACAGTGTATGATCGATTTTTCCGCGGCAAGACATTTTCCCAAAAGCCCCCACCCCACCCGCCTGTTCTCGTCTCACAACCACTAGGCACATACACGCACACTGTTGTCGAAACAACTGAATGCTTATGGGATCTGAAGGGCGGATCTATTATAGAAGCGGATCTATTAGCATTGTTTCGTGGCATTTTCCTCGAATCCACCTTTACCCTCATTCCTTCGTTTCCTTCCCTTCCTTTCCTCCTACTCCCTCCTCCCTCCCCCCTTCATTCACATGTACCCCCCTGTGTACACACCGACTTGTTTTCATCCCTTTTAAGCATTCTTCTCGTCAACATCATCAACCCCCCTACCCTCCCCCGCCCCCCTCCCGCCACACTCCTTTCCCACAATGATTTTCCCTGCACGTTCCTTATCACAGTCAACCAGGAGCATCCAAAAACCCTTACACAAACCACTTCCTCCCCAACCCCCACATTCCCCCCCCCCTCAACCCAAATGCTCGGGTTTTTCTCGAATTTCGAATTTGACTTTTCGTGCTTCGTGGTTCCCCTATCCACCCAGGACCACGGTGGTTTGACGTCCGTAGCCCACAGGGCACCGGGGGGTTTTTTTCGGTCCCGTTACAATATCGACAAGCACATTGTTTTCCGACTGGTAATGATGACATAACTTTAAAGCTTCCCATTTTCATCATCATCAGGGCAGGGATGTGTCCAAACCAAAAAACACAAAAAAAAAAATAAAATCCACCCAGGTACGATGATGGTGCCCAATCTCTGATGATGGGCTCTTCCGGTATCCGGTATGCGACCAATGGTTCGGGTACGGTCCCAAAAATTAAGGTTCATTTTCTAAACTTTACCTACAAGTGGTGTACGGGCGAGTGCTTGTACACTTTTGCGAAAGGGAATTGTTTTCCCGCCCACTCAAAACGATCACCGGACGGGTACTTTGGTGAAGCACTAATTCACACAACCGCATTGAAGTGAACTTTAAGGACGTGCTTGAATTGAAATTTGTTTAATGTTAGGCAACTAACTTTTTTACATGTATTTGTTGGAAAAGATATTTTAAATGACTAAGAACAATATGATACCTAAAATTTTGACTTAAAAAAAACCTCTGTAAAAGTATTTGTTCGATTGTCTGTATACATATGGCGTCCTCATACTTCAAGGTATCTCTCGACTGAATCCGCAATGATCGATTGCTCGTGGAACTCGACAGTCTTGGCTTTNCAATACGATACGTAAAATTTTGACTTAAAAAAAACTCTGTAAAAGTATTTGTTCGATTGTCTGTATACATATGGCGTCCTCATACTTCAAGGTATCTCTCGACTGAATCCGCAATGATCGATTGCTCGTGGAACTCGACAGTCTTGGCTTTTAGGGAGTCACCTTCATACCTCATTGGACCTCAAATCATGCTTCATTTAGGAGTTCTTATACCGTCAGAATCAAAGATTATCGCTCTGACGAAGATGTGCAGAGTACCTCAAGAAATCACACTCAGCTCTCATATCAAGGACTTTGTAAATGAGTGCGGAAAAAATTTTTATTCTATTTTTTATTTAAAACATTATTTGAGTGAAAAGAAACATTTTCCAATCAATTGGCATTAAAATAAATCAATTTTAATTTTTTTGCAAAATTTCTCAAAAAAAACGTAAGGGGTACCCCTTATGAAATTTTCGAGTTGAAAATTTTTTGTAAATTTTTTTCTGATTTTTTATTCTTTTTTTAATTCAAAGCATTATTTGAGTGAAAAGAAACTTATTGCAACAAATTCCCATTAAAATTTATCACATTTTTCAATTTTGCTAAATTTCCCAAACAAAATACAGCCGTGAATAGAGAACTGCAGCCTGCAGCCCGAGTTTCCTGGAAACGGATTGGCAACCTGACCATGTCTTCGCAACGGGCTCGACCCTGAGCAGGCCAAGTAGAAGAATAATTAAATTTATCTCGTTTTTTTGTCTATATTTTAATATGTAAAAGCCTAATAACGTATCTCGGGAAATTCATAACTCCGCATGATCATAGCAGCCGCAAGGTATGCAATTCGCATGACAAAATTGTTCTTTTAATTGTTTTAACAACCACGCTCTTGGTTTCAACTAATGTTTATAGAAAAAAACGTCAGTTTATACTTGAAAAACATACATCAGCTTTAAACATAAAAAAAAATTGAGAATCATAAAGCCATACGCAACAAAATCCCGTCCCAAAAAAAACCCCCTCATAACGCAAAGAGTGATGTCAAAAGCCTTTCACCGACATGGTATCTTCTATTCGCCCACAGCCCAGATGGAAACCCGTCCCAAGAGAATGGAAAAAAAACCTCAACCTCTACCCCCATAATCTCTTTGGTCTGAAGCGTCTATCTCATTCTTTTCCTTCAAAACTTTTGCTTTCCTGCCCATCGTTACCCCCCGCCCCCAAAAAAAGCGAACAGGGTGGCAAACAAAAGTAACCAAGCCTGGGCACTAGCGCACTTCCATTAGCAGCCGATTGACCGATGGATAACATTCGCTTCGCTTGTATGTTTGGTTCGATTTGCCCGGACTCTTCGAGCAGAAAAACACGTACGAAAAATAAACCATAGCAAAATATTACACGCACCAGGCTTAGTGTGTTTGAGAAGGGTGTGTGTGTGTGTGTTTTTTTTTCTTGTTTTGTTTGACGATTGCCTGGTAAAGGGATGTCGAGCTTACCGCGAGAGGCTGCATGGGATTGCTAAGCTAAGCAAACGTCAGGGCTTCTTACCGACACTGCACCAATGGACGTGCAGCTTCATCGGCACGATCGGCTAAATTATGCTTGAATATTACCACGCCACCCCACGTCTGTACCTCGGGGAGGGAAAAACACCTGAGGAATCTACAGGTGGGGTATGGTCGGGTGTGGTTGAATAAGCGAAAACCGATCCGAGCAATAACCTGCCACGATGTATAAGAGGTCGCTCCAGTCGACGTTTCGTACGTGATCATCATTTTAAGCTCACATAGCGTACGTTGGGGTTGTTTTTCTCTGGTTTTCCCACACATGTACACACACACACGCCACGGATAATATTACGACACATCTCTTTAAGTATGTGCGGGTGTAGGTGGCATTGAAAATCCGTTCTGAATCTCGTACACACCACCACCAACACCATCAGAAATGAAAGGACATTTTATTTCCCTTTATATTGGCAATATATAGTCTGCTGTTTGGGCGCATTTTTTTCTCCGGTATGTTTCGTTCTTACTTCAAAACTCAGTTTACAATAAATAAAAGCACAACACCACGAAACAACAAATACTAAATGTATCTTAACAAGGACAAATCCTACTCGACCGCTACCATGATTGTAGATCCGTTCGTACCGGACCGCGTACTTCGAATGCGTTGGGCGCCCCATCTCATCTGGTTCACACACACAGCCACCCCTGGCTACTCTGGCAGCCTACCCATTGAGAGGTGCTCATTTTTTATTCATGGGCGCACTGGCCAAAAACCATTCCGTTCACGCAGAAACGGCATGAAACGTGCGGAAATGTTTGGTCTCATCGCCATTTTCTGATGTTTTGTGATGTGGTACTTCGTCTCTTTTTTTGGTGTTATTTTCCTTTGTTTTTATTTACTTCCTTTAGCAAAAATGTTAATGGTAAGCGGCTCAACGGTTTCGGGTTGGCCCAGCTTAAGCAAACAATTTCAAAACTGTAAACCGCTTCGAAGCTGCTGAAATAGTGTTTGTTGGTGTGGGTTTTATTTCACCTTCTTATTTCTTTTTTAATTCAATTCCCAGTAGTATTTATACTCCAATAGCATCAGTTTTTCTTCCTTTTTCATTGTCCGGTACCGGGATTCGCTGGGTGAAATTGTTACCGAACTGTAATGCAAATCGACCAAACTGTGATATGAAATAAAGTTGAGAAAACCTTCCAACAATTCAATATATATATAAACATCCACCTGCAAGCGGGTTGTAAAATAAAAAAAAACGGAAAGTGAAGCAAAAGGAAAAAAACGACACCTTAGCAAAGCGTACGCGGGAAATTGCTGCACGAAGTAACCGGGATCGCCGCGGGACATCAGGCTAGCAATAAACAACAGCGAGAGTAAAATTTAATTTGAAATTTTTTATACCATTATACAATGGGCGAAACATTCCGAGAAAGAGAGAGATAGATAGAGAGAGACAAAAAAACAGATGCAAGGTATGTACCGAGACCAGAAAATAACAACATTGTGAAATCATACGGATGTCTAAAATGGAGAATGATGCTTGATGCTTTCGAAACGTAATTTTATATTTGAAAGCATAAAATTGTGAAGCGAATGTATTTTCCTAGATGGATATTATCCATAAATCACACACTAAACAAGACGCCGCGAATCGCGTTTAATTCTCCCCTATGTAAAGTAACTCATAAACTGAGCTTCAATCTCCAAATATTGAGATCTGCAATGGTTCAAGTTAGGAAGCTAAAAATTGAAGACTCAATCCGTAAAACAATCAATGAGCTATCGGACTGTGAACTGATAATAGAAGATATCATTCTTAAGGAACTCTTTCGATCCTACAACCAATATCTCGACGACCTCTTCAAGTCAATTTCTTGTAGAAATTCTATGATAACAAAAGGAGAAATTTAGAAAGAATCTTATTTATTTCTGATCGATTATTACTGCATTATTTCATACAAAACTTAAAGAATCTAACATAAATTATCGATTGAATAATAAATGTTTAATAACTATGTTACTTTCAAGGATTTCTAGAATTCCAGCTACTTAAGACATTTGTCCAGGAGATAATCGTAGCTAATTAGTTGCATGTTACAAATCGGTTTGATTTGTTAATATATGTGTGGAAAGTTGGAAAACTTCATCCTCATAATGTACAAAATATTCAAAATACAAAAAAAAACTGATTGAAGTTATCAAAGAATCCTTTAGTGTCTATCGACTTCCACTGTCTGTCCATTTGGTTTATTGTTCTACATTTTTTTTACACGGAAAATGTAATCCTCAAAGTTTCAGAGCTTACGTTCAGCCGAGACTGGATCGATGGCAGGTGTGGAATAAAAATTCACTTAACCTAGCTACCGACCCACGGAGGCACAGATCCCGGAAGTCGTTCCAGCATCGGACCATGCCCTGGCACGTCCAACAAACCCCGCACGATGAGGTCAGTGATGACGGTATTGGTGGGTTGTAATAATTTCCCTCCTTCCCCTCCGTTTTCTCTATACACGGTGAAGGATAATAAAATTTACGACACTGAAGATCATCCACCCGTGCCTGATGAGTTACCTGGCGGGGCTAGGTTTTAGAGCTAAATACTGAGCGAAGCGAAGTGCGAAGCTAGATGATGTAAACCGTATGGAAAGGGGGGGAGTGGGAAGATGGCAGTGGGAAGAAAAAACGATGCAACAATAAATAAACCTGATCCACTCAAATTTCATTCCACCATGCACAGTGGGTTCTATGTGGAGAAATAAAAATTTCGGTAAAAAAAGATTTTTTTTAAATAAACACAATTAAAATACTTTTAAATTTTACAACGAAAATGCGCTTCACGTATGTGCGCTAATTTGTAAAAATAATTTCCCTGTTTGTTTTTACCCCCCATTTGCCCATTGTGCCATAGTCGCGGGCAGACATATCGCAGCATCGCGGCATAACAGAACCGGAGATTTATGTGCATTGACATAAATTTTTATGACAAATCACTCCCAGTTGATGACCGGGCCAACCGAGTTTCCCGGCAAGCGGCAAACGTTGCTGCTGGGCCGTCTTCAAAGCAGCAAGAAAAATACATTTATAAACTCCCAGCACCCGTTGCAGCTTCCGATCCATTACTTTCCTGGGGTGGATGGGTTTGGCTGGGAGGAGGATGGTTTTTTTTCTTCTTTTGCTTTTGTTACTTATGTGGTAACATTTTTGGTGTAGCTTGAAATGGTAGGTTGATTTGAATCAATATACAAACAACAAATATGGACGATGCACGCTCAGTTGCTGGTGTGCCATGTTGCCGATGCTTACATTGTATCGTTGCGCACGTATATGGTGGAGACGGTATTTTTCCCGTCGTTTTTAATGATTGTTTTATGGAGTTGTAACTTATTTTTAGATCGTTTAGTGTTTAGGTAAGACTATAGGGTACCGAAGGGCCATAACTGTTTTTTAAAACATTTATATTTTCCTTTTTTTAGTTTATTATTACAACATATAATGAAAAATATCTATTTACATTATAAATGTAATTATATTTATATTATTATATAATATTTTAAATCAAAAATATTGTTTCATCAAACAAAAAGTCAATGTTTGATGAACACCAAACCGTGTTTGAACGGATATAATCGAAAAGACTGGTCGATAAATGAGGAAATCAGAAAATTTTCCAAGCAAACCAAAAAAACTCCCCCATACAAAAAATAATTACAAAATCTCAACAGTCACCAGCAGGGTGACGGTGTCGCGACGGCAAATTAGCAATCATTTTCACCAACTGTTGCTGACTTCCAACCGTCAACCGGGCCCGGCAACCAAGCTTTTGGGGAGGAGGGAAATGAAAAATGAGTCTCCAACGCTAACCCTCGTGCACGGGAGCAACAACCAAAAAAATAAACCACAAAACAGTACACCACCATACACATACAGTGGCAATGTTTAAAATGAAGCACCAGAATCAAACAAACGAAGAAGAAAAAAAAACACACACACAAATCAACATTATTCCCTTACCCGATTTGCTTCTCCGTCAGTGTGTTAGGCGATTCGATATTTCGTTTCTTTTTTCTTTCCACAGCATCCTTCATTTTATGCGTCAAATCGTACTACCGCCCTCCCCCCCCGGTTGGTGCCCACGAAAGGACAGAATCTAGACACGCCGCATAAGACCGAGCCAAGAAATGAGATATTTGCACACTCATTAATCATGCAAATTTTGAACCTTGCCCCGTTGTCCCGTTCACGAAAGGAAGAAAAAAGAACTGGGTGGAAACAAGGGAGAGAGAGAACGATGAAACATCAAATGTGCGGGTAGGGGGGACGAAGGTCAAGGTGCGGGGCAAGGAAGGGCAAGGTGCGTGAAGACATTTTGTGCCGAAAATTTTCATCCAAAACCTTTGGATACGGATCAACTCTTAGGGTGCACAAAAAGCAAGGAAGAAAGGTGTTTTTGAATAATTTTTGCGACACCGTCCCTCACTTATATCCTGGTCACGGCACCAAAGCAAAGTCACACTTAAAAGTGATTTTTTGACATATACAAGTGAAGTTATTTTTTTCAATTTTATATGAAATATGTTCACTGTATCAAACAGCAAAACAAGAAACACTTTGTACACTACTTGTTAGTTCTCTCGCATTTTATTTACGTCTAGCCGTGTATCTATCCCTTGTGCGGTGCATATATTCCTTTCACCAGATGTCGTCCACTCTTCAGCGCAAGCTTATCGTTTATTATTATGTGGGATTTTTTTTTGTTTGCTGTTGTTGCTGTTTTATGTCCATGTTTATAAGTGTGCGACCGACGGAAGCGTTGGCAACAGGCCCGAGAAAAAGATGTCTAACGCCCGGGTTGAAAGAAATCCAGAAAGGACGTCGTTGGTTACTTGTCCTGACAGCTGGGTTGACCTTATCAGGTAATTGAATTTTCCTCGCCCAGTAAATTTTATTCCCAGACACAAGAAACATTCTTGCGCATTACCATCAAGCAAGCGAATTGCTTGGGATCGGGTGGAAAAACTGTCAACTGCCAGCTAACCTAAACCTTTTTTAGTAGTATTGATGGGAAAGTGAAATATTTTACTGACTTTAAAAATCTATTGCAATAATTAATTACAATACACCGACAGTATAAAACTTCAATTCTAGATTAAAATATTTCATATTTTAACAATGTTCATTCACTCTCAAAAAAACGCTACTAAAAATCCTTTAACCCGATCGTTAAGAACCTTTTCCCAAAACGGTAAAAGCAACCTTCCTCCCTTACTATCCGGGTTCCGTAATTCATGATTTCCGATCGAACTTTCGCACCCAAAAAAGGGTTGACTTATTATTACACCTTCCCCCGTTTTGGTCCTGTGGTGCCGTTGCTGCACCACCCACAGCTAGGATTCAATTTCATACGCTATTGGATGCGAAAGTTTCGCAAACACAATCTTTCTCCACAAAACCACGCAACCCGCAGCGGGTGCACAGGCGCGGGAGAAGTGCAAACAATTTAATTATGAGCAATCTTTGCCGCGATCTGTTTTTTCTCTTTTTGTCCCACTTCTCGCTAATGGGCCGTAGATTGGAGGGGTTGAATTATAGAACCCGGCGTACTTACGTACCGCTAAACCGTATCCGGTAGCCTAAAGGTCTTTTCGGATCTTTACTATCTTGCTTACAGCACGAGTAAGACCGATCAATCAAATGGTTCGCTACTCGACTGCTAGCGAATGTTGTCATTCTCTTATAAGATGTAATGACGTACGTCTTTTGTGGTCTGTGCCTTTGAAAGAATCATTTTAAAAAGAGTTATTCGAACATTGATTCGACTATTCCTGAGTTCATCTTCAAAGATTCATGTCCATCCGTAGAAATTAATGAGTCTTTAGATATTCATGTATCTTCAAGAGATTCAAGAGAGATTCAGAGTCAATAATTCCTGGTTTTCTTCTCCTGAATCCTCATCTCAGTTCTTGGAACTCATGAATGTCAAATCCTTAGAAGATTCATGTTCATCCGTAGAAATTAATGAGTCTTTAGATATTCATGTATCTTCAAGAGATTCAAGAGAGATTCAGAGCCAATAATTCCTGGTTTTCTTCTCCTGAATCTCACCTCAGTTCTTGGAACTCATGAATGTCAAATCCTTAGAATATTCATGTTCATCAGTAGAAATTAATGAGTCTTTAGATATTCATGTATCTTCAAGAGATTCAAGAGAGATTCAGAGTCAATAATTCCTGGTTTTCTGCTCCTGAATATCATCTCAGTTCTTGGAACTCATGAATGTCAAATCCTTAGAAGATTCATGTTCATCAGTAGAAATTAATGAGTCTTTAGATATGCATGTAACTTCAAGAGATTCAAGAGAGATTCAGAGTCAATAATTCTTGGTTTTCTTCTCCTGAATCTCATCTCAGTTCTTGGAACTCGTGAATGTCAAATCCTTAGAAGATTCATGTTCATCCGTAGAAATTAATGAGTCTTTAGATATTCATGTATCTTCAAGAGATTCAAGAGAGATTCAAAGTCAATAATTCCTGGGTTTCTTCTCCTGAACCTCATCTCAGTTCTTGGAACTCATGAATGTCAAATCCTTAGAAGATTCATGTTCATCAGTAGAAACTAAAGAGTCTTTAGATATTCATGTATCTTCAAGAGATTCAAGAGAGATTCAGAGTCAATAATTCCTGGGTTTCTTCTCCTGAACCTCATCTCAGTTCTTGGAACTCATGAATGTCAAATTCTTAGAAGATTCATGTTCATCAGTAGAAATTAATGAGTCTTTAGATATGCATGTAACTTCAAGAGATTCAAGAGAGATTCAGAGTCAATAATTCCCGGGTTTCTTCTCCTGAATCTCATCTCAGTTCTTGCAACTCATGAATGTCAAATTCTTAGAAGTTCATAAATCTCCAACATACAGATTTTGAGTCAATAATTCGCTATCCAGATTCATTTTGATTTATGAATTTGCATCAGATTCATCCCGATTGCGCTGAACGAACTTCTCGGTAATAGGTATTTTCTGGGGTTTCATCTACTAAAACTCCCCTCCCCTGTACAGCAGACCGCCGCTAGGGATTTAAACTAAATGTAGATCTAATTAAAAGTTTGGAACAAAGCAAATGCAAATACCAACGCAAGAAAAACTCTCTAGTGCGGTGTATCTTTGTTTTTTTCCCCTCTCTCTCCAGCTTTCGCCAACCCTCACCAGTAACGATGGACGGGAGTTTCATGATGAGCTTTACATCCATTCTAGACCATTCGCACCGTACCTCACCTCAATTCCCGCACTTTGGACTATTGAAATAATAATTTTAAATAAAATATCCCCCACCTCAAAGCCAAGTTTAAGGCCGAAAAGCGAAGTGCAGAGAAGATAAATTATATCTACTCGATACAATGCAAATCGAGCTAGCCGCAAGGGTAGGCCATCCTCAGTGAAATATTTCGCCACGACGTAATATGACCTTCACGCGGTGGGTTTCGTTGCCCGCAGCAAGCTTACCTCAAAGTTCGGTAGCCAATCTTATCCACAATCAAAGCTGTGAATACCCGTGTGCCTGGTTGGTGCTTGTTCGAAAACAACAAGCAAAAAGAAAATCTCGCTCCAATCGCTTTTCGCTTGGTCCTGTGGCGCCATTTTTGCTGCAGAAGACAACATCAAAGTATAATATTGTGCGGGACCAGGCGGTTGATTGAAGGTGCGATGCTAAGGGTAGCCTATCCCACGGGCTCTAATCAATCCTTTCAGGTTCAATATTACAGAGCCAGGTCAAATCATCTGCGTGCAACAGGAAGCTGTCTACCTATCTACCTATCTGCTGAAGAAAAAGGCAAAAGTTCCCCAACATTTCTCAAGAACAATTCTCCCTCTCTCNGTGCTTGTTCGAAAACAACAAGCAAAAAGAAAATCTCGCTCCAATCGCTTTTCGCTTGGTCCTGTGGCGCCATTTTTGCTGCAGAAGACAACATCAAAGTATAATATTGTGCGGGACCAGGCGGTTGATTGAAGGTGCGATGCTAAGGGTCGCCTATCCCACGGGCTCTAATCAATCCTTTCAGGTTCAATATTACCGAGCCAGGTCAAATCATCTGCGTGCAACAGGAAGCTGTCTACCTATCTACCTATCTGCTGAAGAAAAAGGCAAAAGTTCCCCAACGTTTCTCAAGAACAATTCTTCCTCTCTCTCTCTCTATATCTCCCTCTAGCTTCTGCCACCTCATCTAATTATCGTAAAAAAGGGGCCTGTTGAGCTGGGCGGCTGATATTGAGATTTCCCAGGCGCTCACAACTTCTCGGCACGCATCCCAAAATCACGCATGCACACGAATATGTGTGTTCCGCACACGGTAAACACCCGAAACAAGGGCGCACGCAAAACCGGAACCATCGAAGAACCCTGGGCCGAAGAACCGCCCCCCACCCAGCAAAAGGATTTCGATCGATATTTCTGATTCTGGGCGATAAAACCCCAACTTTCTGCACTTTTTTTGCTGCAACACGTTCCAACCAGTAACACCTGCTGTCCTTCGTCTCAGCATGGACGACTGACGTACAAAAAGCATTCATCTAAGAGAACGGAGCGAGGGAAGTGTTGTAGTAGGGGTGATAAGAGAGACGAGCTAGCTTGCTTAATCTCCTCACCTTAAAGTTCGCCCGAATTCGAACTAGATGAAGTAAAAACAAAATATCCCAAAAGAAACCTTTCATCCTACCACGCCTACAACAGTGGCGATGTGTTAGCAAACCGAGATTGACCGATAATTAAGTGCCAAAAACTGGGATCGACGCTCGAGTGGGAGATTTTTATTTCTATTAAACCATGTCCCGCTGATACAAAACAAAAACCGGATGATTAGTCTATGGATTTGACTAGATTTCCGGATCCGGATGAAATAGGACCGTTCAATGTGAGTACCGCCATTACCTAAATTCTACCTAAAAAACCCTCCCCCAGCCTTCCCTCACTCTCTTAACCTTTCATCCTCATTCTAATAATTTTACCTGCCCGTGGGAGCTTTAAAATGTGGCACAATATTGGTTTTAAATTACTGTCGGTAAGCTTCACTCCGTTCGAAGTTGAAATGGTGGCGTTAAAATTCTTCTCCTTGCTGCCCCCCCCCCCCCCCCCCCCTCCCTCTCCATTCGCATACAGGTGTACTCGTTACCGAGCGCTCTTCTTCCCCATCCCTTTCCATCCCCTTCCTTTTTATCCTTTCTATCTTCCACGCCACACCTTCACCTTCAACCGAAAAAGCGAACTGAAGCGAGAAATTGCCATTTTATTACCATTATCAACTGCCAGCCACAGATGATACGGAACACTCGATACGCATCTGGATGAATTGGGATGAACCTTACTACCTCCCCTCCCCTTCCCGTCAACCCCGCATTAAGCCTTCGTACTTCGTACACTTTGTATCATCTACGGTTTGCTGTAACTGTCAGCCATGTTCTACCGTCTAGTCTCCTTTCTACTTCCTCTAAGCACTAACAGCTCTTAACTGTATTTTTCATTCATTTTTATGCCTTTTCCTCCCACCCTCGCATTGTATCGAAGGTGAGAGTGTGAGTGAAAAGTGAAAGCAAACCAGCGGCAGCATATTATTGATTTTAATTCATATACTTGCGCCGGTGAAAATGATAAGGATGCAAGGTGTGAAATTGAAGATAGTAGCGCCTGCCAAGCTTTAATCCTTTGGCTGTTAAGGTGTTTTATCATTTTTTCTTGCATTTCACTATCAGTCACTGCAC
>CM028102.1:4586700-4603317 GCA_016170015.1 Anopheles longipalpis
AAGGATGCAAGGTGTGAAATTGAAGATAGTAGCGCCTGCCAAGCTTTAATCCTTTGGCTGTTAAGGTGTTTTATCATTTTTTCTTGCATTTCACTATCAGTCACTGCACAGATTAAACTTATCCAAACTCAACTTATCTTGTTTTTACAGCATCCACAATATTTCTATTAAAACGTTAGTTTTGAAGAAAAAAAACATGCCGCCATTTTGAAAACTTAAATTTTTGAGAGCTTTCAGTTTGTTGTTATTTTATCGCCCTCTTACAATTAGAATCATTTAAAATGACTGAATAATTTGTTTTTGTATTAATTCAACTTCAAAATGGAGGTTGTTTCACTGTTTTGCCCTCAAAGTATAAACTACTGGGCGGCTCCATTATACTTCTTTTTCGGTTTTATACTCATAAATTGCTTTAATAGACAATTTGTGACTAAAATATTTTATAAAATAGGAAAACTAGGTAAAATTGTCCATCCGGTAAAAAATTTCTTAAGAGGTTTTTTTTCATGAATCACTAGAATACAGGGTTTTCAACGATATTATTGACAAACATTTCGACATGTTGATTTGGGTACGACAACATGAGACGCTGCTCTGTCATGAAGAAAAATTACTCTTCATTTTCTTAAGAAGATCTTCTTCCTCTTCTTCTTTTCTTCTCTTCAAATCTTAAAATCATTTATTGGAACAAATTCCACTTTTGTTACATGGATTCTGGCGTCTTGAGTATTTAATGGAATTTGCTTACAATTTGTGTTGATAACCACAGGAAGAAGATGATCTTTCGGAAAGATTTGATTGCTAAATCCCAAACTCCAATCGTGGAAAAATAATTACATTTTTCGAAGAATATTTCATCATTTTTTGCTGTGGAACTAAAGCTTGAGGGAGGAGAAATTTAAAGATGAATAAAATTCACTTATCTTCCCACTGCCAAGGGTATCATTTTACAGCCACCAATCAAATGTGTTTTGTTTCGGTGTTTCATACTCCCCGTTTTCTGTCTGATCATCAAAGTGTACGAAAATGCCCTCCCTAACAATTCGTGTGGTTTAGCGTGGGATATTTATTATGGGTTTTTGTTACCGACCCAAAAAAAAAACCCACTGCGACCGGATAACAAACGCTACATCAAACGGCAACTTCAAAATTATGACAACTCAATCCATCTCCATTGGTAAAGGCGGACGGTACGGTACGGTGCCAACCAAGTTCCGATAGTGATTTGTTCGCAGGATGGGAAAGTGTTTCTGTACGCCTGCTCTCGTCAGCTAAAAGTTGTGAGCAGAAAAGAAATTCACTTTCCGAATGCCCGACACGTTTTCCCGGGCATCTTTACCAAGTGGTAGTAGCTAGATGGAATGGTAACCAAGAGAGAGAGAGAGAGAGAGAGAGAGAGAAGTAAAAAAAAGCTCGCCCCTCGCGTTGCAATTTCCCTTCTTTCTTTCGCCCTTGAAGTATTACGCGAATCAGTAGATCTGCGCCAAGGGGGCGGCGGGGAAGCGAAATGAAACATGTTTAACTTTACGAGCAACGTTGCACCGGCAGCCGGATGCCGACGCTTTTGGCAACCATCCCATGAAACCATCTGTACGTGGGGACGGTTTCGAATCAGCTGTTGAATTATTCAACAATTTCGACTGAGCGACCCGGTAAATGATGCCGCAGATGATTCGGTTCCAGATATATTGCAAGGGCACGTCCACTGTACATTCTGCTGACGATAGCAAACCGTCATACCGAACCTAAAGGTAAGAAAAACGGGCAAAATTGTTTTATTTTTGTTTTCCCCCAAAAAAAAAACGTGCACTCGTCATCGTAATCATACGTGCTGATGAATTTCTATAAGCTCGAAACTAAACAACGCAATAGCTCCATCGGTTCGAATCTAGTATGGAGCTGCGTTCAAAAAACGGAAATTATTTATCATAAGGAAGGAAAAAACAAAAGATTCTTGAGATAAAGCCACAATAATAACCCTCAACCCTCAATAAAATAAATTTTTATTATTATTAATAAGTAATTAATAATTATTAATGTAGTAATTATTACTAAATATAGTACACATTGCACAATGGACATTTGATTGGATAAAAGTCTTGAAAATTTTTGTTTTTTTTAAGCAAACTAAATATGGGCATTTAATCTATTGGTTTAAAATAAGGAAAATTCAAAACATCAAGTTGTTTCAAAGATGTTTTCAAAGATAGTTTTTTTGTTGTAAAAACCAGAAACTTCATATCAGAAGTCGAAAATTCAAAATGCAAAAAAACATTTCATGCTCCTAAATCCACCTTCGATACATCAATCCGATGTGAATAATTTTAGCAAAATAAAGCATCTGTGCTGTTCTGATGCGATAAAAATATGCTCAACATTTGACGTCATCGTTGACCATTCGTTGATAAAATGCAAAAAACACACGAAACGCCTGGGCAACATTCCGTAGCGCTAAAAGAGAATTGTTGATTAAATTAACAACTTGCAAGTTCGTTCTCTGCACACGCCTACGACCAAAAGAGAAGAAAAAAACAAACCAAACACACATCTCTGGAATGTGATAAAACTCCAGCAGGATGGAGCAAAAGGTAAAGCGTAAAGATTGACGAGACGTAGAAGAATTGAGCGAAAGAAAAAACAAGTTTGTCAAAAAGCAATAAATATAAATCCACGGCACGCCGTTGAAGATGCGCATCGCGTTTTTTTTTCTCTGCTAAGCCCATGTGTTTACGTACTCAGCTTGTGATTCTGTGCGATTTAACACCACTGCGCAGGTTCTATACAATGAGCGCCATTTGTGTCGTGCTCCATCTCTCTCTCTCACACACTGTAATGCGAACAGATTACGAACGAGTTTCAGAATTTGACGCATTTTTGATATCATTTTTTTGCAGAGTTCTTAAAATATCTCCAGTAATGTTTCACTTTTATGTAAAATTCTCTCTAGAGACTACCAAAACAGCGAATACGAAAGCGAAAGCGAGAGAGAGAGATGAAAGAGAATCATAATGTCTGATAAGAAAAATGGCACCCTTTATCGCCATTGTTTTCATTCACGCACATTTCGAAGGCAAACATTCTGGCCGCATACAATTATGAAATACAAATCCATCCCCAAACGCACACAAACACACCCAAAGAGAGTAAAAATTAAACAAATGACTTACCTTTTTGCTGCTTCCCGCAAAACACACAGAACTGCCTCAAATCGTATTCGACTTCACTGCACAAACGATAACTGCGGCCTACTGCGGCTTCGGTCACTGTCGCACTGAACCCTGTGTTCTCACTGTGTGTTGGTGCAGTGGTGGGTAATATAAGGGTGTTGATGGGGAGGTATCTTCTTCTTCTGTGCTACTGCCCTACCGCAAAACGAACCGGCTTAAATGATCACCTACGTGATACTGACGCGCACGGTGTGACGCACACTTGGCAGTATGAGAGTTAAAAACAAGGAGCAAAGATACGATTTTGCATATCTCATGGTAGAATACGCGTAAACACACATACACCTTTGGTGCGGTATATCCTGCCGCTAGAGCAGGTGTAGTAGTGACGGTTGAAGATCATATGATCACCATTCAATGGCGACTATCAGCTGATCTACAGGGAAAGAAACAAAAACAAAGATGGACAAAAATGTCACACTCGAAAGTGACAGAGACGCCATTAGTTGTTGACTAGCGTGAAGCAGATTGTGAATGGGACCTGCGATAAGGTTATCTATTACGTTGACTATGTAAACGGATGTTTTACACACGGCTGTAAAGCAAGACAGTTACATGGTACAGAATTTGTTTTAAACAACTGTACACCGTTTCGTCAGAAGATTGTTTTGATAGCTTAACGTATTACTTCAAGTTTAATTATACTAATGATTACTTGGCAGATTCTTCTTTAAACGAGACTATATTAACAAATGTATGATCTCATCCATCTAACAACACAAACACAAAGCAGACACGTCATCTCGCCGTGTCACAATAAATGAGCAATCGTCTTATCGGCGGCTTACCGAACAGCATCTAATGCGGGGAATACCATCAACCATCAACAAGGGATTTTATTTTCATGCCAGGGTACTGTTTATTTTGTAAATTGATGCATAATTCTTCCGCTACTACTTGCTATACCACAGTTCACAGTTACAGTTTAACCGATATCCTCAATTTCAATAGTTCCATACACCTTTATCTGTCTAACTTAAAGCTTTTGCACGTGCGATATATAATACAAAGAACGTGTTGTCAAGATGTAACAAAATGGACTGATCAAATTCCTGCAAAACAATATGATAATGTATCAAATATTTAACCTACTGATTTACAATATTAAACAAAAAAAGAAGAAGAAAAAAAAAGATAATTCTTTTACAAAATAATTCGGGAAAATCGATGAAAATGACTGCAACGTGCAATCAAATGTAGCTCTGACGCAAGCTGTCACTAAAGTAAAGGGTTAGGGAGTGCAAAGCTTCCATCAGTGCAACGAGCATCAGCGACAGCGTAAGCGAACCAAACTTCCCGCCCGTGGACGTGTTTGGACGAGCGCTCCGGCCGGAAGCCCTCTCGTGGCGCACGATAAGACCGCCTGTCGTCGCCGTCCGCGTACTCTGGCGCAGTGGGAAAGCTTCCCGACCGTTCCGCACCGGTGAACGTTTCCGGCCGCTGGACGAAACGGGTTCCGAGCAGCGACGGCACAGTAGCTTCAGATCCGTTTCACTGAACGAACGTACCGGGCGGTGATGTTGGTAAGCATCGTAAACGCCGTCGCCCTCCTGACCATCCTCATGAACGGGTGCGGTTCGGCTAAGGCTGTGTGTTGATGCTCGCGCGATGGATTGCCCGTTGCCATCGTGCTCACCGTCGTCTTGCAGCGATTCAAATCACGAGATAACGGCTACCGGTGTATCGCTAATCACCGGTTCGTACGTACGAGATGAATCGATTTCAAGCAGTATCAACTAAAAGCAATAAAAAAGAGAACAAAGAGTCGCGTTAATCAGAAGGCAAAATGGAGGAAGTTTCACACACATACCGGCGGATGGTCGAACTGCATTGTACGGAACTCGTCCGTAAACGTTAGCACGTAGAAACAGAAAGCTGTCGCAACAATCCATTCCGAGATCGAGCTGGCCACATGATACTCCCAGCCACCGTCCGATGGGTACCATTTGCGCGGATCCGTACCACGGAACAGGATATGTGAGATGACGCCCGTCACAGCGACAATCATGAAGAAGATGGTACAGACGACTGACAGTGCCATGCGGAGGTTTGCTTTCTGCATCGTGCCCATGTACGGCTGGATGTAGTAGGAGATGTACGACTGTATCCAGAAGTAGATCGTACCGAGCCCGAAGCTTAGAAACGCACCGACATAGTGGACGATCCGCACGTTTGTCTCCTGGAAGTTGCCGACAATGCTGATGCCCAGACAGGACCCGATACCGATCCAGAAGGAGATGCCGCTGCAGCGACCAAGCGCCTGCCGGACGTCACTGTGACGATACGAAAGTTCCTGTATCTGTCGATAGCGCACATAGATTGTAATGCCGACTAGTAGAAGGAAAGAAATATTTTATTTGGAACACGTTACATCAGTCAATCAATTTGCTGGGACTTTAAAGCAATCAGGGGGAAAAGAAATTGCGACTTAAATCATGCAAACGCATCGAACTTTTATTTAATTCACTTACGCAGCACACAGCCTATGTTGATGAACTGACCAAATACGCAGCTTTCCGGTGAGTAGGTGGCCGCATCACTGATGTACGGTACGGTCGGTACGACATGGCCCTGTAGCACTGCGGCAATGTACCTAAAACGTCGAACAAAAAAAAAAGGAAAGTGTGTTAGCACGAGGCCAATCTTTGCCAAGAAGTGCAATACTTACGTGCCGATGAAGGTGAAGTTAAACAGCAAAAACACTGTGATTGGAAGTAAGTACAGCTTCGACATGGTGCTCTNCGGATGCCGACGCTTTTGGCAACCATCCCATGAAACCATCTGTACGTGGGGACGGTTTCGAATCAGCTGTTGAATTATTCAACAATTTCGACTGAGCGACCCGGTAAATGATGCCGCAGATGATTCGGTTCCAGATATATTGCAAGGGCACGTCCACTGTACATTCTGCTGACGATAGCAAACCGTCATACCGAACCTAAAGGTAAGAAAAACGGGCAAAATTGTTTTATTTTTGTTTTTCCGAGAAAAAAAACGAGCACTCGTCATCGTAATCATACGTGCTGATGAATTTCTATAAGCTCGAAACTAAACAACGCAATAGATCCATCGGTTCGAATCTAGTATGGAGCTGCGTTCAAAAAAGGAAATTATTTATCATATGGAAGGAAAGAAAAACAAACGATTTTTGAGATAAAGCCACAATAATAACCCTCAACCCTCAATAAAATAATTTTTTATTATTATTAATAAGTAATTAATAATTATTAATGTAGTAATTATTACTAAATATAGTACACATTGCACAATGGACATTTGATTGGATAAAAGTTTTTTTTTGGCAGTGTTTTTTTTAGGCAAACTAAATATGGGCATTTAATCTATTGTCTTAAAATAAGGAAAATTCAAAACATCAAGTTGTTTCAAAGATGATTTCAAAGATAGTTTTTTTGTTGTAAAAACCAGAAACTTCATATCAGAAGTCGAAAATTCAAAATGCAAAAAAACATTTCATGCTCCTAAATCCACCTTCGATACATCAATCCGATGTGAATAATTTTAGCAAAATAAAGCATCTGTGCTATTCTGATGCGATAAAAATATGCTCAACATTTGACGTCATCGTTGACCATTCGTTGATAAAATGCAAAAAAAAAAACACACGAAACGCCTGGGCAACATTCCGTAGCGCTAAAAGAGAATTGTTGATTAAATTAACAACTTGCAAGTTCGTTCCCTGTACACGCCCACGACCAAAAGAGAAGAAAAAAACAAACCATAAACACATCTCTGGAATGTGATAAAACTCCAGCAGGATGGAGCAAAAGGTAAAGCGTAAAGATTGACGAGACGTAGAAGAATTGAGCGAGAGAAAAAAAACAAGTTTGTCAAAAAGCAATAAATATAAATCCACGGCACGCCGTTGAAGATGCGCATCGCGTTTTTTTTCTATTTACTAAACCCATGTGTTTACGTACTCAGCTTGTGATTCTGTGCGGTTTAACACCACTGCGCAGGTTCTATACATTGAGCGCCATTTGTGTCGTGCTCCATCTCTCTCTCTCACACACTGTAATACGAACATATTAGGAACGAGTTTCAGAATTTGACGCATTTTTGATATCATTTTTTTTGTAGAGTTCTTAAAACATCTCTAGTAATGTTTCACTTTTATGTAAAATTCTCTCTAGAGACTAGCAAAACAGAGAATACGAAAGCGGAAGAGAGAGAGAGAGAGATGAAAGAGAATCATAATGTCTGATAAGAAAAATGGCACCCTTTATCGCCATTGTTTTCATTCACGCACATTTCGAAGGCAAACATTCTGGCCGCATACAATTATGAAATACAAATCCATCCCCAAACGCACACAAACACACCCAAAGAGAGTAAAAATTAAACAAATGACTTACCTTTTTTTTTGTTTCCCGCAAAACACACAGAACTGCCTCAAATCGTATTCGACTTCACTGCACAAACGATAAGTGCGGCCTACTGCGGCTTCGGTCACTGTCGCAACTGAACCCTGTGTTCTCACTGTGTGTTGGTGCGGTGGTGGGTAATATAAGGGTGTTGATGGGGAGGTATCTTCTTCTTTTGTGCTACTGCCCTACCGCAAAACGAACCGGCTTAAATGATCACCTACGTGATACTGACGCGCACGGTGTGACGCACACTTGGTAGAACGAGAGTTAAAAACAAGGAGCAAAGATACGATTTTGCATATCTCATGGTAGAATACGCGTTAACACACATACACCTTTGGTGCGGTATATCCTGCCACTAGAGCAGGTGTAGTAGTGACGGTTGAAGATCATATGATCACCATTCAATGGCGACTATCAGCTGATCTAAAGGGAAAGAAACAAAAACAAAAATGGACAAAAATGTCACACTCGAAAGTGACAGAGACGCCATTAGTTGTTGACTAGCGTGAAGATTGTGAATGGGACCTGCGATAAGGTTATCTATTACGTTGACTATGTAAACGGATGTTTTACACACGGCTGTAATACAAGACAGTTACATGGTACAGAATTTATTTCTAAACAACTGTACACCGTTTTGTCAGAAGATTGTTTTGATAGCTTAACGTATTACTCCAAGTTTAATTATACAAACGATTACTAAACGATTGTTCTTTAAACGAGATTATATTAACAAATGTATGATCTCATCCATCTAACACAAACACAAAGCAGACACGTCATCTTGCCGTGTCACAATAAATGAGCAATCGTCTTATCGGCGGCTTACCGAACAGCTTCTAATACGGGGAATACCATCAACCATCGACAAGGGATTTTCTTCATGCCAGGGTACTGTTTATTTTGTAAATTGATGCATAATTCTTCCGCTACTACTTGCTATACCACAGTTCACAGTTACAGTTTAACCGATATCCTCAATTTCAATAGTTCCATACACCTTTATCTGTCTAACTTAAAGCTTTTGCACGTGCGATATATAATACAAAGAACGTGTTGTCAAGATGTAACAAAATGATGACTGATCAAATTCCTGCAAAACAATATGATAATGTATCAAATATTTAACCTACTGATTTACAATATTAAACAAAAAAAGAAGAAGAAAAAAAAGATAATTCTTTTACAAAATAATTCGGGAAAATCGATGAAAATGACTGCAACGTGCAATCATATGTAGCTCTGACGCAAGCTGTCACTAAAGTAAAGGGTTAGGGAGTGCAAAGCTTCCATCAGTGCAACGAGCATCAGCGACAGCGTAAGCGAACCAAACTTCCCGCCCGTGGACGTGTTTGGACGAGCGCTCCGGCCGGAAGCCCTCTCGTGGCGCACGATAAGACCGGCTGTCGGCGCCGTCCGCGTACTCTGGCGCAGTGGGAAAGCTTCCCGACCGTTCCGCACCGGTGAACGTTTCCGGCCGCTGAACGAAACGGGTTCCGAGCAGCGACGGCACAGTAGCTTCAGATCCGTTTCACTGAACGAACGTACCGGGCGGTGATGTTGGTAAGCATCGTAAACGCCGTCGCCCTCCTGACCATCCTCATGAACGGGTGCGGTTCGGCTAAGGCTGTGTGTTGATGCTCGCGCGATGGATTGCCCGTTGCCATCGTGCTCACCGTCGTCTTGCAGCGATTCAAATCACGAGATAACGGCTACCGGTGTATCGCTAATCACCGGTTCGTACGTACGAGATGAATCGATTTCAAGCAGTATCAACTAAAAGCAATAAAAAAGAGAACAAAGAGTCGCGTTAATCAGAAGGCAAAATGGAAGAAGTTTCACACACATACCGGCGGATGGTCGAACTGCATTGTACGGAACTCGTCCGTAAACGTTAGCACATAGAAACAGAAAGCGGTCGCAACAATCCATTCCGAGATCGAGCTGGCCACATGATACTCCCAGCCACCGTCCGATGGGTACCATTTGCGCGGATCCGTACCACGGAACAGGATATGTGAGATGACGCCCGTCACAGCGACAATCATGAAGAAGATGGTACAGACGACTGACAGTGCCATGCGGAGGTTTGCTTTCTGCATCGTGCCCATGTACGGCTGGATGTAGTAGGAGATGTACGACTGTATCCAGAAGTAGATCGTACCGAGCCCGAAGCTTAGAAACGCACCGACATAGTGGACGATCCGCACGTTTGTCTCCTGGAAGTTACCGACAATGCTGATGCCCAGACAGGAGCCGATACCGATCCAGAAGGAGATGCCACTGCAGCGACCAAGCGCCTGCCGGACGTCACTGTGACGATACGAAAGTTCCTGTATCTGTCGATAGCGCACGTAGATTGTAATGCCGACTAGTAGAAGGAAAGAAATATTTTATTTGGAAAACATTTACATCAGTCAATCAATTTGCTGGGACTTTAAAGTAACCAAGGGGGAAAAGAAATTGCGACTTAAATCATGCAAACGCATCGAACTTTTATTTAATTCACTTACGCAGCACACAGCCTATGTTGATGAACTGGCCAAATACGCAGCTTTCCGGTGAGTAGGTGGCCGCATCACTGATGTACGGTACGGTCGGTACGACATGGCCCTGTAGCACTGCGGCAATGTACCTAAAACGTCGAACAAAAAAAAAAGGAAAGCGTGTTAGCACGAGGCCAATCTTTGCCAAGAAGTGCAATACTTACGTGCCGATGAAGGTGAAGTTAAACAGCAAAAACACTGTGATTGGAAGTAAGTACAGCTTCGACATGGTGCTCTCTTCTTCGAACGCGATTCACCAGGAAGAACTAAACCGGGGGGGAAGGAAACTGGGAACACCCAGCAGGGTTGCTACTCACGAACGTTTCTGCGTCGGTAACCACGCCACCAAAAAAACGAAGACAATCGATACAAAATGAAGAAAAAACCCAAAACGGCCCTATTAATGCCGTATGCACTTTGCCATCAGCGTGTGCGTTAGCTGACTCATGCAGTTCTTCTTCGTAGACCGACAAATGGCAATTAGCGCGTTACGCTAGCCTGCGCATCGTAGTTTTTTGCGGGGATTCACCGACTGCCGCCGATCCTCGACGGCACACCAAACTGTCTGTTTTTCGTTTACTTGTGTAATGGTGCTTCTATTGGATGCTTTTTTTCTCTATCGCAACAAACTAAACAGCGGTTATTTGCAAAACAACAAGCTAACCGCCTCTTCTCTACGTTGTGATGCGACTGTCCTCTTGTTGCTGCATTTGTTTTGATGAAAAACGCTATCTCCTATCTCTTTCCGGTTTTGACGTTTGACACGTGCAATGCGAACGTACGTAACTGACAGCTGACATTAGGCTGCGTACTGTGTTTTATAGGTTCGAGGTTTATGCGCATTCCCAATGCCGGGCGCCATATGCAAAACCCTTCCCGCGAGAACAACGGCACCCTTTCTCACTAACGACATCTGGTGAGGAATTTTTTAAAAGGGACGTTCAAATTAAGCGCAAACAGTGTAAATATGCACGTGCCCGGTGTAAAACTTGTCACGTGTTTCGTTTCTTCAAGAAATTGGATTAATTGGATCTGTCTTCCAGTGAAACATTCTTTCCATTTATTCAGAATAAAAACGATTTCGCATAACATGAATAAACAAGAAGGGGTACTATATAAATAGAGAGAACGAAGAAATAAACAGCCAAATCGTGAGACATTAGCGCAAGGTGTAATCAACAATTTTAATATTGAAGATTCCGTTCGAGTTCCTCGAACAGGCTCATCTTTACTCCTTTAATCATGCCTGTCCTACACTACATTTTTTGCATTCCGGATAGACAATCCTCGCAAAAGGTAGGGAGACTGCGCTGGTAAAAAAAACCAAAACTTTCTCACAAATCATGGCGATCATTCTTCGTGCGATAGATGATAATAACCAGCTAAGCGTATATGGTATATGCATGTCTAGATCGATCTCCTCTGCAGTGAGTTGCATTAAATGCATCGTAAGGTTAATATATCGGTGCTATAACTGTATGACTTTGAGCACAAAAACAATAACGACTATCATAATTGAGGCTAGATAATAGTTCTATTGGTAACTATACCGATTAACACATTATACTTGATTTCTTGTTAACGTCGACAACGGTAACGACGACAGAATCTAGTTGTGGAGGATTAGTAAAGACAGGACACATTTATCCTTTAGCAGCTAAAAGCCATTCTAAATGCACAACAAACAATACAAGACAGTGGCAGTGGCGAGGGGGGGGCAACACACAACTCACTTTCAATGCGATTGCCTGTCGTAAAATGTTTGCTTTGTACGTACGATACATATAGAAAAAAAGTTTGTAAATGACTCATTGATTTCGAATTCCAAAAAAGCACAGGCAATGTTCAAAGTTCGAATAGAATGCCTTAAGTATGCCCGTCGTTCGCCATTTCCTTTTGCTTTCGGCGACTTAACCAGCATGCGAAATGTTCTCACGATGTTGTGTTGGAAGTTGCTCTCGGCAGTTTGATGTACTTCCCGTGTGGACACTGGTGGCGATCGGGCTTGACGCTTTCGGAATTCACCCGCTGCTATTTGGTGGCGATACAATTTTTCGTTATCGGTGGTAGTGACGTCGTACCGTGTCCACCGTTTCCACCACCACCGACGGCTGGAACCGTATGATGATGATGATGGTGATGATGATGACCATGCTGCTGATGATGGTGATGCTGCTGCTGATGTTGCTGATGCTGCTGTTGTTGCTGCTGCTGCTGCATGCACTTGTTATGGCGACAGATCTCTTTACGCAGCTCCGCTAGCTTCTTTTCCATCTCTTTCTTGCGCTGGAAGGCGTAAGGTAAGAACATCCAGTGAGATGGAGTTTAACAAACGCACTCAACTTCCAAACACTTACCGCCACTTCATGCTCGAGCTTATCCTGCACAATATGGATCTTCTTTCGCAGGTCCATAATACCTCGCACTAGATGATCGGCAGTGCTTTTCATGTTTGCCTGGAAAGAACCAGCAAGTTGGTTTTGTTTGTGAAACATCCAGACATACGTTACACTACCGTCGTAAGATACGTTACCATGATTTTTAACTTTTCCGGCGAATGGGGCAAACAGCTCGGTGCGTCCCCTTTCAATGGGCAGTTCTCGGGTAGACGGGCCAAACACGGGCGACGCCTGCGGCATCCCTCCAGATGCCAGGTGACGTGCTCGATCTGGTGCTGGAGTTTTGCCTTCTCCCGGCAGAGTGCCTCACCCTTTGCCTGCAGCTCCGCCAGCTGCTTCTTGCGCGCTTCATCAAACTGAGAATCGGAAAGAGAGCATCGAGAAATGGACGACATTACTATCGCTTTCCTCCACTGAGACTTGGAACGTTTATACACGTACACTACATACCTTCGCTCGACGAAACGCTTCCTCTTCCTGCATCTCCTTGAACTTATGCGCTAGATTCTTGTAATTGGACTCGATCTCGTGACGCTCCTTCAGCACATTGTTGATAGCCTGCAGGACATTGATTTCTGTAACAAATGAGAACATAAGATTTAGGTATCCAACGCATTTAAGGTCAGCTTTAGCTATTGTAATACTGGAAGGTTGTATGAGGATGAGAATTCCTCTATTTCGCACTACAAACTCAGGTGGTCATCATCTTTTTCTGAACTTCGTTAGCTATACCTGTATATAGCGAGTTAGGATAGTCAGTCATGTTTACGAGGAGAATGGACGAGTTTTGGTAATGATACTGTATGGAGGAATGCATCAGAATTATCAATTTCCATTATTATCAAAGCTCATCATAACTTCAACAACACGAGCACAAGATTTCCTTGTAGTGGATGTCACTAAAAGAAGTTGTTTAAGGTTTAAAAAGTTAATCATGATTGTTTTGTACCATCACTGCTACATGCAGCACCCCATTTGTCATTGACCTATAGCAATCCCACTGATAGTAACCCAGTTCGATGACATCGTTGCCCTAGTTCTCCTTTTTAATTTTGGAAATCGCGCAAAAGCGTAATCTCCCTTTCCCCCCACCGCCTAAATCTGCTTCTATTTTTGGCAAACAGATTCTTACCCAACACCCGCACACAAAGAGGTTTATATACGCCTATCTTTTTTTTTAACAACTCCTAACTCCTGCCTTGTCATAGTTCCCATTCATGGAGTTTGCATGTTGGCCCTCTATTGGCGCGTATGACACGGGATAACACGGCAACAATTGAATTCCTTAGACATTCGTTCCACCATACTGTATTGCTTGATCGCCAGGTTGACCTCGTAACCTTATTATTAGCCCCAACCTTAAAGCCGGAGTTCTTGCTTATAACTACATCTAGTAATTTGAGTATATCTGCCGTTAAAGGATGTCTGTATCTTCCGTTAGAAGTACTAAGTGTTAATTTAAGACATGCTTAAACACTAAGCCATTTTTGAGAGATGTACATCGTCCAAAACCGCAAGGCTCTAAGCAATATTTTACATATTTACTTCCCTTATCCCAGAACTCTGCCGGAAGGAAACGACCATTTCACATAACGTTGAAGAATACCTACAGTCACAATACGCACGCGACGTCGGCACTACGGAGCAAGCAATTGTATGGGAATGTTTGTTCAAATCGTTTACCCTTCCTATCCCAGCCATGCTGACCTCCTTTTTTTTCGCAGGCACAGCTTGCTCGGACTCTATTTCCTGGCGTGGCGTTGTACCTAGGTTAACCGAGATGCCCCCTGGATGTTTGTTAGATCAATGACAAAAGGCAATAGTTTGGATGCGGAAGCATAACACACATATATACATACATGTGTATATCTAACCTACAAACAAACGTTTTTGGAGGGCCTGTCTACCCTGAAGCACACTATCATAAGCTTACTGCGGACACCGCAGACTCATTGGAACCTTTGGACACAAATTGGTGCTCAATATAGACAGTTTGATCCATCATGCTCTACAACATAATGGAGTTTAAAGGATTGTTACTGTTGATTGCCTAGAGTCCCGAATATGTGAATTGTTCCAACTCTAAATGCTTTATAATCTGAATGGACCATCTTACTTACTCTCTTCATTTTTGCTAATGCGTTCCTTGATTTCATCCAGGTTTGCGGGAGATAGCATGTCTTGCGGTCAGTTCTTCGGTCACCAGAAAAGTCGGCAGGAGGAGTCGCGTCCAATATGTCCACAGTGTCCCGTGCACTAGGAATCAGTTTAACAAGCAGCCAGTTGATTGATGATCACCAGCATTTCTTGAGCCATGGTTTATCTGTTTGAGTTTGGTTGTGTAGTGCCTAGAAGGAATAGATCACGCCGAGATCGATGCGATTTCTTTAATCGCACAAACTTTATCTTTTCACTAGCACTTAGACCACGCACGGTGACTAAACACGGTAAACTTCTTCCAAAGATTGTGTCACGCCAATGGACGGAAATCGAGCAGCAGAACAACCTGCACCAATCGACGGATTTCAACTGACACCGAGCACTGCACTCGCGGGCATCCAGAATGGAATGGTGTATCAATGCGAGTACATAAGTTCGTTTTGCGACCAGTCTGCGAAAAAAAGCCCTCCAAATCCTCCAATGGCGGGTAGGGAGGAAGATTGTTTACATCCGTTGCCGGGAAAGCCCACCCAGTGTGCTATCGACGAAGAGCGCATAAACATTTCAGTATGCTGGCTATTACGGACAAAACGAATGTCGCTTTTCCATTCAGGACCTACGTAGTACTTTTCATGTTCTACGATATTTTAGCAAGAGATTGTACCTCTTTTATTGTCAAACTCTCCTTTTTTTAAAGCGTTGCGATGTAATTGAAAAGAATAAGATTGTTTTGAGTCTGAGGAAATGTCTTCTCTCAACTCTCAACTCTCAACTTGTCGCGACGGTCGATGTTGGAATTATATACATCTGATAAAGTACAGTACGGGAGGTTATCGTCTCTAACTCAACAGGGTTGGTCACAAAATCCCACGGGATACAATATGGCCGGCATGACCTAATAATTAGTTACACCAAGAAGGGAGAAAGGGAGATTAAGCGTCCACCAGAAATGGCAGAATACGTAATTGGATGAGAACCCCTCTTTAAAGATGTCATTGTAAGCAAGAAGAATTCTAGACCTCTTCAAAAGAATTCCCCCTCTCAAACATTAAGGTTCGCTTCTGCGTGATAGTCAGGATGAGACTGATCTTCAATAGTACCGATCAACATCGATCATGTCGAATAGGTTTAGAGGACTCCTACTAAATTTGTTTTCCACAAATACTATGGTGATCATTCCTCTGTCCTACCCGTATACGAGTCCTGGTGTCGTGCTTTGAGTCTGGAAGCTCGGAAATCCTTCTTCCCTTTTTAGATTGTAACGACACTTCCGATTAGAGATGTGAAAAGTGAGTGCAAGAGTGAGATAGTGAGTTGAAACGTTGTATTGAACGAGCTTCGTTCACTCACCACGAGGAGTTTTAGTGACTCTTTTACTCACTTACTCACTCATGAGTGTAAGCATGCAGCGGTGGATAGCCGAGTCGCAAAAAGAATAAATACGTGAGTTGAAACGAAAATGTGTGAGTGAAATTGTGAAAAAAAATCAAAAAATTTTCAACTCGAAAATTTCAGAAGGCTTACCCCTTACGATTTTTTTGAGAAATTTTGCAAAAAAATTTAAATTGATTTATTTTATTGCCAACTGATTGCAATAAGTTTCTTTTCACTCAAATAATGTTTTGAGTAAAAAAAAATTGAAAATTATCAAAAAAATTGAAAAAATATAACAATTTGAAAATTTCATAAGGCTCATTTTTGCACCAACTTTTGCCTATAACTCGGTCGGTATCCAACGAATCGCCAATCTTTAACCTGTGGTCGATAGATGGCACCAATGGCTACATTTTCTTCTTGGACAGCCATGCCCTCAGATGTCTGTGCCAGAAGTTATTCGAGGAACCAAGTTCCTTACCCTGTTTGAGAAAATGTAAAATTTTCCTCATTTTTGCACCAA
>CM028102.1:4620056-4633549 GCA_016170015.1 Anopheles longipalpis
TGTTATATCCCCTCCAGGTCCACCATTGCTTCCCGTCCCAGTAGACGACACGATTCCACCCCTGCTACCAGATTTGCCCGTACTTCCTCCACCTCCTCCTCCACCACCACCACTACCCGTACCGCTAGCTGCTCCACTACTGTCTGTGTGATGTTTTTTGCCCTCCTGAGGATTGTAGCACATCAGATGCGGATCGGACGCCGCTATTCGTGGTAAGCTGGGCCAACAGCTGATCTCATTGTGGCCCAAATCAAGCTGCTTCAGCGATGCCGGATAGCTCGTAACGTGTCCCATCGAACGTAAGCTATTGTAGGACATGTTGAGTCGTGTCAGATTCACCGCCAGACAGGGCAACGCTAGCGGGATGCTCGTGAACAGATTGTTCGCCAGATTGAGGCTGCTCAGCTGCGACAGTGCACTATCGTTGCGCGAGTCAGCCAGACGAAGCTCCTGCTCGGTAACCTCGAGCGAACGGGCCCAGATGTGGTGCCGGACCAGTTCCAGATTCGTGACATGCCGGTTGCGTGCCAACGCCTCCGTACCATCATCGAACGATGCGCTCGTGCCGGTATACAGATGGAAAAGGGCGGCCGATGCCGCACTACCACCACATCCACCACTTTCCACACCGATCGTAACGGGCGAAGGTAGCTCCACGCGTCCACCATCCATACCCGATCCTGCACCACAATCGGTGATCGGTAACGAGGGTAAATCCTTCAGGAAGTTAAACGCCACATTCAACTCCTTCAGCTTGGGCGCTTTCCACATCTCGAACGGTAACTCCTGCAGCTTATTGTTCGACACGTCCAGTATGGTAAGATTGGTCATACGAAACAGTACCGCCGGTACACACTCGAGCCGATTATCCTGCAGATACAGCTCCTCCAGCACCGGACACTGATACTCGACCGGTTTTGTGGAACCGCGCCGCTTCCCTTCCGTACGATGCCCTCCCACCAACCGCTCGATATCGTCCTCCGGTAGCGGCAACCGTTCGATCTTGTTCTGAGCGGCATTCAGGTAGCGTAAGCTACCCAGCGTAAAAATTTCAGCCGGCAACGTCGTCAGCGTGTTGTGCGATATATCGATCCGCGTCAGGGCGGCAAGCGCTAGCTGGTTGCACTTGGGATGTGCCCTTAGCTTCCGATTGCACTGCAGCACCGCCTCACTCAACCAGGCCATCCGTATCAATCCCAGCCGGCAGTTGTTGCTGTGCCAGTTAATCATCGTGGCGGTGCTGGGGAAGAGCGAACTGTACGTAAAGTTGCCGCCCATCTTGACAAAGGCGAGCGGCGAGGCACTGTACTCCGCAGCGGACGGTTCCTGTCCGGTGAAGGCGCGTTTGTTTATCTTGTAGTCCGGGTCCGGGTGTGCCTTGATCGACAGCAACCGGCAGATGATCGGTTCGTCCGCATTCTGTACCGCGATACCGAGCGCAACCGACTGATCGTCGCGTGCACCATGTTTGAGCAGTAGCTCCACCATCGGTAACGACTTTTGACGTGTCGCTTCCGCCAGCGGTACATTGGAAAAGCCATAGATTTCATCTGAAGATCTATTGGGAGAAAAAGAAAGGGGAGGAAATAAGATTTTCTTTGTCACAAGAAAGGAATAAGGCACGCGCGAGAAGGAAGGTTTGCACCTACTTGGGATCATTTTGATCTTCAACGGCACGTGCAATCACGTTCGGATCGGCACCATTTTCCAGTAGTATCGTAACCACATCAAGAAATCCACCCCGAACAGCCGCTAGCAGTGCCGTTTCCCGTGCTGCCCCGCAAAGAACGTCCAGATCGAGCGGACAGCGTGTCTCACCGTCCAGTCCCTCACCATCATCGGAAGGATCGGTTCGACCGCTTAAGCTTAACCGTGACATGATCGACTGTATGCCGAACGAAATCTTGCGACTTGTTGGGCTGAGTGGATTGCTGCTACTGTTGGTGACGTCGCCTTCCAAGTCTAATCTCGGTGACGTTACTGTCGCCGCTCCACTGCTGGTTGTGCTCGATGCTGTGGGTAACGTATGTCTTATACACTTTACGCGCCACTTGAGTAGCGTTTCGACGAGCTGCGGATTGCCGAGCAGACAGCCAACGTATAGGGCCGTTTGGCCGGCCACGTCCTGGGCGTTCGGATCGAACGCAAGCCGCCATTCAAGCTCACCGTTCGGGCTACGGTACGCACTCAGCAGTTCGTCCACATACGGGTGTTTAATCAGCAACTCGACCACCGCACAATGTCCGTTGATACAAGCCGCATGGAACGGTAACCAACGTTCCACCGTTACCTGCTGCACTAGCTCGGGAAATCGCTCCAACAACATGGAAGCCACCTTCGTATGACCATTGTGAACCGCTGTGTACAGTGGCGAGTACTTGGTGACCGCATGTGCCCGTCCATCTGCACCAGCTTCCAACAGTAGCTGCACAATGCGCTCTGAACCGTTTTGAGCCGCACTGAAAAATAGAAAAAGCAAACAGAAATAAGTAAAATGAGTTCAAAACCGGGAACTTCTTGCTAGTTTGCAGCTTACATGAACAGCAGTGTGTTTGCACCGCCGGGAGCCATATTGACGATGATTTCTCGATCGGTGCCAATGTTTTCCAGCAGCAGCTGAACGGCTGCTTCATCCGACGCGGTAACAGCCTCCCGTAGTGCTCGATGCTTCTGGCTGCGAATCTGTTCACGAGTATCTAACACGGGAAAAAAGGGGAAAAAGGGAAAGGAATAATTAAAATTAATATCATCAGACTCGATTGTTTTTGACAGTAAAGCATTTTTTTTTCGCTACCATGCACTCACGGAAGCTAGACACGATCAAAAAACCGCAGCGTAGCAACTGGTTTTTTATTTCTAGTTTGCCATACACACTGCGTACAATCTGCGGTTTAGCGAAAGGGCATGGGAAAGAAACAACTTAAGACATAATTGTTCACGCTGTACCGGAATAAAAGCACAAAGCAAAAGATATTGCTTTCCGGTCAACTGAATTTATCGATTTGATCATAAAATTCGCGATCATCACAATGGTTGCGCCTAACAATAGGCAATACGCGAAGCATCTATCGCTATTAGGATAGATTTGTGATAGATTTTGGAATAGGGTATCCAACGGATTCAAAAATCAATTTTTAGTGATCAAGCAGATGGATAAATGGTGTAAATTTGATCAAAAGAGTGAACACATGCACATCTAAAGCGAGGTGGGGCATGCTTTATGTTCTTTTGTGTTTCGTTTTGCCACACATTAAACCAATTTCCCAGTGGAAACGCTAGCTGTGCAGTATTGAAATAAAAATCGATTTAATTTTTAATTCACTGCTGGCTAGACGAGTCGGTGGACAAGCAGAAGAAGCAGGCAAAAAAATTAAGTATGCATGTGCAACGAATCTCTTGTGCCACGTGCAACTGCGGGTAGTGTTTATGTGAGGGGGAAAAAATATTCTCCTTTCGTTCACTGAAAACTGGGGTCTTCATTGCTTGATGGCGCCTGCTTGAGTAGTGTGTCGGCGTAGAATACCCTTCGTGTCCATTTGCTTCACATGGGCACACGCAACATTTCGCCATAAATGTCTCCCCTTTTTCCATTGTGGATGTGGTTTGTGCGGATGTATGAGGCGCGACTACTAAAAATAACCGCGTACTCCCCCCGCCCCTAACCTTTGAACCCCGATTGGTGTCCTTACAGTCGCAGCCGTACCAGCGACACGCAATCAATAAGTTGGGGCGAGAAGATAAGTTTTGGTTTTCGTTAGTTACCTGGTATTTTCCATGGTTCGATTACCTCGTCGACAAAGTAATCGCACGCATCAAACGCCTGTTCGGCACCGGGTTTCGGGACTTCGCCGAATTTCCAAGACATGCTGTGGAAGTGAAGTAGTGAAGTGAACCCGGCACAGTAGTAATCTGATACGTCAACCTCTCGCTAGCTGGAAGACCACTGAAACCACACTGGTGTGCCACGGATGCTAACGTTTTTGCGTTAATTTGCAATGTTTTATCACAGAAAACACATCCTCTCAGCGTACCGAATAGCCGGAGAAACGAACAATCACACCAAGAAAAAAAACCCCTTCAGACGACTTTTTGGTTTCTTCTTGTAGGACACACTTGAAGGGACGTTGAACTGGAGAGTCAACAGTAAAACAAAACCACTCTAATCAACTTCAGCACGATGAGAATGAATCCAAAAAAAAGGGCGCAGCCGGGAAAATCACACCACCCAACACGGGCCCAACTAGTGGCTGCCGTTGCACGACACGGTAACGAGGCCAGACTACCACTGACGAGGACCACCGCAACATCAACCACCATCGTATCTCGTTTACCAAGCGAACCTACTAAAGGCGGTGTCGTGTAGTACTACTTGTTTTATTTTTTTTTTGTTCCACCCCTATATTTTGTTTGCCACTACCGTTCCCGTAACGTGCAATCCGGTCCACCCGAGGGCTTTCGGGGGTTTTGCGTGCTGAGTCGCGGTTTTTTTGCTCTTTTTGTGTTTCTCGTGTGCAAAACAATATTATCCACACCGCCGACACGACGGCGCATTCCCACACCGATGCAGTGGGACCGGTGCAGGGAAGAGAGAAACAAAGAGAGAGAGAGAGAGAGAGAGAGAGAGAGAGAGAGAGAAACACGCAGATAACGTGTAATGTACTCACCATGAAAATATAGTGAATAATGCGGAAAATGATACAAAACCCAGGATTCTTCTTGGGTTTTTTAAGTAAATCTGCCCATAGGGATATTATTTTCAAACCGGATTCCAATATTTCTCCAAGGTTCTCCAATGAAAGACATTTGACATTACCACGAGCGTAAGGACCAGGACTTGAAGATCTTTTTGTATGTATGTGTGCTGAAGTTGCATATCTGGATCTAGATTCCTGGAGATATCCCTTCTTCGATTCGATCCCTTCTTCAATTCACGTCTTCCCTTACAGTAGGGTTAGGGCGAAAGAGATAGAACAAAAAAAAAGAAAAAAAGCCAACCAAAGGGGTCACGTTTCCCATTTCGCAAGCGCCGAAGCAGTATCGACGGAAGCGAACGTTTGCTTTGCTTCCTGCGAACACACGATGCGCATGTCCGACAACTGCCAGCAGTGAGAAGCCAGCCAAGGGACGGGGAGCAATGTACCGTCCCTTTTTGGGAAGCGTTCGGTTGCTTGGGCCTTTGGAACGTAAGGGAATGAAACCGGTTTGTGTGGCGAATGTCTGGCAGCCCTGATAATCCCGAAACCATGCGTCCCGATGGTGAACGAGTTCGGCATTACCGCGCGTCGCAACAACAAAAGCAGCAAAAAAAACGTTACAGGCGCCCATTGTACGGGTGATGTTAACTACTGACCTACAAAGCGATCCTAAGCAGTACAGATTCCATTATCTCTTAGATTAAATTAATTAGTTATTGTTCCTTGACTGGTTCCATCTGTTTACGAATTAAATGATAAACATTGTGCACTAGATGCAACAGAGACGAGATAGCGATGGCATGAGTCGCAAAAAGATAAAGGCGCAACTAGTGTCGTCGCCTGGGTTTGCTCTACTCACCGGCCGCATCTTTCAGCAGCTGTACGCAAGCCTCATGTCCGCTCCGTTCCGCCAGATCCAGTGCCGTCAATCCGTTGCGATCCTTCGCAATAAATGAGGCACCCGCGTCTAGCAGCACCTTGATATTACTCACATGACCATGCTCGGCACTGAAATGGAGGGCAGTCTACAAAAGAGTAAAAGAACCAACAAAAAAAAGCTTTATCAAACCGCAAACCAAACGCAGACAAAACGGTCTACCATACCTTGTTATCACACCGGCAACCAGCTGTCACATTTATGTTCGCCCCCGCATTGATTAGCATCGGCAGGCATCGGGATTCGGCGGTAATGGCCGCCGCATGGATCGGTGCCCTTCCCCACGAGTCGAGACAGTCGATCAGATGGACCTCCTCCTGCAGCAGATCTTCCAGCAGCTCCACGTTGTCCCACAGGGCCGCCTTTAAGATACGAAGTTTGCGATTATGTAGCTTGTTCAGTACGCGCAGTTCGCGTATTTTACGCTCAAACAATCCCATCCGGACCGAATAGCACGCTTCACGACCTACACCGGACAGTGTCGCGGTTCTACTGTGTCACCGTGCCAAACACACGGGGACAATGGTTGCGAATTCGAGGCGAATGACCTCAAACCGCACAGGATTGGTTCTATCCGCCGTTCCGGATGTTCCACGTGTGGGCAGTGTGGGAGTTCTCAGAACCTAACCCACCGTCAAATACAATTAGCTCGTACGCTTTTACACCCCAAGCGTTTGTGCGTGTATGTGTGTGTGTGTGTGTGGGTTGGGATAATGGGATACCAACGAAGCCTGCCGATCTACAAACGCTACGCATTACGCGGGCCTCAACTCTAGCGCAACCTAATGTCGTCCAGAAAGGCGGATGGAACGCTTCAAGCGGAACCGCGAATAGAAGTACGAAGCGATTAGGTTTCGTTACATTCGTATCAATTTACGGCATGGTCGCTGGTTTAGCCACGATTCCGCTTAATCCCGTACCACGACTAAAAAGCCTGTAGTAGTCTACAGGCAACGCGCTAAAACCCATCCTCTGAATGGGCAGTCAAGTGAACTCTCCTTCACGGATTCCATTTGGTTTAAGACGATCCTAAAATAGGAAAAAAAAACATTAATGCCAAATATCCTTTCTTTTTTTTATTACAAAAAACGCTTCTTCCAATGATAAAAAAAAGCAACAGAGTGGAAATTGGCTGCATAATAACGACGATAATAATGGCAACGATCGTCACTACCTAGTGTTGCTTTCGCTTTCTCTATTGCTGCTAATCATGAAGATGTGCAATGTGGTTAATTTTTCATCGTGATGAAACATACATTTTTCCAAACCGTAACAGGAAAATATGGTCCCCGCCCAGCATAAATAAAATCCATACACGGAAGCTTTCGCTTTGCATACGCTGTTACAATATGGTTGCATGTTTCGGTAGCAAAACCTGCCGGGCGTAGAAAGTTAATGAATGCGATCAACCGAACAATGCGGCGTGCCAAGCAAAAAAAAATTTCGCTTTTAATTAATCGATAAAACGATATTTCCTCCCCTTCTTCGATAAAAAAAAAATGTTAACCCGTGTCGAATTACTTCGGTGACCGCACAGAACGCAGCACCGGCAGCAAACTGAATGCTTGAATGGTCAAATTCAAAATACAGGCAGCTGTTCTTCGATTAACTTCCCAACAACACTCGCTTCCTCGCGATCGTCGCTTGCAGAAAAAAAAGGAAACCGGTCACGGAAGCCAAATGACTGTTTAAGCTAAAAAGAAAAGAAGGGAATGCACAATCAGTAGAGAAGCCAATGCCGTTCATAAACGGGAAGCCGGCAGTTTCATATTCCGGCATGCAATTTCATTCTGTACCAATATGTTTGTGGTTTTGCGCTCTGTCCACGGTCGTCGTCTCGTATCTCGCCGCGAATTCGATCGTGTGATGGATGATTGCGCTCTTGTGACCATCCCACGACATAACCGTAGCCAACTGCTCAACTGCCGGCACGGATTTGCTCGCGGTGGGGATGCGAATGGTCAATTACGTGTGGCCCCGCAAAACAGAAGCGAGAAAGCGACCGCTGGTGGCCATTGGTAGCCCGCAAAACGCTCACCAAACAGAAAAAAACGCTTCACTTTAATTGTCCCCCACCCCGAAGCGCACACCGAACGATCCGTGGGTCGGATGAAAGCGTTGATTAGATTACATTAGCCCACTTCCTGTTTCGGTTCCCCGGGAGGGCGACGGTGCAAAATCCTTGGCAGGCGAATAAAAACGGTTTTGGGGGAGGGGGAAAACCGGTGCAAGGGCAATGCAGGAACGTCCGGTTTGATTGATGACGGGTTGATTGCTTGCCCACAAGCAGCACTTCCTTTCCCTTCGATTGATTGTTGCGTTTCTGATGCAGGGGGTGGCGAAAGAAAACAGCGCGTGGATGGAAAGGGGTTGCTAAAAATATGTTACCATCGAATCGAACCAACTGCTCAGGGTCAAGGTAGAGGCCCCCGTACGCGAAAACTATTTCTGTGCGGGTGGAAGGAACGGTGGTGGGCCAGTTGCTTGTTTAATTCATCGGAGAAAGTGGCTCGTTTGCGCGTTACGCAAAGCAGCCCACGTGAAAGCAGGCGTAACACCATTCAACCCCCCAAAAAAAACGCACAAAAACACACACACACAATTGTACACACAAAGGCTCGGATCGATAGTCCCGTGGGATCGTGCTGGGCAGAGGACACTTTACCTGATGCAGCAACCTGCCGGGAAACTCTTCACTTTCCGGTGACGGTGTATGATCGGCCATTTTCTGTTCGCGTGATGCTTCCGGCGTTGAGGGGGGCACTGATGGACGGTGCTTCACATCGGTGCCGTTGAAGGTCCGCTGCAGATTAACCCTTGGACGCTTTCTAGTTCACTGTGTCAAGCGCTGGATCGGGTTGAATACTCTCTCACGTACGTGGTGGACGTGTGACGGACACGTGCGGTTGATGTGCGTTTTCCCGAAACAGCGCCGATAGCCCAGGGAAGGCCAGTTTTCCACCCGTACCTGTGCGGGGAACGATTTTCACCGCTGCCCTGTCGCAACACGGTACGTCGTTGTACGTCGGAAAGGGGTCTGTGCTTTATTGAACTGTGGCACCGCGCAGACGCATCGTGGACATCGTGGTGGAATGAATGGTGGCTGGTGGGGACGGAAGTTGGCAGTACTACACTGTACGCTATGGGGAGGACTCAGGTACACACCTGAAACAGTTGGTTGAATTCGGTTTCGTTACGCTTGTGATTCGAACCCGTAGCCCGTCCGTTCGCTACGTAATGATTCACTGCACATCGACTGCATGACCGCAGCTACACATACACACACACGCAGCAGTTCACTCCTACACCGAGCCCCCAAATTCCCGTTCGTATGCTTGCTATGCTAAATTATGCTTTCGACACGGACTCTATATATGATACTCTCTCTGTTGCTTTGATTTCTTTTTTGATGCGAAACGGTATTCGGCTAAAAACAAGGTACAAGTTTATATCTAAGATGGTTGTTTATTCCGTCTTTTCGTCACCTACTACACTACGGATGCACAAAACGCTAGCACCAATTAAAGGAGGATTTGCATTGTTTGCAATCAAAACTGCGAATAAAGCAAATACCGTCCGTAGCGCTTCGACAACAACCACAACAATAAACAATCCAGCTTTGACATTGTCAGTCGCCCTTTGACAGCAGCTGTCATCCGCCTAGAGTCGGGATTCGTAAAAACCGTTGCGGTTCATGAAACGCTTGTAGCATTTAAAAATTTGAAAAAAAGTTTATTTATATTACATACTTAACCTACTTTCTAGCAAAAATATCTAGCAGTTAGTAACACTCTTGCTTCTACAGTTTGGTGTGAATGATATCGAAGATACAAAAATAACATTTAGCTAATTGCTTGCTGAGAAACGATCCATTCGCTCAGGCTCGCCACGTTGGTTAGCACTGCTGGAATGTTATCTCCACATCCAATTCCCCANGTTTATTTATATTACATACTTAACCTACTTTCTAGCAAAAATATCTAGCAGTTAGTAACACTCTTGCTTCTACAGTTTGGTGTGAATGATATCGAAGATACAAAAATAACATTTAGCTAATTGCTTGCTGAGAAACGATCCATTCGCTCAGGCTCGCCACGTTTGTTAGCACTGCTGGGATGTTATCTCCACATCCAATTCCCCACGAAACGATTCCGAGCAGATAAAAGTGTCCATTGCGTTCGCAAGCAAGCGGACTACCGCCCGATCCTTGACACACATCCGTACCATTACCAGTGGCACAAATGAAGCTTTGATGCAGTTTAAATTTTGACCCCAGCGTTGGTTGATTTTGTAACCGTGTTTCGCAGCGGAACCGATCCAGGATCGTAAGTTTGTGATACTGTTGTATGCTTTGCGCACGGTTATTCTTCGGAGAACCACCCCATCCCGTGACGAAACAGTTGTCGTGCGTGTATGTATCTTTGGGCCCACCAAGACACACTGGCTCGACGTTAGGAAGCGTGTCGTTGAACGGTTCGTTGAAGAATAGAAGGGCGATATCGTTGAATAGGGCACCTGAGTAGTAATTGGGATGTACAACGATCCGATTGACGGTTCGTTCCTGGTGCGGGAGTCGTTCCTGTGCGTGTCTTCGATCCCAGTCGCCAGCGTGCACGATAAAACGATTCGGATGCAAACGATTGCTGCAAGAGGAAAGACAGTTACTACCATGCCGGTAAAAGGAGTCCCGTAGTCCCACTTACTTTGACACACAATGTGCTGCTGTTACGACAACGGTTCGGTTCAGGATGGCTCCTCCGCAATGATAAACGAAGGATCCATTCCGTATGAGTTGATAAATGGCGACCGTCCAGGGAAATTCGCTGAATCCTACCGTTCCGGATGGAACCTCACTTAAATGATTATCATCTTCGTCTTGGAAGAATATACGACTGCTTATAGAGTGCTGCCGTCTGCCACAGTAATCCTTGGTACGACTAGCATTGCTGAAGCTACCAGTTGGATTTGTTTTGGGCGTAGTTGAACTTACTGTCTGCGAAGATTCATCAATAGAGTCTTTGTCTTCTGGCAATGAATTGGTATCGATTGGCTCGAATATGTCCACCAGGCTGTGGCTAAGCAAAAGATTGGACAGCTCGAGCAGAAGGTTAGGATCATGCTCCGTTTCATTCAATAAAATTGGTTTAAATGATATATTCGGTGGCAGGACGGGAAGAATCGGATCGGAATCGAAAATCAAACTATCGACCGGTTCTAGTTTTGTTGAAGAAATGGTAGTGGTGCTGATATTCGACGTGGTTGGTGTAGAGGTTGTCGATGCGGTTGTTAATTCGGGTGCAATTAACTGTGAACGACGACAGCAAACACTTTCCGGACCACACAAACCGTCCCTGCAGGATGAAAAAAATATATATAAAATCACGTTTTATTTCCGCAATTTATTGTGTCCTTCCCCGGGTAACAAACAGCCGTTTTTTTTGTATGGACACCAACACCAATACGTGACGTCCAACAGCCCGTTAGACAGACACCTTGTAGGATGCGTCAAAAAATTCAGCATGCAGCAGACAGCAGTGTCAAAAAATTCAGCATGCAGCAGACAGCAGTCTGCACCCAAGATGCATAAATATACGAACATAAAATCAATTCACAAACTAATTGAGACTTGTTGATTTTACGACACAAGATCAACAAGAAAATTAATCACTATTTCACACGCAACACACAGCACCAATTATATTTATCGGTGTGTAATAAACGAAGCAATTTCCACAACATGTAACGAAAGTTTTTATCCTCACTACAAACTCAATGTGCTTGCCGAAGCAAGCACGTAGTGAAGGAGAAAAACTAACACCACACATTTATGGCACGGAAAGACAAGCACAACACTCACTTTAACATCGCACTGCACAAAACAACGCGCATATTTGCAAATTTCNACGGGAAGAATCGGATCGGAATCGAAAATCAAACTATCGACCGGTTCTAGTTTTGTTGAGGAAATGGTACTGGTGCTGATATTCGACGTGGTTGGTGTGGAGGTTGTCGATGCGGTTGTTAATTCGGGTGCAATTAACTGTGAACGACGACAGCAAACACTTTCCGGACCACACAAACCATCCCTGCAGGATGAAAAAAAAAATATATAAAATCACGTTTTATTTCCGCACTTTATTGTGTCCTTCGGAATTGTTAAGATTAATATATTCAAAAATCATGGTACACATGGGTGACGTTAGCTTTGACAGCGCTTGTCAAACGCGGTGGTTCTTACGTCATACGCAACTGCTGGTACACGAACGGATATTGGCGAGAAACACACAGTACGATGGTGTATGGCGTAAGACGATGAAATTTCAGCGAAAAACACTGATAGTACACTGATTCTGAGGGAAGCCACACCAATCAACATACTATCGTTACAATATTGATAGATTCACAACATCCACGTGCGTCAAAATGGTACGTATTCATCCACACGCCTAACGTCTAATCGTGCACCGTCTAACACGGTAGAGGACCTTGAAAAGTGGTCAGTTTCGTGCAGTAACAGATCGGTTCGTTCGTATGTTTCAGCAACAGTTGTACGCAACCGGTCGAATAGTACCAGTTTTATTATCCCGTACTGCAAACCGAGCGGTACCATGTGCGCTGGTAAGTATGCAAGCCGCACAAACCTTCCAAACCAACAGCGGGTGGAGATAAAGCATCACGTTTAACCTACTTTTAGCGTACCTACTCGGCCCGCAGGCCCGGCTTCTTCACGCAGGTCATCGATAACATTAAGCAGGAGATGGAAAAGAACAAGGAGATGAAGGAAAATTTGAAAAAGTTCCGCGAGGAAGCGCAAAAGCTCGAACAGTCGGATGCGCTGAAGGCGGCCCGGCAAAAGTTTAACACGGTCGAATCGGAAGCTTCCAAGGGTGGTGAGGCGTTGAAGGACAATCTGGACAAAATACGCGACCGCATGACGGAAGCATTGGACGAGGCGGCCAAAACGGATTTGGCCCGTAAAGCGGGTCAGCTGGGCGAGGAGCTAAGCAAAACGGCCCGGGGTGTTGGTGAAACGCTGGCGGAGAAGGGCCAAGTGTTGGGCCAGTCGGGTGCGTTTCGAGGGATCAGTGAAACGGCGAAGGTAGTACGGCAGGAAATGGACAACCAAAGCATCGAAGCGCGCGTATACCGCAGCCCGGAAAAGTTGCGAAAGCGGGTGGAAGTATCGCTGGCGACCGATCCGTCTCGGGTGGTGGAACCGAATGCGGAAGCAACTGGGGTGGAGCTGCACAAAGACAGCAAGTTCTACCAGTCGTGGGAAGATTTCAAGAACAACAATCAGTACGTGAACAAGGTGCTCACGTGGAAGATGAAGTACGACGAATCGGAAAACCCGATGATCCGGGCGTCCCGGTTGCTGACGGACAAGGTTAGCGACATCATGGGGAATCTGTTCTCGAAGACGGAACTTTCGGAAACGCTAACCGAGATCTGCAAGATTGATCCGAACTTTGACCAAAAACAGTTCCTGCGGGACTGCGAGAACGACATCATCCCGAACGTGCTGGAATCGATTGTGCGGGGCGATCTCGCGGTGCTGCGCGACTGGTGCTTTGAAAGCACGTACAACATTATAGCGACACCAATTTCCATGGCACAGAAAGCCGGCTATCGGCTCGATTCCAAGATATTAGACATCGAAAATGTTGATCTGGCAATGGGCAAGGTGATGGAGCAGGGCCCGGTACTGATTGTCACCTTCCAGACGCAGCAGATCATGTGCGTGCGGGACGGCAAGGGTGCGGTGATCGAGGGTGACCCGGAGAAGGTGATGCGTTGCCATCATGTGTGGGTGCTGTGCCGCGATCCGAACGAGCTAGACCCGAAAGCGGCCTGGCGGTTAA
>CM028102.1:4633819-4644732 GCA_016170015.1 Anopheles longipalpis
TAAGAGTTTGCGAGTGTGTGAAAGTTGGCGACAGTTTAGGTGTTTTAGCGGTGAAGAAGGTGTTTTACAATCCGGTGGACCGCGACCACGGTAATTATCGGTAGTTGACGCACGAAAGAACCGAACCGGCAATGGAAGCGGCCCACCGTCAAACGCCTGCACAGACAGCTTAACGTTATAAAATAAGGGAAGGGACACGATCGAACGCCATTTCGAAGTCTGGGAAGTGTTTTGGGAGCGCCTTTTTTCAAATGAGAACGTTACATTAGTGTTTTTAGGTATCTCGTTCGGGCCTGAAACCGAGCAAAGCGAATGGTGGTTAGGCAAAATAAAGTTGAAACGCGTAATGGAAGAAGAACAAAAAAAACTCCCCAGAAACCGTAAGAACATGTGCACGGAATGATACTTCAAGGAATACATCCAGAAAATGGCGGTCAAACACAATAAATCTAAAACAGTCTCCGATCCGTTTATCAATTTCAGCAATCAAAACAAATCAACATGCAGCATAACGGGCACTAATACGTATTGTGAGCTTATCAGGGCGGTCTTGGCCTTACCGCAGAAAAGTAGTGTTTGCCCTATTGCGTTCAATTCTTGCAGGTAGTAAACATCCTCGTGTTATACGAGGACTTTACGGCAAACATTGAACGACTTGACAATGGAAACTTCACGACGCACCTCATCTGAGTCAGATAAACTTTCGGTACAGTCATCTTCATTAATTGTATTCTGCCATGTTGATCGTGCGTAGTTACGACAAGGAGAGACAGAATGCTCAACTATGCTCCGGAAGACACGTACGCACACACCGACCGAACACTTTGTTTTGGAGGACATTGCGATAACTCGCGGGGAATTTTAATGTGCTATCGATCATCTATTGCTGCCTGTTCGGGGTACGTTCACCACTAGCTGATTAGTGTTAATGTCTATTTGCTCAAGGGAAATCAGTCACGTCTAGGATTTTCCCCCAGGGCGAACGGAATTGATTGTTGTGAACGTAGTGGCTTACCTTCCGGTCGGTTGATTGTGGCAACGATTTAACGGTACGCATATGCAATCCGGCGAATCACTGTCGACGAGCGAATTTCCGCCGACCCGAACCGCGTCCAGTTCCGAATCCTTGGTTATTACGATCGCCTTAACGTCTTTCGTTTCCCGTAGCGCTTCCGCCTGCTTGAGCAGATTGGTGTTCATCCACCAGAAGCTACCATCGAGCTGAGCGGGTACGGGAACGATCCCGATACCCAGCACCAGCAATGCTACCACCAACGTGACGAATCCTCCAGCCATTTGGGATGTTTAAGCGGAACTTGTTAACGCAAAAAACAAAAAAAGTAACAGAACAATCTTTCAACACAACCGCCTATCGTTGGATTTAGCTGTCGCAACACTATCACTGTAGGCTTGTTTTGTATTTTTGCGCCAGATACTGATCTTGGTCCACGAACTCTAACACACGCTAGCAACTTGCGCAACTGCAGCGCGAACGATGAATGCGCTGCGAGCTGACCGGTACAAACGATTTTTATTCTTCACCCCGCAAGTTTAGCGGTTTCGTCACGAACGTTGCGGTTCGCGCAAAGCGGAGAGAATTGTGGAGTGTCTTCAGGTTTGGACAAGCGTGGCTGTTGCTAGTGCTCCGTCCGATTGATTCGCGGTAATGGCGCTCATTTTTTTTCTTTCTTGGCGCGCATCTTTGGCTGCTATGCTATGAACGTGCACAAATCTGGATGTCGCAGAGGAAGCGACAGGTTATGAAGCTGACTTATACGACTTCCTACATTTTTTGTTTTATTATTTGTTCTTCTATTTTTCATGTAAGTTGCAACGATATTTTTCTCTCAACTTCATGCGGAACTACAGGCCCATGTGCGCATATGCGCTTGGTTAGCAGCCGATTGCCGAGCGACGTAATCGCGTTTCTTTCGCTGAAAGTTCAAGGCCGTACCGTTGCGTCGTGTCGTCCGCTGGCGGGAGAAAGATGTCATCGACACGGCGAAAGAGTCGTGATTTGTGTGCCCTTGAATCACGTATCAGGCATCCGAAATCCGATCACCGTCATTGCGTCTTATGAGCCGCAATTTTATTCATTTTTTTTTTCAATTTTGCTATGCGCTTTTCGTTTAGCATTGCCGGAAGGCTGATGACCTGCCCGAGTGGCCGGATGCCTCGAATGCCCGGTAGGACAAGGTCGCCAAGGTATGCTGTGTAGTAGTAGTTATGTTTTCACATGTGGAAGCGTGTCTGGTGAGTCACTCGGGCCGGATATGTCCTCGACATTGACTGCACGTTACTTCACCATCTTTGCCGTGGTACGAACCAATGATTATTGAGCATTCCAACGCGAAACGTTACGATTTCTTGGATTTTCCCAACTATCCAATGCAGTAGGTTGAGCAGCAGCAAATAGCTACAGTTCCGTTTACTATTAGACGAGCTTAAAAGAAGGTAGGGAAGGTCACGGATACCATGATGAGTTGTAGCGGACGTTAAAGCGGACGTACAAGCTTTGTTCCAATTTATTTGCAATCTAATTAATAACTGGTAGTTCATTTGTTGCCAACGGTAACTTTGGTCGTTTGGCTTTAGTGAACTATTCCGAATGCTGACATCTGTTTCTGTTGCAATAGCTTTTTTTTCAACTTGGCATTGCTGTTTGCATTGGTAAGAACAGTAAGATTTAATTGGGCATATTTTGAAGTGGGAAACAAGCTGGGTTAATTATAACTGTGTCGAGATTATGCAAGACTTTCCAGAAGTACATCATGACAAATTGGTTGATAATTAATGAAGCTAACATTTGATCATGTTCAGCATTATTTGAGTGAAAAGAAACTCATTGCAACCCATTGGCATTAAAATAAAACAATTTAATTTTTTTTGCAAAATTTCCCAAAAAAATCGTAAGGGGTTAGCCTTATGAAATTTTCGAGTTGAAATTTTTTTTAAAAATTTTTTCTGATTTTTTATACTTTTTGTAATTTAAAGCACTATTTAAGTGAAAAGAAACTTATTGCAACAAATTCCCATCAAAATATATCACATTTAAAATTTTTGCTACATTGCTCAAAAATGAGGAAAATTTTACATTTTCTCAAACAGGGTAAGGAACTTGGTTCCTCGAATAACTTCTGGCACAGACATCTGAGGGCATGGCTGTCCAAGAAGAAAATGTAGCCATTGGTGCCATCTATCGACCACAGGTTAAAGATTGACGATCCGTTGGATACCGACCGAGTTATAGGCAAAAGTTGGTGCAAAAATGAAGAAAATTTTACATTTTCTCAAACAGGGTAAGGAACTTGGTTCCTCGAATAACTTCTGGCACAGACATCTGAGGGCATGGCTGTCCATGAAGAAAATGTAGCCATTGGTGCCATCTATCGACCACAGGTTAAAGATTGGCGATCCGTTAGATATAGATCGAGTTATAGGCAAAACTTGGTGCAAAAATGAGCCTTAGTAAATTTTCATTTTTTTTAATTTTTTGATTTTTTTTATTATTTTCCACTCTTTTTTTTATTTGAAACATTACTTGAGTGAAAAGAAACTCATTGCAACCCATTGGCATTAAAATAAATCAATTTTATTTTTTTTGCAAAATTTCCCAAAAAAAACGTAAGGGGTACCCCTTATGAAATTTTCGAGTGGAAATTTTTTTGAAATTTTTTTTTCGATTTTTTATTCTTTTTTTAGTTTAAAGCATTATTTGAGTGAAAAGAAACATATTGCAACAAATTCCCATTCAAATATATCACATTTTTCAAGTTTGCTAAATTGTTCAAATACAGGGTAAGGAACTTGGTTCCTCGAATAACTTCTAGCACAGACATCTGAGGGTATGGCCGTCTAAGAAGAAAATGTAGCAATTGGTGCCATCTATCGACCACAGGTTAAAGATTGGCGATCCGTTGGATACCGACCGAGTTATAGGCAAAATTTGGTGCAAAAATGAGGAAAATTTTACATTTTCTCAAACAGGGTAAGGAACTTGGTTCCTCGAATAACTTCTGGCACAGACATCTGAGGGCATGGCCGTCCAAGAAGAAAATGTAGCCATTGTTGCCATCTATCGACCACAGGTTAAAGATTGGTGATCCGTTGGATACCGACCGAGTTATAGGCAAAATTTGGTGCAAAAATGAGGAAAATTTTACATTTTCTCAAACAGGGTAAGGAACTTGGTTCCTCGAATAACTTCTGGCACAGACATCTGAGGGCATGGCCGTCCAAGAAGAAAATGTAGCCATTGGTACCATCTATCGACCACAGGTTAAAGATTGGTGATCCGTTGGATACCGACCGAGTTATAGGAAAAAGTTGGTGCAAAAATGAGGAAAATTTTACATTTTCTCAAACAGGGTAAGGAACTTGGTTCCTCGAATAACTTCTGACACAGACATCTGAGGGCATGACCGTCCAAGAAGAAAATGTAGCCATTGGTGCCATCTATCGACCACAGGTTAAAGATTGGCGATCCGTTGGATACCGACCGAGTTATAGGCAAAAGTTGGTGCAAAAATGAGGAAAATTTTACATTTTCTCAAACAGGGTAAGGAACTTGGTTCCTCGAATAACTTCTGGCACAGACATCTGAGGGCATGGCCGTCCAAGAAGAAAATGTAGCCATTGGTGCCATCTATCGACCACAGGTTAAAGATTGGCGATCCGTTGGATACCGACCGAGTTATAGGCAAAATTTGGTGCAAAAATGAGGAAAATTTTACATTTTCTCAAACAGGGTAAGGAACTTGGTTCCTCGAATAACTTCTGGCACAGACATCTGAGGGCATGGCTGTCCAAGAAGAAAATGTAGCCATTGGTGCCATCTATTGACCACAGGTTAAAGATTGGCGATTCGTTGGATACCGACCGAGTTATAGGCAAAACTTGGCGCAAAAATGAGGAAAATTTTACATTTTCTCAAACAGGGTAAGGAACTTGGTTCCTCGAATAACTTCTGGCACAGACATCTGAGGGCATTACTGTCCAAGAAGAAAATGTAGCCATTGATGCCATCTATCGACCACAGGTTAAAGATTGGCGATCCGTTGGATACCGACCGAGTTATAGGCAAAATTTGGTGCAAAAATGAGGAAAATTTTACATTTGCTCAAACAGGGTAAGGAACTTGGTTCCTCGAATAACTTCTGGCACAGACATCTGACGGTATGGCCGTCCAAGAAGAAAATGTAGCCATTGGTGCCATCTATCGACCACAAGTTAAAGATTGGCGATCCGTTGGATACCGACCGAGTTATAGGCAAAATTTGGTGCAAAAATGAGGAAAATTTTACATTTTCTCAAACAGGGTAAGGAACTTGGTTCCTCGAATAACTTCTGGCACAGACATCTGAGGGCATGGCTGTCCAAGAAGAAAATGTAGCCATTGATGCCATCTATCGACCACAGGTTAAAGATTGGCGATTCGTTGGATACCGACCGAGTTATAGGCAAAAGTTGGTGCAAAAATGAGGAAAATTTTCATTTTCTTGTTGAATTTTGTGATTTTTTTATTATTTTTCACTATTTTTTTTATTTCAAGCATTATTTGAGTGAAAAGAAACTCATTGCAACCCATTGGCATTAAAATAAAACAATTTAATTTTTTTTGCAAAATTTCTCAAAAAAATCGTAAGGGGTACCCCTTATGAAATTTTCGAGTTGAAAATTTTTTGAATTTTTTTTTCTGATTTTTTATTCTTTTTTATATTCAAAGCATTATTTGAGTGAAAAGAAACTTATTGCAACGAATTCGCATTAAAATTAATCAATTTTTAATTCAACATTTTCAAATTCGAGTGAAATTGGCCAGAGGTCCGTCACCTTGCCTCAGACCCCGTTGAGATTCAAACGATTCCGACAGCATGTTCGACACTCTCACCATGCACTACACTCCGTCTATAGTGGCTCTCAACAGCCGTACTAGCATTCCTGGGAATTGCCGTAGAGTTAGGATTTTATCGATGGTCGATCAGTGGTAGCTTCCGACGAAATCTGTGTAGCAAGAGCTTCGTATTAAATGGATACTCATTACTTGCTGTAGGAACAAACACGGGGTGCTAGGTTGTTCTTCTACTTAAAAAGGGAAGATTAAATTTATGCAAATAAATTCCATAACACGGGCTCATTATCGATGCGTGAGTAATACATTCGCATGATTGAATCAAAATTAATTTTCATACTTGAAAGTATCATCCCAATAACCCGGGGGCGGCCACTAGATTCCTGCGAGGTCTTTTTGAACGCTGTAACTGATAGGTACGCCCGAGAATCTTCCGCGTTACGGACGGTTCAGAGAACGGCAGCAAAAAAGCGGTATTCTTTTTCTGACATTAATTCTCATTTGTGCAGATGGGTACGTAGCGCGCTGCGTTAACCTTTCAGTTAACGTGTGCTTGCCGGCTCATATGCAGGTCATATATTAGTGCCAGTTCCGGTCAGCTTTTTTTTCTCCTTCTCCGCATGCTGACCCTGTAGAATACCTGCTGGTGGGTTCGTACATGATCTAAAAAAGGGGATGCCCTACGACACCAGGCACACGCGATGCGAGTCGAATTAAGCATAAAACCCGTGCGGTGAATCGTAAATACTAATCTCGCTTCCCATTTGCACTTACCCGACAAGCAAGCCCCGGTGTGATGTGCGTTCCCGCATACTTTATGGTGGTTCAACAGTATACCGCGTTGTATTACTCCCCCATTCCATCCTCTGGCTACTAAACCCCTCTCCCCTCCCCCGACCCATTACCTCCTCTCACACGTTCATACGCCATAACATTTTCAGTATTTTTCGTTCGTTGTTGGGCAATTCTTATTCATCTGACTTTCCCGATTGCTTCAATGGATATCATTTTCAACAGGTGCGTACAACGTACATTATGAAAAAGAGGAAAAGAAAAAAAGGGCCCAAATCCTGTTCCACACGCATGGTAGACAGCTCTCTGAGTGGTTGTATGCTTTCCACGGCAAATGCCTTTCCTTTCCCATTCTTCAAACCGCACCTCCCGCGAGATATGTGGAAGGTGGAAAACATTTCCCAAACCCCCCGCCATATCTCATGTACACGGGGAAATGCGCTTATGCGGTACCGGGCAAAGTTTTAAATCATTTGCCGCAGCCTGCAAACGCACCGATGTCTGATTCGCGTCCTTTTGTGCGTGTGTTTTTTTTATTGTTTTCGGTTGGTAAAATACAAAATCACATCATCGGGCACGGCACTGTTCAGCAACAAATACCATTTTCTAGCCACCATTGCTAATTACGACCGTGCGTGAAAAACAATAGATTTAATTAAACTCAATAATCGCTAACTAATTGGGGGCTTTCAGCGCACGAGTAGGGCAAAACCCTTTTTCGAGCAATCGTCGACGCCCGCCGGACACTTGCCGTAGTGTGGTCCGCGTGTTTTATTTGCCCCCGTTCCCTGGTACTGTTGCCGGCGCTTTTCGTTGCTGGTGTGTCGTACGGTAGTTTTAATGTGCACACTAGCGATGGGTAAAACTGAGATTTCTTTTGCTAGGGTTGGAGCTATTCAACTTTGGTGTCTACCGGAGTCCACTGCGGAACCGCTTGAAACCTCAAGAAAATTTGGTCAAAGGACTCGTGCAATATTTGCACGGAAATGCTTTGGAAAAGTTGGTGAAACATCTTTGGAAAACTGAACATTGGAGGTGATACTTATTTGCTTCCACCTGTTCATTGATTTTAAGGCGGCCTACGATACCATAGATCGCACCGAACTATGGAACACCATGCAGCAGTACGGATTCCCAGGGAAGCTGGTACGGCTGTTGAAGGCCACTATGGACGGGATGTCCAACATTCTGTCGGAATCGTTTGAATCTCACAGGAGCCTGAGGGAAAGGGACGGATTCTCCTGTTTGTTGTTTAACATCGCTCTGGAAGGCGTCATGCGAAGTGCGGGCTTCGACATCCAGGACATCCGGGAATTTTCAGCCAATTTCTCGGCTTCGCGGATCACATCAACATTAACGGACGGACATCTTCGGCGGTGTGCGAGAATTGGATTGAGGATCAATACGACGAAGACAAAGTACCTGCTTGCCGGAGGCTCTGACCGTGATAGAGTCCGAGTCGGGAGCAGAGTATCAGTTGACGGCGACGACCTCGAGGTGGTAGAGGAGTTCTGCTACCTTGGTACAATTGTAACTTCAGAGAAATCAAGCCCACTACGGGCTCCACAAACTCCTGCGATCCAGAAGACTCCAGAAGCACACGAAATGCACGATATATCCCACTCTGATACGTCCGGTGGTCCTCTACGGGTACGAGTCCTGGACTATGCTAACGGAGAACGCCAATGCACTCACCCGGACTCAGATGCCGGACTCAGACCTCAGACACCTTCAGTCCCCAGCAAGAAGGTGCTCGTCAGTGATCCGTTCTTCACGAGACGTAGAGAAGGAGCACAGCGACCTCGTTGGCTGGATCAAACCTGTCAAACCTGTCGGAGATCGGATGCATCCGTGAATAGAGGACTGCAGCCTTACACCGAGTTTCCTGGAAACGGATTGGCGACCAGGCCATATCTTCGCGACGTGCTTGACCCTGAACAGGCCAGAAAAGAAGAAGAAGCCTTATTTGCTTCTTCAGACTTGGTCTGCTGCAAGTGTCTTTAGGTCTCTACCTCACCCACTCACTCTAGTGGACGCATCACTCCATATCAGTATGGGAGTACCATGCCTCCTCTGTCTGTTTGGATGATCTATAATATCTTTAAAGACTGGGTTGTCCGGTGTTATTCGAATGACATGACCAGCTCCTCGTACAACTCGTAGACTTCGTCAATATAGCGGCTCCTCTATTGTCCTTTCACATAAACGGGATCTAATAGTCTTTCTGAACATCATCTTCGTCAGTATTGAACAAAGTCCATGTCTTAGAGGCATATGTGAGTACTGGAATTATATAGGTTCTATGCCCAGTTCCACAAGACAGGACTGGGAACCAAATCCCTTTCCGGAACGTCCCTCCGTAGCAAGGACTGACTATCCTACCATGTGGTAATCCAGAAATGACCAGCATGTCCATAGAGGACTTAAAGTCACGAGAGAGATAGAGAGGAGAGAAGCAAATTCCGTCGTATTGGAACAGATAAACTCATTGAAAGAGGCGAAATACTAAGTTGGAAAACCCTGAATATCTGTGGAAAACTACAAAAACCTGAAACTAGCAAGAAATCCTTGCGAAAATGATGCAAATCTCTACTGGAAAAGTGTTGTCCAAATTGAACCTAATTGATGTGAAATCCAACCCAAAAGCATTCTGGAACAGTCTGGTAGTTATTGGAGCAGTTATTGGTAGATTGTTCACCAAAGGAGTTTCCCATCACTAGAGCCGACATACCGGCTTTTGCTATGGTGCGTTGCGTTGAGTCTACCTTTCAGGCGTACACTCAGCTGCTTCCACACTAAGCGCGGCATATTGGTACCGCGCCCGGTGATATGCGGACTGGTACCCTCTTTTTCGTTGCGTATTAGTGATTTTATTTAATTCCCTACGACCGTGTGCCGTCAACCGTATGCGAGCGTGGCGAGGCTCCAAATTGGTTTATGCGATTTCTACAATGCTTTTGCATACGTGGAATTGTGGAATTGATTTGTGGTTTTGCAGTGAAATTAGCAACGCATCGTGAGATTGGTATCGCCGGGGTGTGGGGAGGGGTGGGGGTGTTATGGGTATGGAACAAGTCACCAGTCGAACATGCAAGTAGTCGATTAGTGCATCTCGGGTTTTCTGGGAAATATGGAACAGGTTCTGTGATACACGAGAGTCCGAGTGAGATGAGAGTCGCCATCGCCATTTTTCGGTAAACTTTTATTCTACAGAATAATTGCATTTCGCTACAACGAAAGAGTGGAAGGGGGGGGGGGGGGGGGGGGGGGTGGTTGTTGGGGAAGAGCATAGGGTTTCGCACTATCGCAGGCATTTTCTGGACAGGATTTTCATTTTGTTGTTTGGGTATGTTTTGTTTTTGAATTGTTTTACGTTTTTTTTGGCTGCTTTCTCGGTTAACTCACGTATGTGCTTTATAATTTAAGCATTTTTTTTGTTGTTGTTGCATTCCAACCACCACCGATTTCATTTTCCCGTCCGAACAGGATATTGCGGTAAGCGTACCATTTTTCCACGGGTTCCGGTAGTACCGACTCGCTGTCTTGCATAATTAACTAGCTCTGCCCGGTTTCGTCTTGCTACTCTATTGGGGCTTGTGTATTTTGTTCTGCACTGTAACCTCTCAAACCGTGAGTTTCGACGCGTTCGAGGTGAATGCTGTCGAGATGGTAGATTTGTTTTCTCCCCGTCTTCTTCCACTGTATTATGTTTGTGTTTGGTGTTGTGGCTAAAAAGCAAGTTAAAGGCAACAACAACATACAAAAAAACACAAAATATATTCCGATACAAGTTTGGGCGTGCTGTGGCGGATGTGTACGGAATTGCTAAAGACGGAAACACTTATTCGGTGTGTTTCAATTCTGAAAGCAAACTGTGTACTCCGAACGCTCTGGCGTTTTGCATTTAGAGTAATCCTTTCTGTCACGTTACGTTCCCTTTACGCCATTCACTTAATCTATATTAAAGTTTTTTTGTTGTTGCTGTTGTTGAGAAAAAAGCCATAGAAACACTAGAACGATCGTTGCGGTATCAGAGATCCATCATCTTATTTGCTTCTTCTTGTTTTGTTTGTTTTTTTTTTTTGCTCGAAGGATGGCAGATTAGTTGTTCACGGTTGTCCCCTCGGCGTTCATCACATTCTACGCGGGCTGGCTAAAAAAGAAATGCGAAAAGAACTTCTTTGAGTCGAACGGAACCGTATAAACTTTCGTTAAGCATGTCTGACACATCGCTTCGAACGTGGGAGCAAAAAAAAAGACACTTTTTCCT
>CM028102.1:4645539-4691688 GCA_016170015.1 Anopheles longipalpis
CAGTCTCCTTTATTATCATCATTTGCGGACACATTTAATTATCTACTCGTCCTGAAAAGGATAGAGTCCTGTGACGGAAGAAAAATTAATAATGCAAAGTGAATTAAACGCATCGTCTACCCCATACAGAAGAAGGGGAGAAAAAGGAAGAGTGGAACTACTATAGGGACATTGTGGTGTTAAATAAAGTTCACAAGATATTCTCTCTCATTGTTAAGATAGAATTGGCCTAATTGTAGAAGAATTGGAGTTGGCAACGATCAGAGAATATTGACACTAAGCGACAGATTTTAGAGAAGATGGCGAAGTAACTACTCTAATCGCACCTCTTGATCTCTTCATTGATTTCAACGAGGAAATGAGGATTTTTGGAATATCCTGGTTCAAAATTTCGAGACCTGCAAGGATGACAACTCTCTAGTTGATAACTCTTTCTCCAAGGATCTCTTTCCCATATAGAGATTTTCCTATTCGAGAGATGATATGGAATAGCGAGACTTCTGAGACGCGCGGGATGAAGTTTCAGAGATCATCGTCCACAAATTTCTTAAGGCTATAGCCTTAGCTTTTTTTGAGTAATTTTGTAAAATTTTAAAAATTGATATATTTTAATGTGTATTTGTTGCAATAAGTTCCTTTTCACTCAAATAACGCTTTAAATAAAAAAACGCATAAAAAATATAAAAAAATTAAAAAAATGAATTCTACACAAATCATGCGAACACTGCGTTTGCCTATCTCTTCACGATTTTTGGTTTTAACTTTAGTACTAATGATCGGAGAAATTTTTTAAACACATGCAAAGACGCAAAATAAAATTCTACTTATATCATACGAACATTGTAGTTGTCTATCTCTTCAGGATTCCAAGTAATTCGCAAAGAAAGGAAACTTTGAAATATTTCACTTCGGTTTTTTGGTAATAACTTTAGTACTAATGATCGGACGGGTAAGTAAAACACATGCAAAGAAGCAGCATCAAATTCTACACAAATCATCCGAACATTGTAGTTGGCTATCTCTTCTGGATTTCAAGTAGTTCGCAAAGAAAGAAATTTTTGAAATATTTCACTTCGGTTTTTTTGTTTTAACTATAGTATTAATGATCGGACAGGTAAGTTAAACACATGCAAAGATGCAGAATCAAATTCTACACAAATCATCCGAACATTGTAGTTGGCTATCTCTTCAGGATTTCGAGTAATTCGCAAAGAAAGAAACTTTTGAAATATTTCACTTCGTTTTTTTGTTCAGAACTCTAATACTATTCATCGGACGGGTAAGTTAAACACATGCAAAGATGCAGAATCAAATTCTGCACAAATCATCTGAACATTGTTGATGTCTATCTCTTCAGGATTTCGAGTAATTCACAAAAAAATAAATTTTTGAAATATTTCATGAAATATTTCAAAAAGTCAAAAGTGTCGGAGAAAAAATGAAACTTTTCATGAAATATTTCAAAAGTGAAAAGTTTCACAGAAAAAATGAAATATTTCATGAAAAATTTCATGAAATATTTCATCAATTTTCGTGCCAACAGGCTAAGGAGGAGTCAAGGAGTCTAAAACAGTTGAAGTTGGGTGCTAAGGGGCCTCAAACAGGTGCCGGGGGGGGTGCGACGGTGAAAAACCAAAAAAAAAAAAACAAAAAAAAAGTGGGCACACGAACCGAAGAAAATGTGAAAATTCAAAGTGTAAAAATACGCTCCAAAATATGAAAATCTGGAACCATCGATTAGAAAAAAGCAAAGAAAAAAAGTGGGTCCGGGAACCGAAAAAATCTGAAAATCCGAAGTGTAAAAATACGTTTTTTATTTTGAAGTGCTACCTCCTCGCCTGGTATGCTCTCCTGTTACTTGGTTGCTGCAGCTGGTACTTTTTCGATACTTTTGGGTATTTTTGGATTTCGAAAACTACCAGGCGAAATGGTTTGAAGTAACAGGAGAGCATACCAGGCGAGGAGGTAGCACTTCAAAATAAAAAACGTATTTTTACACTTCGGATTTTCAGATTTTTTCGGTTTCGTTGCTCACTTTTTTTCTTTGCTTTTTTCTAATCGATGGTTCCAGATTTTCAAATTTTGAAGCATATTTTTTCACTTTGATTTTTCACATTTTCTTCGGTTCGTNAAAATCTGAAAATCCAAAGTGTAAAAATACGTTTTTTATGTTGAAGTGCTACCTCCTCGCCTGGTATGCTCTCCTGTTACTTGGTTGCTGCAGCTGGTACTTTTTCGATACTTTTGGATACTTTTGGATTTCGAAAACTACCAGGCGAAATGGTTTGAAGTAACAGGAGAGCATACCAGGCGAGGAGGTAGCACTTCAACATAAAAAACGTATTTTTACACTTCGGATTTTCAGATTTTTTCGGTTTCGTTGCTCACTTTTTTTCTTTGCTTTTTTCTAATCGATGGTACCAGATTTTCATATTTTGCAGCGTATTTTTTCACTTTGATTTTTCACATTTTCTTCGGTTCGTGTGCCCACTTTTTTTTTGCTTTTTTTCTTTTTTGGTTTTTCACCGTCGCACCCCCCTCCGGCACCTGTTTGAGGCCCCCTAGACCCCCAACTTCAACTGTTTTAGACTCCTTGACTCCTCATTAACCTGTTGGCACGAAAATTGATGAAATATTTCATGAAATTTTTCATGAAATATTTCATTTTTTCTGTGAAATTTTTCACTTTTGAAATATTTCATGAAAAGTTTCATTTTTTCTCCGACACTTTTGACTTTTTTGAAATATTTCATGAAATATTTCAAAGTTTTCTTTATTTGAGAATTACTCGAAATCCTGAAGAGATAGCCAACTACAATGTTCGGATGGTTTGTGTAGAATTTGATTCTGCATCTTTGCATGTGTTTTACTTACCCGTCCGACCATTAGTACTAAAGCTAGAATAAAAAAACCGAAGTGAAATATTTCAAAGTTTTCTTTCTTTGCGAATTACTTGGAATCCTGAAGAGATAGACAACTACAATGTTCGGATGATTTGTGTAGAATTTGATTCTGCGTCTTTGTATGTGTTTAACTTACCCGTCCGACCATTAGTACTAAAGTTAGAATAAAAAAACCGAAGTGAAATATTTCAAAAATTTCTTTCTTTGCTAATTACTTGGAATCCTGAAGAGATAGACAACTACAATGTTCGGATGATTTGTGTAGAACTTGATTCTGCATCTTTGCATGTGTTTTACTTACCCGTCCGAGCATTAGTACTAAAGTTAGAATAAAAAAACCGAAGTGAAATATTTCAAAAATTTCTTTCTTTGCGAATTACTTGGAATCCTGAAGAGATAAACAACTACAATGTTCGGATGATTTGTGTAGAATTTGATTCTGCATCTTTGTATGTGTTTAACTTACCCGTCCGATCATTAGTACTAAAGTTATAACCAAAAAACCGAAGTGAAATATTTCAAAGTTTTCTTTCTTTGCGAATTACTTGGAATCCAGAAGAAATAGACAACTACAATGTTCGGATGATTTGTGTGGAATTTGATTCTGCATCTTTGTATGTGTTTAACTTACCCGTCCGATCATTAGTACTAAAGTTATAACCAAAAAACCGAAGTGAAATATTTCAAAGTTTTCTTTCTTTGCGAATTACTTGGAATCCTGAAGAGATAGACATCAACAATGTTCGGATGATTTGTGTAGAATTTGATTCTGCATCTTTGAACATGTTTTGCATACTTGTCCGATGAATAGTATTAGAGTTCTGAACAAAAAACCGAAGTGAAATATTTCAAAGTTTTCTTTCTTTGCGAATTACTCGAAACCCTGAAGAGATAGCCAACTACAATGTTCGGATGATTTGTGCAGAATTTGATTCTGCATCTTTGTATGTGTTTAACTTACCCGTCCGAGCATTAGTACTAAAGTTATTACCAAAAAACCGAAGTGAAATATTTCAAAAATTTCTTTCTTTGCGAATTACTTGAAATCCTGAAGAGATAGACATCAACAATGTTCGGATGATTTGTGTAAAATTTTATTCTGCATCTTTGAACATGTTTTGCATACTTGTCCGATGAATAGTATTAGAGTTCTGAACAAAAAACCGAAGTGAAATATTTCAAAAGTTTCTTTCTTTGCGAATTACTTGAAATCCTGAAGAGATAGCCAACTACAATGTTCGGATGATTTGTGCAGAATTTGATTCTGCATCTTTGCATGTGTTTAACTTACCCGTCCAATGAATAGTATTAGAGTTATTACCAAAAAACCGAAGTGAAATATTTCAAAAGTTTCTTTCTTTGCGAATTACTTGGAATCCTGAAGAGATAGACAACTACAATGTTCGGATGGTTTGTGTAGAATTTGATTCTGCATCTTTGCATGTGTTTTACTTACCCGTCCGATCATTAGTACTAAAGTTATTACCAAAAAACCGAAGTGAAATATTTCAAAGTTTTCTTTCTTTGCGAATTACTTGAAATCCTGAAGAGATAGACATCAACAATGTTCGGATGATTTGTGTAAAATTTTATTCTGCATCTTTGAACATGTTTTGCATACTTGTCCGATGAATAGTATTAGAGTTCTGAACAAAAAACCGAAGTGAAATATTTCAAAGTTTTCTTTCTTTGCGAATTACTTGAAATCCTGAAGAGATAGCCAACTTTAATGTTCGGATGATTTGTGCAGAATTTGATTCTGCATCTTTGCATGTGTTTAACTTACCCGCCCAATGAATAGTATTAGAGTTATTACCAAAAAACCGAAGTGAAATATTTCAAAAGTTTCTTTCTTTGCGAATTACTTGGAATCCTGAAGAGATAGACATCAACAATGTTCCGATGATTTGTGTAGAACTAAATTTTGCGTCTTTGCATGTGTTATACCTCCATTCTCCTTCAACAAATTCGGGAAAGAAGAATAGTTAAAACAAAAACTCACCATATCAAAGTACAAACATGATCTTTATTTAGACTTCCATTCACGCCGGCAGCTGCTCTACCAGAAATTGTCGCAGCAGCCCTTGAACTTCACCAACACAGCTCGTTTTTCTTCTATTTGGATTGTTTCCTTTTTCTTTTCTTGTTTTGTCTTCTTGTATTTTGCGCATTGGCTACACTAACAACATTTAAAATACTCCAACGATCGTGAGGTGTGATGGAATTGGAAGGGAGGAAAAGTGGGGAAAAATGGTTGGAGTTTGGGGTTGGGGGGGTGGGGGGGGGGGGATTAAGTTTTCCTTTCCTAGACACGCTGGTTCGGAAAAGGCAGTGGCAGAATGGATTGAAAAGACATTAACAACTGCTTATTTACCGCTCTCTCTCTCTATCTTAATATCTTCGTCTTTTTTCATCTCTTTTCTATTCACTTCGTGTTGTAAAGTTGTAAAACGACACGTGGAAGGTTTCGTGGAGAAGGAATTGTGGAAGGGGTAGGTGGAGGATTAAAATTACTAGCTCTGATTACATTTGATTACAGTCATCTTCGAGACTAATGCTAATTAGATCATCGTTCATTTGTTTTTTTGTTTTTACTAGAGTTGGTTTAAATGGAACTATCGGCTCAATCCTGGCATGGATCGATGTTCAGATGTTCACTAGGAGTGTTTATATCATGCAGTTTTTCTTTAGTTGCTTCCTTTTTTTGTATTGTTTAATGTTTCATTTTCTCTTTTCTTATTCTCCTTGCTCTTTTCCCTTTTTTCTCTCTCTCTCTCTGGCATTTTATCTTTGGAAATGAAGCTTATGGCTCCGGTACGGAATGAATAACCCCTTACATACAACATATATGTTCTCGTATTTTTTTTCGCTACATTATCGCCATCTTCTGCCCATCCTTTTCTCTTTCTCTCTGTCTCACTGTTTCGCGTATGACACTCTAAAATCACCTGTTACGTTCTAACGTAAAAGTACAAACAGAACCACTCTGTGGTTTTTTTCCTCTAAACTCTTCTTGCTCGTGTCTGCCGTCTACGCAGCGCTTTATTCTCATCTACACGCCTGCCTATTCGCAAACGTAAATCAAAGAAACCATCACATCGTTTCGCTTCGCTTTCAGGGTCCCACTTTTCATCTACTGTCCCTCCGTACTGACTTCAGTAGGATCGCTTGTTTCCTCCTGCTTCTTCACTGTACTGGAGGTGACATTAGAAGCATCTCTATTACCAACAGCCACGTAATCGCTCGAGTGTACCGGAGTGACATTACCGGACGGTTCAACCGAGGTCGGTTCTTCCGGCGTTGGTTCTAGCGTTCCTTCAGCACCGCCAGCACCGGACGGTCGTAACAGTGTGATGAAGATTGCGCCACGTACAATGCGCATCAACTCAATCACCTGTGCCGTTGGTACTGCTTCGACCGACTCTTCGTTAACCTGCGAGTGGGGGAACGCATTTATGGAGGTGTTTCAAGAGGATGAGCCATTGGTTGGTGCTGTTTGATAATTTGTAAAACACTTACCATGATCAGTACGTCACCCACGCGCAGTCGGCCATCGCGGGCAGCAACACTGTCGCGATAGATAGCACTGATGACGGTACGGATGGCACCATTAGCGCCCGTATCCTGCTTCAGACTGAATCCGAGTCGACTGTTCCAGCCTTTGTTTAGCTCCACAGTGAAAATCTAGCAGAATTAAATCGAGCAGTGGTTAGGGGATTTCTTTGGATTGTTATATTACTACAGCGAAGTAGAGATGTGCCAAGTGAGTTGAAACATTATATTGAAACGAGTTTCGTTCACTCACCACGAGGAGTTTTAGTGACTCTTTTACTCACTTACTCACTCATGAGTGTAAGCATGTAGCTGTGGTGAGTCGAGTCGCAAAAAGAGTAAATATGTGAGTTGAAACGAAAATGTGTGAGTGAGTTGAAAAATTTTAAAAATTGATTATTTTTAATGCCAATTTGTTGCAATAAGTTTCTTTTCACTCAAATAATGCTTTAAATTAAAAAAAGAATAAAAAATCAGAAAAAAAATTACATAAAATTTTCCACTCGACAATTTCATAAGGGGTACCCCTTACGTTTTTTTTGAGAAATTTTGCAAAAAAATTTAAATTGACTTATTTTAATGCCAACTGATTGCAATAAGTTCCTTTTCACTCAAATAATGTTTTAAGTAAAAAAAAATTAAAAATTATTAAACAAATTGAAAAAATATAAAAATTTGAAAATTTCATAAGGCTCATTTTTGCACCAACTTTTGCCTATAACTCGGTCGGTATCCAACGAATCGCCAATTTTTAACCTGTGGCCGATAGATGGCACCAATGGCTACATTTTCTTCTTGGACAGCCATGCCCTCAGATGTCTGTGCCGGAAATTATTCGAGGAACCAAGTTCCTTACCCTGTTTGAGAAAATGTAAAATTTTCCTCATTTTTGAGCAATGTAGCAAAAATTTTAAATGTGATATATTTTGATGGGAATTTGTTGCAATAAGTTTCTTTTCACTTAAATAGTGCTTTGAATTCAAAAAAGAATAAAAAATCAGAAAAAAATTTAAAAAAAAATTTCAACTCGAAAATTTCATAAGGGGTACCCCTTACGATTTTTTTGGGAAATTTAGCAAAAAAATAAAATTGTTTTATTTTAATGCCAATGGCTTGCAATGAAATTCTTTTCACTCAAATAATGCTTGAAATAAAAAAAATAGTGAAAAATAATAAAAAAAATCAAAAAAATCAACAAAAAAATGAAAATTTTCCTCATTTTTGCACCAAATTTTGCCTATAACTCGGTCGGTATCCAACGAATCGCCAATCTTTAACCTGTGGTCAATAGATGGCACCAATGGCTACATTTTCTTCTTAGAAAGCCATGCCCTCAGATGTCTGTGCCAGAAGTTATTCGAGGAACCAAGTTCCTTACCCTATTTGAGAAAATGTAAAATTTTCCTCATTTTTAAGCAATGTAGCAAAAATTTTAAATGTGATATATTTTGATGGGATTTTTTTGCAATAAGTTTCTTTTCACTTAAATAGTGCTTTAAATTACAAAAAGCATAAAAAATCAGAAAAAAATTTACAAAAAAATTTCAACTCAAAAATTTCATAAGGGGTACCCCTTACGATTTTTTTGGGAAATTTAGCAAAAAAAATTAAATTGTTTTATTTTAATGCCAATGGCTTGCAATGAGTTTCTTTTCACTCAAATAATGCTTGAAATAAAAAAAAGAGTGAAAAATAATAAAATATCGCACATTTTCGTTCAACTCACTTCAACAACTTCAAATCGAGTCGTTAAACGAGCTGACTCCTAATAACGACTCATTCACTCTGATTTGACTCACTAAAAAGAGTTGTTAGTCTCATCTCCGCAACGAAGTACCTGATTTCCTTCACTGTCCGTGCCACAGCTCGCATTCAGATCGAACAGTTCGCGTTCGGTCGTTGGTGTGGCCGTGCTGAGCGTTGTACCAGCCGTAGCTGCCAGACTAGAATCATCCGCATCCGGTGTTACAAGCGTGTCCTGCTGTTCCTGTACAAGATCGGCAGCTTTCAGTGGTTCATGCTGCTCTTCTTCATCACCCAACAGTGTCGCTCCCTTCCATTTCATTAAACTTTTCTTGCCTGCGAGATGGGAAAAGGTTTTGTAATGCAGCGAGAAAAAGCTTCTCAAGCGGATTGCAAAAACATACCTCCTCGTTCGACTGCATCCACCAGCTCGGCAGCACCGACACGGGCCGGTACATTGACCGACGAGTAGAGGGGCGATTTGTGGGCAAAGTGCTGGACATAGATCGCCTCCGTTTGGTCGCCCGCTTGTTGCAGATCTTGTTCAGTTTTGCACGCCACCAGAAACGTTTCGCACGGCAAACTGACAAAGTTAGCGCCGTCGGGATCCGGACCGGCCAGACCGGGCGTACCGGCGCCGCCACCCAAACCGTACCGTAACGGTGCGTTCAGCGTGTCACGATCGAGATTGTTCAGCTGCTGTACGGTGGTACCACCGCTACCGAGCTGAAACCGGGTGCCTGCCTCGAGATCTAGGAATGTAGGGCGCGGTCGTGGTCCGTGTTCTTCACCGCCGGACGTTCTGTCTTCGCTGGCGACGATCGCATCGATCTCCTCATCGCAGTAGTACGCATCATCCAGATCGTCCACGGCTGTGTACAAGCGAAAGGTTTGAGCGTGTGCGTGAGTGGGTTCGTGTGTGTTTGTTGGGTGAGTGTGCGTTACCTTGGCTGACGATAGTGGATGCATTGGAACAACTGTCGGAATAATTGAACGTGTCGTTGGAATGCTGTTGCTGCTGGAAACCATGATTGTCGAAGCCGGCTTGATGTGCACCGACACGACGCAAACGGCGCGGAGAGTTCGTATGGCTCGAAGCGACCGACGATCCGGAACCGGCGGCAGCCCGATGGAACCGGTTGGCGGCAAGATCGGTCAGCAGATTGATTGCTTCCGGACGTAGCAACAAACGCGTCCGGCCCCTTAAGCTCGACTCGATGGGCGAATGGGCGGATAGCGGCGTTTGGGCCTGATCGCGGTACAACCGCAACCGTACGACGTCCGCTGCCTGACGTAGAAATATCACAGCCTCCTCGTGGGACATGGACGAAACCGGCACATCGTTGACGGCGACTATCTTGTCACCGGGCCGGATGCGCCCATCACTAAGGGCTGGCTCACGTACCAATGCCCGCACGTAGTGACCCAGCACGGATTCATCCTCCTTGCGCAGAGTGAACCCAAGCGAACCCTGCTGCTTCGTCAGTACGATTTCGAATTCCTACTCAAACGAATCGAATGGTTTACTCTACTCCTTCGCGCTATCTGAATAGTTTGCAAACTTTGGTACACTTACCCCATTGAAGCTGGTCTGCATGGGATCGTGTGAGGGCAGATAGCCACCCACTGTCTGCAGCTGCGGATTCCTAGCATTCGGCGGAGGGAAGAAATGATGGATTTGCTGTTGCTGATGCTGAAATGGAATGCCAGCTGGAAGCGGTGACTGAGGTACCGAGCTCGATCCCTGACCCTGCTCGTACGAGAGCGCATTGCGTAACGGTGGTCTCGGTGGTTCAGTCGGAGGTGATAGTTTCCTATACTGCTCGTCCTTCGGTCGGCAAACGGTGAGCGTTACGACGTTTGTCGCTTTGCGCAACACTTCCAGGGCAAGCTGCATTACATCGAAAGGAAGCGTTCGTAAACATACTGTGGACATCGCACACCGATACCGGATAGCGATACTTACGTAGTTTGTAAGACCTGTTAGTGGGACACCGTTCGCCTCAAGAAGAATATCTCCTGGTTGGAGCATCCCCGTCGCCCATGCTGCCTGATGTGGAAAGAGCCGTTTGATACGTATCAGGCCCGGATACGGTGCGGACGAATCGGTTCCACCCGACACCGAAAAGCCGAGTCCTCGCGAACCCTTGGACACCTGGACGAAGAATATGGAATCTGTGCGATGGGAGAAAAATAAAAAAGAATTTAAAAACTGAAGTCCTAAGAATTGCGAATACACCTCAAAGAAACGAGTTCCAGATGGTTAAGTCATACAGAATATTGTTGGAATCAGGAATTATCTGTTGGTCTATCGTTATGTTTTGTCAGTAATTACATTTCTACACATCCTTGCACTGTTCTTTCTAAACGGCACGTCAGCGAAGCAGTTCTGGAGACATCTCTTCCCAACCTTCATTCCCAACACGCCTCCCCCAGAGAGTTCCAATTCCAGCAGGAACTCCACCGAGAATCACTTAGCGTCACTTAAAATGGAACGGTTATTACCCGAGTACACGCGCAAAACGATATATCGGACATAAAAACAAAATTGTCGTAAGCGTATTTTACTGACAGAGAGAGGGAGACGACAACGAAGAACGTATCATGAATGGATTCGCACGAAACATGTACAGTTGTGCAGCTCGGGTAGGAACCGCCATTATGCTGCCGGCGGTATTACTTCTGCTCGCTGCCATAAAAGAGCAGTATTCGTCGATAGAAGGTGTATAATCCCCAACACCAGACGTCTCCAGAAAAAGAGTCCTATAAACGTACGAACCACTTTGACATCACCTTTCTCATCTCCAGACATTGGTACAACCTTTTTGGTGCTATTTCGTGCGGAACACCGGAANGAGCAATAATAACTCCCATAACTTCCCGCCAGACTTCCTGGTTTGCTGGTTTGTGGTCTTAATTTGCACACCACACGACGGTGTTGACAGTCACATTTGTGGTTTTTGGAGGCAGCGTAAAACGTGGCCAACGTTATATTAGCGCTATTTTCTATTTTTTTTTGTTTGCTGTTTCTCGAGAGTTTTTGGGGTGTTCGTTTTCGCTATTGTTAAGCTCACCTACACAGGTGCATGATAAACGCCTTGAGGTAATTCGAGTTCTCAAGACTATATAGCGATGACAGGTATTTACAACAGCTCAATTTGTTGTAGATTTATTGTTGAATCACGTCTTCGCAGTAGAAGAACATACAGTCACAATTGTACGTCTAGCTGCAAGGAAGAGCATAAAATTGATTTCATCAATTTCTGCAAAACTTAAACCCTCCAAAAAAGGACACTAATCCCTTAACCGAAAAAAGGTAAAATTGCCTTCCCTACTCCTCAGGAAAACCGAAACACCCGATTGGCTGAAGCGGCACACAAAGCTCGTCAAATCACGAACAGTCGCATCATTTTCTAGCCCAACTTGTGCATCCGGCAAACGTGATACGTTTGTCTAGAATTTCTCGTCCGAACGGTGCGTCACCTGGTAAGGTGCTTCACAGAGCTTGGTTCTTTCTTTTAGCGAATGTTGAAGTGTCGGTGTCACGTGCACACTTCCTGAACCGGAACACAGAGGGAAAGAATTCGATTTCCGGTGGTTAACCCTATTGCCTTTCTTGTGGACGGACTCTGTCTGTCTGCAACTGTGCTTCAGAGCGTCAAGGCATTCGCTTTTTTGAAGGATGAATTTTAAGTAAAGATTCATACAATGTGTCATCAGTGCGAAAGATCCTTTTCTTCCCCCCACTCCGGTTATATCCAAGCTGTCGTTGGAAAATTGGCAAACAAATAAAAAAATGGAAAAAAACTGGAGAAAAAGGATTTTCTCCACGAAATGAAGATTTCTTCGTGTGGAGTTTTTTTTTCTCCCGAAAACCCAAAAAAAAAACTATACACTCCAACTCACACTCAAACACAAGCAAATTGCATAAGTTAAAATCGGATACAGAAACACTCGCACACTAAATTACTGGCACCTGGGTAGAGCACGTTGAGCACCAAAATGGTTCCAAAATAAAAACAAAAATCTGCTCATAAAACATGAGCACCTGAGTGGCGGTACACTTACGCTCGGTGCATGCAAAAGCACTCTGTGTACCTTGCCCTACCCTCCCTCTGTCAAACGGGCCACAAACTTTCCAACCCTTTTTTCCGGTGGATGAATGAATGGACATGACGCTGTGGTGTAGCGTTTAAGCGTATGGAGAGTATTAGTCTCGAAGCTGGTTTAACGACTAGAGCACAAAGTTACCAACCGACACTGGTTGCAATCTACCTCGCTCAGTCCCTCCCTTACGATACCGCCGGATCGAACTTTATCATGGCAAAACAGCTCCGGTTCGTTTAAATACAATAACAGACCCTTGAAAGGGTGAACGATTATAACTTCTAATGCGGTTGTTTTTGGCGCGGGGGATATAAATAACGAAAGCTCTTGTTGATCCGCAAGCTTGTCCGGGTTTGTTTTACATGAATTGCTAGGAGATGTTGCGTTTTTTTTGCGATAAATTAAATACATAACGAAGCGCGAATTCAATGCTTCTATCCGCTAGATGAACGGTTGCAATTAAAAGTATTAAATCGTCCCAAACCACCACACACGGATCGGTTTTGCCTTCCACCACAGAAGTGTTGTTTGCATTTTATCTTTTCGAATTATTGCCTAGCCTCCATCCTAGAAAAAAAGCCCAGCTACAGGTTCATTCCCATTCTTACACTGCTCATTTGTCTGGTCGTTAATGACGCTGTTTCGCGCGCCTCGTCGTAACACTTGTTGACGCTCTTTGGAGTATTGTTGCACCCAAATCTTCCCCTCTACCGAGCTAAATTTTTTTTTGGTTACAAAAAAACCCCCTCCAAAGAACATGCGCTAAAGAGCAAGCAAGCATAAAAATAAAAACCCAAGTGCAATACAACCACTTTCCTTTTGCCATTGTTGCGAGCTTTTGCTCGAAAGCAGCAGCGCAAACATAAATCACGGCTAACCGAAATCGCGAACAAGCCACACCACACTCCAGGCTGTTTCGTGCCGGGCTTTTTTTTGTTTTTTGGTTTTTGGAGAGGGAAACGTCTCAACAAGAGTCCTTTAAAATGTGGTGGCACACCGGCAGGGCACTTTTGCTTGTTTTTTTTTTGTTGGTGAAATTTTGTTGTTTTATTTATCTGACGGATGTAACTGTTTATAGGAATGGAATAAATTGGATTGGTTTGAATTACACATGCACGAAGGGTGATCTTTCGTGCGTACGTACCACCCTTCCTCCGATTGGATCATCTTTTCCTCTACGGGAGGGAGAGGATACACAAAATATATGTAGACCAACTCTCCAACTCCTCCCCCAAAAAAAAAGGAAAACACGCGCGTCAAGGCAATGCCACCGGCTGGTTTGGCGAATCTCATTTTCTTCCAAACGTTCGTCGAGCGGACAAAATTGATGCTGCCCGTCTCTCCTACGTGCTTCGCGGTGAAAGACGCCAAGAACTTCAACAGTTCAAGCGCACACATACACAAAAAAAATATTAAAACCAAACGGCACAGACCAGCGGACGCAGATTGCTATCTGTTCTGCATGCGAAACCGTTTGGTTTTTGTTGAATCTGGCAGATAGGACGTTGATGCGGCTCGTTCTTATACCGTTCTTCTGCTTTCTACAAGGGTGGACCGAAATGTAGGCTTTCCGCTTCTTTCGACACTGACAAGGAAGGAAGGACGAGCGAAAAAAAGAAGTGGAAGGACGAAAGGAACTAAAAAAAAAATTCTGGTTCAATTTCAATTCCAAATGTCTTCCTTTAGTATGGATTTTTTTCTCTTGCACTATCCCGAGGCTCTCGGAATCAATCCAGTTTATGGTGTGCGAGTGTGCGTTTTGTGCGAGTGTTCTTGTTCTTGTGAACCGTGCCAATCCAATCACTACAAGAAAGACAAACTAAACAAACCCAAAAAAAGGAAGGTGCTTCTCCCTTGCCCGGGATGTTGAAAAGCGCTTGACGAAGATACGACACTTTAACGGTGTTCTTACTAGTGATGGGTAATTCGGAGTGGAATTGTGGATCCACTCCGGCTCCGCGTATGGAAAATTGATAACGACTCCGATTAAAAACCAAAATTGACTCCGACGAGTCTGGTCGAGTCCGGTCGAATCCGGTCGAGTTCGTACGAGTCCGTTGGAGTCCGGGCGAGTCCGGTGGAGTCCGGCCGAGTCCGGTCGAGTCCAGTGGAGTCCAGTGGAGTCCATTGGAGTCCGGCCGAGTCCGGTCGAGTCCGGTCGAGTCCGGTCGAGTCCAGTGGAGTCCAGTGGAGTCCGGTCGAGTTCGGCCGGGTCCGATCGAGTCCGGCCGAGTCCAGTGGAGTCCGGCCGAGTCCGGTCGAGTCCGGTCGAGTCCAGTGGAGTCCATTGGAGTCCGGTCGAGTCTGTTCGAGTCCGTTCGAGTCTGTTCGAGTCCGGCCGAGTCCAGTGGAGTCCAGTGGAGTCCGGTCGAGTTCGGCCGAGTCCGATCGAGTCCGGCCGAGTCCAGTGGAGTCCGGCCGAGTCCGGTCGAGTCCGGTCGAGTCCAGTGGAGTCCATTGGAGTCCGGTCGAGTCTGTTCGAATCCGGTCGAGTCCGGCCGAGTCCGACCGAGTCCAGTGAAGTCCGGCCGAGTCCAGTGAAGTCCGGCCGAGTCCGGCCGAGTCCAACCGCGGTCGAGTTTTTCAGGACTAGCTCCTACTAGATCCTATTTACCCATCACTAGTTCTTACCTTTGGTAATGAAACTGTACGGCCCGACGACGAGCTGGCCGGTATTGGTGCTGTGCGTCCAGCACGGTTGCGGATGCTGTTGTTCACCCTGTTGCAGTGGGGCAGTCGACGAGCCGACGCACTCCACCGGAAGCTGCTGACATGGTGCCGTACTGCCGATGCTAGAGGAAGATGAGGCCAATATCTCGATGTACTGCGTTTCGTGCATCAGCAGCAATGGTGGTGGTAGATCGTCCTCCGGCGACCGTTCGCTACCATATCCCTGATCACATCCAGCATCGATCGCCGTCCGGTGCAGTGGTAGCTTTAGCTGGAGATTTGCAGCAATCGTACCAATCTGCTGTTGCTGACCGCTACCACACGCTTCTAAAGAAAAAGGTAAGAGTATATGAAAAACAAAAAAGCAAAAGATTAATACCGTATTACAAAGTTCCAACATTTTAAAGACATCTTCAATATTTTGAGGACATGCCGCCTAAGCTGCTAAACTTACAGCTTTAAGCTGTTGGACAGAATGATACATTGAACTCTGGTTTGCTATTTAAGCGGTCACATGAAGCAATGATGATAATGATGCTTGATGTGCACCACACACACCAAAAACTACAAAATGAAGCATAATCCAGTGGATGTAAACTTTGCCGTCCTCGTGTTGCTTAGCTAATGGCAGCAACTTTAGCCCGCAGTACCCTGGTTAGCAGCAGCAAACTGGGCGCAAAACCCCCCTTTTGGTTTCCATTTATTCTGCCCAAAATGGTGGCAAAATTACCACCCCAAACTTTTTGGTAATGTAACCATTTCATTGTAACCGTTGCCGAGTGGCAAGTCACCGGGAGACTACGTTGTCCAAGTTACCATTCTTATGCCAATATGTTGAAGAATCTTGGATAGTTTTAGGGAAGGTGGGAGAAGTGGAGATTGCAATGAGCGTGTCAGTGATACCCTGCACGCCTGGAACTATCTGGATGCAAAACTCCACGAAATCCTTGGAGTGGGCACAGGCTAAACGCTAAAACTTCGGCGGAATGTGTGGTGTGCGTTGCTGCACAAAAGTAACCCTATGGAAAGTACGGTTCCAGATACGGTACAATCTAAAACCCATGGCCAAGTAGCAGTAGGTTCAGCAGTTAGACGATAGTGTGACAGTGTATATCGCGCTGGTCGATGGTATGGAAGTTGCCGGCAGAGAAACTTTTCGCCCAAACCGGGTACGATACGTATATTCCTTGCCAGGTTCGTAACGTTCACCGTTGTCCTACGTGCTGGATTTAATGGGCACGTGAGCAGTTACGTTAAATTTATAGTGTCTTTCAATATTCGGCAAATTATATCCAGTGCCGTTGCACTGAGCAACATGAACATATTTTTTTTTCTTTTTGCGGAACTTGAACTTTCGCTACTTCATGTGGCAGGGTGGCCTGTGCTTCGGCAGTGTTTTAGAGCAGCAAATAGCATTCATTGCGTACCGTTTGAGGACCGCGAGCGGGGTGTTTTGTAACTATTCCCGAGGAGTTAAAAGTCGTATAGAGACTCACACATCTACTCTACCGAACGTAACGATTCTTTAAATCCTGAGCGTACTTTTTAAGTGTCTGTTCATGGTAAGCTCACGTCAATAGCACCATTACTGCTTCCTTACGCAGGGGGGTAGATGAAGAAAAAAAAACCTGATCCACATCCAGACGGAAGGTACTTTTGCACGAGCTGATGTCTGCATTCAGCACTATTTATCCTGCCGCGTTGTGTGGCAACTTAGTTTTGTGATCGGAATTTCCGCACGACACAGAATTGACAGGAGAAACCATGCGGAGAAGTACAAATAGCATCAGCATCCACAGTACCTCGCTTCGTTGTCGACCTATATATATATATATATTGAACCATACCGACCGGCAGTGGCACATTTACGCGTAACTGCTGCCGCTGTCGATAGTAATGTACCAAGGCTTCCGGGGTTTTCCAAGTGTGGGAAATTCTATTTCCAATTCTTCGCCCTGGTAGGATAGTAAGCTTCCTGCTCTTCGTGGTTGGACGGGTTGAATGGCTTTGGAAGATATTCAGTTTTTTTTCCTAAGCGAGAACCTCCTCTATACACTGTTTCCGGTGGACGCACATCCTGTGGCTGATGTTGTGCAATCTGAACGATACGCGCTTCCCCCCGACCGGCTGCTGGAAACGAGATTTCCAATGAAAATGGTTCGACCGCCGCCGGGACGGATCAATGATGCATGAAGGGGGAGAGGGGAGCAGCTTCGGGAAAGCTTACAAACCCATCCTGGTAAGCTGCTGGTTATGTTGATTTCAATTTCCATCGATTTTTTTTACCGTGAGCGAATACGGTCATTTCACTTTCATTTTAATGGCATTTAGAAGAAAATTGGAATATTTCAAGCCTCACCGATATTGTTATTAGTTTGTGATACAATGTGATGCTTTAATACATCAAATAACTTCAATTTGTACCAATCTAGGAACCCGGACATTCTAGTGGTAATAAAACAATAAAACTAACTTCTTTTTTTTCTCTTTCTCTTTCTCCTTTCGGTCTCCTGATTTAATCTAGAAACGATTTGAGCTGATGTAGAGCCTAGTGGCAGCTGGCCAACACGCTACCGTTGCCTAGAAATTGAATTTAAAATCATAACCATCATCTTTACCCATCTAGCGAAATGTGGCACAAATCGGAATGAAAATTAAGTCACCAAAAGAAAACTCCACTCCAGCAGTAGTCGTCCGAACTGGAGTGAATCACGAACTATTGACAGAAAGGATTTCCGTTGCGCTTCCGTTGTCACTTCAGTTCCGTGCATAAGCGGGGTGGAAAAAGGAAAAAAGGAAGATATAAATCGACACACAAACCTCTCTCGCTGCCGTTGCCCAATTAGTAAAATCAAAATCAATTATCGCGTAACAGCGACAAGGGACCAAACCTTTGGTACGGCGACTGAAATGAAGCGAATCCTCCCCAACCGCCTCCAGTTTTGGGGCTTTGTCGCTGCACTTGGATGCACGGGGGTTTGGTAGGCAGAACAATGACAAGACGGCGACCGTTGCCGTAGGCGACCGCACCGGCTAAAGCAAAACCGAGCACTGACTTAATTAGGAAGAAAATGGTACAGTGTTAATTAAGAACACACTGCGTCCGGCTGCCCTCCGACGCGCGGTTGGTAAGAGGCTTTTTTGCGACGACTCGAGCAGTGATTTTCTGCCCCTCTTCTTGAAAAGCATCCTTCGAATGTTATCACACACAGCAGTACGCTTCTTTATATAGCTAAAAACATCCTTTTTTTGTTATTTGCGTGCCGGGTGAGTAAATCAATATTGCACATTATTCAATCATCTACTCGGCAGAGCATTCGGAGAGGCTTTATAGCTGCAATTTCCTAACCTCAACAATATCCCCCAATCCCAACCTCTACCAGGGGGGTCAACCAAGGCAACAACAACATCCCTGTCAAGTGCAGGGAATTTTCCGTAACACAAAAAACAAAAACCCCAAAAATTCCAATGCTTTACCAAATAACATACATACTTCTGGGTGGGTTTTGAACGTACCTGATGATCGGAATGTACTGCCTCCTACACCATCGACCAGCCCAACGCCACCCGGCACACAAGTGTTCGGTGGACCCTGCGTTGCAGTACTGGAACAATGCAATGGTGAACCTTGATGCTGCTGATATGTTGGTAACTGCGGAGGCAAATTCTGCAGCTGTTGTTGCGAACCAGCCGTTGTATGATCGACCGGGACGCTACCACCGAAGGTCAGCTGTTGCTGGGAACCGTTCGGTGGTGATGGATTTGGGCCGCCCGTTTGATTGCAACCCGTTCGTGTTGCAGTTTGCTGCTGCTGGTGCTGTTGTACGTTTTTCAGATTCGCCTGAAGAAATTCTGGAAAAGCAAGGTAGAAGAGAGAGAGAGAAAAAAAGGAACGGCAGGTGAAAGTTTTGTTGCTGAATATTATACGGTAAAAGTGGAAATTTCACCTTCCGCATGTTTTCCCAGATTCATTTCTGCTCACGTTAAACGAAAAACAAAATTATTTCTACACTTTTATTCTGCTCCAAGAGTTTTGCTCTTGCAATCAAATCAAATTTCCACCTAAACTGTTCACTTCTCGATGACAGTTCATGCAAGTACGCCATCTGTGAGATTACGCATGAACTACGTCTTATTTAAACTGACAGTTAGGATATCTACTGCAAAAGGTGAAATGAAGATCGTTAACATTGATCGACAGTTTTGGGGTGAAAACCTTATTGAAAAAGATGGAACAATTAACATCTTGCCCCTGGAACAGGTACCGGAGCAAAATCTTGAGTTGCTTTTTTTCCCCATTGCAACCTTTCGGAAGGAAGGATGAAAGCCGGTTCCTTTTTGGTAAAACATTTCATCCGGTCGTCCGTTCAATGATCACTCTCCGGGTCTTCGGCTAATCGTCACGGTATCGGTGTTTTTGAAAATCGAAGCGAACGTACCACACATATTTTAGCTCGGATATCCTTCGTCATGGTTTTATATTGGTAAACGGTAACGTTTTCACCTGCCTTACGGTGCTCCTGGCACATACTTCCTTTGAGGAGGAGTTCAAAAAAAAAAAAAAGATCAGACCACCGATGTGTACACACAGTCGGTTGCCTAAACAAACTAAAACTGATCTCACTAATAAGTTGAAGAATCTGAGAACAAGCAAGGGGGAATGCGGTTTTTTTTTGTAAGGCAATACGGAGGCATGGCGGAGTATTTTCTCAAGCAAGCAAAACACACAGCTGTCTCATTTCGGCAGTACCTTCGCTACTTTATTTTCTTTTACTTCCTCTGCCGCTCCCTCTGCTGATGATGGGGTCTGTTAGGAAAACCCATAAAACAACACGTTTGATAACCGACGCTTTGTTTTGTTGGGTTTTTGTACCATATCCTTGAGTTGAGTTTGAGAACGGTCAGCGAAAAGGTTTTGTGACTTGCTTTTGAGTTGGGGCTATTTACCTTCTTTTTTTTTCGAGCGTATTTACTCGCCCCTCTCTAACCTCCATCTACTTGTATTTAAAATACGAAATAAAAAAAAAGAAGTACTCACGAAGGGCTATAAACGCGAAAAAATAAGAAACAATAATACACGAGCTGCCTGGGCTTTTGAAGGTGGTGGGATGAAAAAACCCGGATGCGTGGTTTCGTAAAAAGCAGTTGTTAACTGGTTAAATTGGCATCGAGAGTTCATATTTTAACCTTTTGGATGTTTTACACCCGAGGAATGGGTTTTCGGATTTTGCCCACTGACAGGCGTAACGAGAGGAACGGTGCGCGCGTTGCAGAAGCGAAGAAACTTCGGGACACCCGATAAATGAGGTGATAACAAACAACAACAATAATTCGGCAAGATTAGTGAAAAGAAAAAAAACGGGACCTGTGGTAGAGTGAAACCACAGTGATAAAAAAAACGGAGGGACGGGTAAACATAAATAGAAACCCTTATCCCGGGCGTATCGGTCCAAGGCAGCGGAAGAATTTATATGGCAGCATTCAAAGGCTGAAGGCCTTACACTAACCAAAACGCACCGGACGGCACGCGAACGGTGTATCCGTCGTAGACCGCCAGGATGCTAAAGGGACGTGAAACGCAATCCATCGATCGAAGTGAAGCGAAAGTTCTTCTTCCAATTGGTTGTTTCGGCCTCGGTTCACTTTCTCGTTGGGCCGATGGTGTGATAATGTCAATGGGGCATTATAATTAGACAACCCCTATAATTATAATTACCATTCCAGTCGTTTAACTAATGCTTACAGCAATGAAGCTCCGGGTATCTTTGTGCGAAATGGGTAGGATAGGTTTTTTCTCTCTCCTTTCTTCGTTTCGTTTCAAGCGTCTATTCTTCTGCGCATTTTTTCTTCCTATTGCAAATTCGTGATGTACACGAGTTGGGAATCCCCAAAGGTAATGGGCCTGTCGCCCAACAGCACACCAGAACTGTCTATTTCGAATTCAATATGCATCAATTATCCTAAGATCACGGATGGCAGGCGGAAGGCCAACGTTCATGGGCAGTGTAGCGGGTGTACACTTTGCTATCTGTCTAAAGGACGTCTACCTTCCAATATGTCGTGATGGTTGTTTACTGGACCGTGAAACAACTTTTCCCTCCGCTTCTGGAGCTCAGGAGCTTTCAAGCCGAGGGTCGGCGAACTGATCAACCGAGATGGTCTTTAATGAAGCGTGTAATAAATTTGTCTTAGCAGAGTGTCTCTCCACTTCCCAGTCGCACCGCCACGTCCAGAAATGGGGAGTAGTGCTATTACCGCTGTCTATGGTAATGTTCTCCAGCGGAAGACCTTACGAGGTCCTCGCGGTTAGACGACCAGTACATGTGAAAGATGGAAGCTTAATTAGAATTCCAACACTGAACACACACGCAGCAGTAGAAGTTTTTTTCTATTTTCATATTAATAACTCTACGTAGTACAGGTTAGTATACAAGAGGCAAGCCGCACGCAAAACGCGATCCGCGTTCCTGCCCATTTTGGAGTCGAGCATCCACCACCAGACCGCCTCCGCTAAATATTTGCACACGGACCGTACCGGAAAGCGAGAAGCCTTACCCGGCGCACCGATTCGGAAGATAGATAGTGGGACCGCCGACTAGGCTCGGCCTCGCCTCGGTAATTGGAAGCGGAAAACACCCCGGGAACGGAGGTTAGGCTCTTCCTCCTCGAGCTCCAGCTGCGCATTTGACCCCGTAAGGCAAAGACACGATTGTTTAACGAGACTTTGTTGTCTCAGTTGCCCCGTTGCGGTATTCATTAGGATCTCGAAACGGGTACCACACCAAGTCTCCCCCCGGCATCACCATCACGTCCACAGAGCACTGAGGTTGCGGTTAGGCTTTTTGGAGGCGACTTTTGGAAAGCGACCAGTACTAACAGGATGTATGGGAGTGTGTCGTCTAGTTGCTACGCGAATCGCCTACACCGAGCAACATCTTCATTGTGCTAAAGCGATCCTGTCACTACCTCTCGTTATAGCAGTACTACCGGCTATCAGTGAGATAGAGAGGAACAAAACAATAACCTGCGACGGCAAAAGTTACCACCGCAACCTGCCTCAAACAGCATGACAGAGTGGCATTACCAAAAAAAAAACAAAAAACACGTGATTCTCAGAACTCCTCCACCGTGTCACCAGAAGTTCCGACAAACGAACGAAAGGTACCGGGTGAAGTTATACACCGGGCACGCTTCTATCGCTTTTGCTGATCTGTGTTCCTCCCTTGGCCTAGATTGTGTTTGACGTTATTATTGCAGTGATTATTTCTAGCAGTTTATTAAATTAAGAACACATGAAAAGCACCACCAATAGTGGCCGGGGAACCGGGTTTCACCGGGGGGGGGGGTTTTTTGTCGTGCTGTGTCTAGCGCCTGGAAATGGAGCAAACGTATCCGTTGGCAGGATTTTATTTTTTCCTCCCTTTTTTCCACGAAGAGGAGGTTTTGAGGTACGCGGGAGGCGTTGCGCATCATATTTTGTACATAAATTAAGAGTCTCTCCCGGTTTCCAAAACGGTCGAAGTACCCCTCGGTGACAAGGCACACAATGGAGAGCAGGGGCAGAGACATGGAAAATGCAGCTGATAGGCGTTTTACTCCAAGCGTCCAGTCCCGTTTTGCGAAGGGTTTGCTGGATCTCAACAACAGCCTGTGTGTGTGTTTTTTTTTTGTGAACGGAGTACAAGAGCCATCTAATGCCAAGTACATGACACTCCGTACCGGGATCGCTTGGTAAAGCAAACACAAGCAGGGGGCGAAAAAAATAAAATAAACTACACCACACCAATGGGTGTGGCTTCTTTCCTACCGGGAAACGATTTATAGGACCTTGCCCTGTTAGACGATGGGTGTTAAGTTACCCGCTGCTGTCAACCAGCACCGTTTCACCATATATCAGTGCGTGTTGCTTATCGTGTAGAGGCGCGCGCGCGCGCGGGAAATTGAAGCTACTGCATGTACACACTAGGGTGGAACATGGAGCCGCTATTTAGGATGCTGCGTTGAGTACTGCAAAACAAAATGAACAGCTTAACGAGTTTGGTAAAAGTTTCTCCAAAAAAGCAAATACCAGGACACACTATGTGTACGGTGCGAAGCGACTACTCTGGAGCTCTGGAGGACAAGCAAAAAAAAAAATGGTGGAGAAAAAAGTTAACACATCCATTCAAGTGATGAGTTCTATGTGAGCAATTACAGAGTGTTTGTTGGATGGGCAAAACCGAACAACAACAACAAAAAAGCACACAACTTAAAGTCCAAATTTTCGACCACAGTTCCCCAAGTGAGAGAAAAAAAAACAACACTCGATAACCTCTGCCGGGTAGTACTACCGGCACTTTATCTGGTGATAAAGAGCGGATCCGGTTCAGAAATGTACCGCAAGATGACGGTATGAAAAAGGAGGATAAAATTTAATTATAATGTGAAAATGTTTGTCGACATGTTTCGACGATTTTCGAAATGGGGAAAGGGAGTTGCGTTCTTCCCCGGGTCGCTCAAAAGCCCCCGACCCGTATAGTTCTCGGTGCGGTTGTGTTACGCACGTTTGCTGCTGCTGCTGATGCTGACCTGTGCCGACGGGAGTGTGCCTCTGTGTGGAGTAGTGCGAAAAATTAACATATACACCCGCGTGTATGTTTTCGGTTTTTGGGGAGGTTTTTTTTTGCCTTCATTTTGCCTCCATACCCGGGAGTGGGCCGTTGTCGATGTCAATTCCCATCGCAATGACACTGGGTAAAAACATGCACAACATGGCAAAGCCGGACACTAGCGTACGTGCCGGTTTTGTGTATGCGTTTGGAGGGTATGATTTTTGCGGCCAGTGCGACACAACCTTGAGCTTGTCAGCCGGGCGCAGTGGACGAAGCAATTCAATTACGGATAAATAATTTGTTTTAAAGTGATCGATAGAGAGACAAATTGCTCCCACGGGACTGGTTTTTCAGCTGTCGGTAGGACGGATAGTATGTCATGTTTATTAAGTGTTAGCAAAGTGGTGTTTTATATTCTTTGTTGCGTGATACACAATGCAACATTGCGAGACANATCGATAGAGAGACAAATTGCTCCCACGGGACTGGTTTTTCAGCTGTCGGTAGGACGGATAGTATGTCATGTTTATTAAGTGTTAGCAAAGTGGTGTTTTATATTCTTTGTTGCGTGATACACAATGCAACATTGCGAGACACCTAAAAAATTCCGGTGTCAAAGTTTGAAGCAATAGTTCGTGTGTAATACTGTCAACAATCGCTTACCGTTCTGCTTAACGATGGCTTCACAGTCCCGATCGATGGTGGACGCATCCAAGTCGAGATGGTTCGGCAAGCTGCCACAGAATTTGTTACGATCCTTTCGGCTAACGTAGATGACGTGATCTTGCTGCTGCTGGTGCTGTTGTTCGGGAGGTATCTGACCGGTACCGGGCAGACAGGCCAAATCCGGTGGTGGTGGTTGCTTCTCCAATCCCTCGCCATCAGCATTACTTCCGGCAGTATCAGCGAGAAAGGTTTGATGATGGAACGTATCGCCGTTGTTATTATTATGGTACTGATGAAAGTATTGGGTGGTGTCCGACTTCAGATTATCTGTGATGTAAAATAGAGCAAGAGTGTATGATTTATTCGGATACTATTTACGACAAGACGAATACATCTATTGGGAAAAATGTTTGGACTAATCTACTGTATTGACATATCTCTTCAAGATCTCAACATTTTCGACAACTTTGAGCAGATTTCTCATCAGCTCTTTCAATGATATTCTATAGACTAATTTATTCTAACTTATTGGAGCACAGAGTTCAAAAAGGACGACAGATCACTCAGCTGGTCTCAAGCGCAGAACATACTAGAGAATTCAAAAGTGCTATTGCGATACCCAGCTTTGTGGACTAGAGAGAGTTCTATGATATTACAATAGTAGACACTAGGTAACTCAACTTGGTGAATGTTGAGGTTGCGATCAAGAGTGACTCCTGAGTTATACCCATGTGTACTCCATATACTTTCGTTGCCTTTGTATTGGGGGTGGCTTGCAAGGAGTCTCCCCCAACCCCCAGTCTCGTCGGAGGGCAAACGCATCCTAGCTGTTTAAAGTCCCGTAGGGTGCCAGGACAGAAGGGACATCCAGCCACCCCTAACATGAAGAACAGACGCTGGCTGTCCCCATCCGCTCAATTTAGCCATATACCCCATCTTCCTAAGGGGTTGGGTTTCCCCGTATACCGAAGCTCAGATATTTGGAGAGATATGTTACCATTCTGTACGACGGGGACGTATAGAGTCGGAGATCGGATGCAGCCGTGGATGGAGGACTGCAGTCCTGGACCGAGTTTCCTGGAAACGGATTGGTGGCTACACGACCGTGAACAGGCCAGATAAGAAGAAGAAGACTCTATATACTGCGTACTGTACAACAGTGACTTCTATATCACTATGCAACTAGTGTTTCACATCGGCAGTAATGTCCTCAAAATATTGGAGTTAATGTCTAAGATGCCTAGGAACCTGCAGAAAGACACAGACATGCAGTTGTCGACAGAAATTAGGAAGTCATTTACTCGCATCAGATAAGAAGACGAGCAAGCTTAGCCATCATTGAACGGTGACTTCAAGATTTCGCCGAGAACATTCCAATTTGAAGAATAATTTTCAAACATCCTCAACATTTTCAAGAGACATCTACGCGAGTTCAGTTAGAGTTATGATACCCAGTGTAGCAATTGAATCAAAAACATTGGGGGCAACCATAGAGTAATGGTCGACATATGTTGTCTTGTTCCTTCTCGTAAGGATATCCACAAAGTAAAAATTTCAACTGTAAATAATTGCCAAAACATTAACGTGAACACAATTCCCAAAAAACAGCAATTCACCTTTATCTCGTTTCGTCTGTATAGCATAAACGGTATCAATCATTGTATATCAACAAATATTTGCTATCTTGATCAAAAATCGCAATCGGTCTTTTCGGTTCTCCAATAATCGTTCTGCAGGCGTCGTGCGTAGGCCGCCTGTACGCATCGTCCGGCAGACGAAATATTGAACATCGGTAGTAGAAAATTGTTTCCACCTCCGCGTTCGATCGGAAGTGCGGGGAGGGTCAAGCAGCACGGACCAACAACTCCTCCTCGAACCAGTTTGCCTTTGAGCTGCGTTGCTGCCGTCTGCAAACGGCATGTCTGTAATTCCAGTTAATATTCATAGCAGTATCAGTAGCCAGCTTATTTCCCCAGTGCTGTGCATAAAATTTTATTAGCTTTCGAAAGCGGAATCTGCCTCGGAAGTTGACGAACCATCGTTTGGGGAAAACCGGAAACCGGCCCAGAGGCAGAAGTTCACGGCGAAGCGCGTGAAGAAGTCAGCGAACGTACAGATTTACCGAACGGTTTGGGTTTGGCTGCTGTTACCGGCGCAACCGGCGCCTGTTTCGGCCATTGGATATGAATGCACAATCTCGATTGGAAGATTAATGCCACAAGTAGGGAGCAACAAGGCAACGACTCGCATTCGTGGTAAGAGCACCATCAGTTAACCCTCATTTTGGTGCCCGGCGCGGATCTCCACCCGGTACGGATATTCGATGCCCGGGAATTCGCCCGAATGCAATAAGGCGAACGTATAACACCTGTAGGTGTGTGTGTGTGGGCGGATGGCGAGGTGAGCGTGACAGCAAAACGGGGGAAAAGCAGTAATTGGGTAGGTGTGCTTTTAAATTATTCATTCGTCGAAGCATCGCCCCCCGCCCCAGGTCGAGATGCCCGGGATTTTCCAGGCATTAGGCATCTTTGCTTGCAGGCGTATTAGACGCGTATTCCGACCGATGGGTACGATGGCACCCAAATGGTTTGTTATGTAGCGATCGGCTGTACGGTTCACATGCTGCTTCCGGCTTTATCGGAATGTATCACAGAACCCCGGTAAGCACACCAGGTGCGTTACGTGAATCGGTTATCGGGCAGGATTAGGCAGGTGAATCGTTAACGCGACTACCTGTAAATGAACAGTGGTCTCTGGAACAAGCGTGTCTCTGAACTTTTTTTTTTTTGGTGAAGCTCCAGGAACTCTAATGATGCTTCCTTCACGGTGGGGCATTAATAAACTCGTTCCATGGTGTGTGTGTGTGAGATGACGAGAGGGAAAGATAAAGGGACAGTCCCTGGTAGGTACTGTAGGTCACTTTGCGAAAGGTTTTTCGCTTTGGACTCGTCCCATCCGTCAACGAGAGCTACTCCAGTCCGGAATGTCCGTAGACCATTGCCCGGGGATGTTGAAAACATTCGTTTAGCATACTTTTTTCCTAGATGTTGTCCTTCCTCGTGCCCGTTACCTCACAATGCATACCCAAAAATTGATTGGACAACGGCAGGAGCGACAGCAAAAATAACAACCTCCGAGAGAAAAAAAACCCCTCCACGTCGAATTAAAATATTCAAGACACCTCCCGACGGTGCCTTTCACGCCCGCTTACTTTGCCCAATGTTTGCCCAATGTTGCCGGGCCGCTTTTACATGGATGATTTGCTATTGAAATTTACCTTCCGGCTTGGCGATTTTCCTTCCCTCTCCTATTTCTACCATTTGTTTCTACTTCTGGACTGGTCCGTTCTCGAGTTGCGAGTACGAAAAAGGCACACAGCCAACGAACGCTACGCAGCAAGCGTAATGCCCCCGGACTGCTCTGGACGCTGGTCAGGGGATATTTTATTTATGAGCGGCAAAACTTTTCCGACACAGTTTACATAATCGATCTCGTGAAAACTGACCCAAAAGATGGTTGCTGTGTGTTTTGTGTGCCGACCCATCCCAGGCCCACGGTGCGGCCATTCCAAGGTTTGATTTTTTTTTGCATTATGATGCTCTTTGTACCCGATGCTGTCCAAAATGGGGGTTCGAAGGTGGGACCAAGCCAAAAAAGGGGGGGTGGGGGGAAGGCCCCGAGTGGTATCGGTTTGTTGGAGAAATAGTTTCGGCCGGCTAGATGCTTCAGGGTGAAATATATTGGAAATTTTTCTTCATCGGCCAACTTTCCCCTTTCAGCAAAAGGTTCAATTGAAGTTATCAATTCGGAAAACGGAGATGAAGTGTTGGATGTTAAAGGAAAAAGGTTATTTGGTTGGGAATGGACTATTATATTCTAGTGGGAGTTGCTACCTCAACACACTCCTGCCCAAACAAGGTGATCCAAAATCGACATCACTTACTATTCGATGTTCAATGTTTGCCGTATCTTTAATGGTCCTCATTGGTGTGGCTGTGTAGAGAAATGTCCTCAACTCAGCGGCTCTCTTTGACACCTTTCAATGTGGACTCTTCACTTAAAAGTAATTCATTCAATATCCCGAATGTCAACTTCTTGCAACTTCACTTCATTCCTCAAGCTTTTGTTGAACTCACTTGATATTGTTTGAACATGGCTGACTGTACGAAAGATTTCAATGAAATATTTCACAATTCCCAGGTCTTGAAAACATATCACAATGAGTACTTTTACGATGTTGGGTTCTTTACTCCGTAAACTTTGCTACACAAAAAACTGATATCTCGAATCGCCGCAATTCTGAGGAAATTATTAAATGTATATGATGGATAATATCGTATTAACATTTAAAAAAACTAAAAAATAAAAAAAAGGGACTAACGAGCTCCTTCTCAGAATTTTTTTAAATTCCGCCTAAAAGTAGGCAATCAGCATAACAAAATTGTAGCTTTAAAACACGTATCGCTTCAGGGAATTGGTAATTAATTCATTTATTAAAGATTAGCTACAAAATAAGCTTTATTCGTGCTCTTTTTCTGATGTTTCCCGGTTGTTTTCCATTACACTAAATACATTAGAGCAACATGTTTAGTAGGCTGTTGTGCTGAATAACAAACTTCCTGCGTATTATATCCGTCCCATCCTGTCCATTCTCACAAACAATGGAACCTGTTTGGCTAATGCTTCAACGGTGACACTGCCGGATGTGGCAACCCGACCAATTAACGGAATCGTTTAAGTTCAAACCTGAACCATTCCTTCGGTGCGCGAACTACCGGATGGAACCGATGCGTTTCAATCGAAAGGATATGCGCACTTAAACGGAAAGCTTGTTGTCCAGCCGAAGGTAGCGTGGTCTACGGTGGGGGAGTTTTTTTTTTGTCAAGCGCCATCCATTACACGAGGTCGCGATGCATTCCCGACTCATCCGGAAATTGAACAACCCTGTTTTCGTCCTTCCGATCCTGTGTCATCGCGCGCTTCCTCCATCCGCACGGTCTTNCAAACTTCCTGCGTATTATATTCTTCCCATCCTGTCCATTCTCACAAACAATGGAACCTGTTTGGCTAATGCTTCAACGGTGACACTGCCGGATGTGGCAACCCGACCAATTAACGGAATCGTTTAAGTTCAAACCTGAACCATTCCTTCGGTGCGCGAACTACCGGATGGAACCGATGCGTTTCAATCGAAAGGATATGCGCACTTAAACGGAAAGCTTGTTGGCCCAGCTGTAGGTAGCGTGGTCTACGGTGGGGGAGTTTTTTTTTGTCAAGCGCCATCCATTACACGAGCGCGCGATGCATTCCGGACCTCATCCGGAAATTGAACAACCCTGTTTTCGTCCTTCCGATCCTATGTCATCGCGCGCTTCCTCCATCCGCACGGTCTTTAATCGGTTTCGTGCGGAATGAATTCCATTCTTGTTTTCTGTTCATTCTTTTTTTCCTGTGTCCCATTTTACCCCACTTTCTGATCGGGTATATTTTCCACTTTCCCACGGGATAACAGCATGGGGGGGGGGGGGGGGGGCTGTTGGGAAAATGCAAACAAGCTTGCCCATCGGTCGAGCGGTGTATACCGTCGGCGGGATTATCATGTACTTTGCTGTTGGGAATTCCTTTTTTTTCTTCTTTTACTTTGTTTTGTTTTCTCTCATCTTTCCCGCACACACACACACACATTTACTAACTTGTAGCTGCCTTCAGCAGGACGAGGTAAAGTACCCCTTTTCTCCCCTTTGCGTTTTGTTATTTGTGCTGGTTTTCAAGCCAACCAAGCATGGGTAAAGTTGCTTGTAAATATGGCAACATCGGATTAAAGGCAGGTTACTTAAGAAAACGGGGGTGGTGGGCGGCTGCTTTGGTGGAACGAAGGAAACACGTCCAAACGTGTAATCCTCTTTTTCCGTTGTCACACGCTTTCCCACGCTTTACAGGGTTTTCAACAGGGCAAGTGGGATAAAATAGGACCACCATTTTTGGGTTGTTTTTTCTAGTTGAATTAGAATTTGTCGCGGCAAATATTAAACTTGTAGCACTTTCTGTGTTTCGTTTTTAAAATAAATTTAATTCTTTTCAACGCTTTTGTATCTGTCATATCAAGTGAATTTGAGAAAGCTTCACATAAAATTGATTTTCCAATTAAAAAAAAAAAACACAAGTTGAAATATTTAACATTTATCTCGATTTTACGTAATCTTGAAAATCATCCATTTCATCCCAAAAAAACCTGCAAGGTTGTGCCATTTTGGGAGAAAGAAGGATCCGGACAACAACATTAACCTTCAGCAGTCGGGCAAGCATTTTGAAGCAGCTTTTCCCTTTTTTTTGCTTCTACATCTTATTCGCATCGCTTTTACTTCCTTGTATGTATAGGTTATTTTTTTTTGATATTCCCATTAGTTTATTCGTTAATTTTTCATTGGCTCATTTACATCAATAGGATTTTACATGGTCTTAACCTCTTGCGTGTTTTTTTCTCTCTTTCTTTTTTTTTTTGATAAAAAACAAAAACGAATGTCAAGTGCTTTAGCATTTAATCCATTCAATACGCTTAAAGGGATGTGCTGTGTGTGTGTGTGCGTCGATGGAAAGAAATATTTACACAATGTGCGGATTGTTGGAAATTTGTTTCTTTTTTTTTTTGTTTGCACACTGCAAAATGTCGCTTTCTACGAAACACTTAGTGTTTTTAGCTTTTCCATTTTTTTTCTCTTGTCGAGAGCGTTTGTTTTCCGTGAAATGTCAACTTTTCCGTAACAGCAAGAAATAAATGCAATGCCTGTGTCGGTTCGTGTGTATAATTTTCATGGTTTTTCCACAATTTTCGTTTTCCAGAAAATGTAAATCCACTTTTCCGCAGCCATTCCTGGAACGCTTTGATTGGTTCATTGATTTTTTCCTATCCTGTTACATTTATAAATGTTAAATTAAAAAAAATTACAACAGATCACCCTCATTCCCCAATAAGCTTTTCCTAGAACAGCATGGCTACCAAAAATTTGTTAATTTTTTCATCAAACGCCCGGCACTGCAGCGACGGAAAATGACAGAAAACTGTCCGGGAAACCAAAAAAAAGGTGAATATCGACGATAAATCGAAATATGTCGACTCATTTTGGTTCGTGCAGTATTACTAAACCCCTTCGGTATGGAAAATCGCGTTCCCAGTTCCCAATTTTAGCCCCCCTCCCTTACTCTCCCTCTCCTCCTCGCTCTCCCACCATTGAAATCCCTCCAAACCGTCCGAACACCGATTTGGTAGTGGTTTGGTGCTACCCCGAAGTGCTGCTCAAGCACGAGCTGGCTTTTCCGTAAATGATCGTAAATGAATGTAAATTCAATTACACGAACTTGCCTCGGTTGTACTTCAGATCCCAACGGCAAGACATGGTACACGGTCGTTCATGCTTCCGTTTTGTTGCCGTAACACCGTTACTGAGCTGATTTTCCCCTTTTCCGAAAAGCATTGGAAGGATTTCTGTAGTNAAGAAGGGGGGGTAGGTGGTGGATAAGAGGGGTGGGAGGGGGGGAGGGGGGGGGGGTTAGAGAAGGGGGGGGGGGGGGGGGGGGGGGGGGTGGTGGGCGGCTGCTTTGGAGGAAGGAAAAAAGGAAACACGTCCAAACGTGTAATCCTCTTTTTCCGTTGTCACACGCTTTCCCACGCTTTACAGGGTTTTCAACAGAGCAAGTGGGATAAAATAGGACCACCATTTTTGGGTTGTTTTTTCTAGTTGAACTAGAATTTGTTGCAGCAAATATTGAACTCGTCTCACTTTCTGTGTTTCGTTTTTAAAATAAATTTAATTCTTTTCAACGCTTTTGTATCTGTCATATCAAGTGAATTTGAGAAAGCTTCACATAAAATTGATTTTCCAATTAAAAAAAAACACAAGTTGAAATATTTCAAATTTATCTCGATTTTACATAATCTTGAAAATCATCCATTTCATCTCAAAAAACCCTGTAACCGGTCAAGGTTGTGCCATTTTGGGAGAAAGAAGGATCCGGACAACAACATTAACCTTCAACAGTCGGGCAAGCATTTTGAAGCAGCTTTCCCCTTTTTTTGCTTCTACATCTTATTCGCATCGCTTTTACTTCCTTGTATGTATAGGTTATTTTTTTTGTTATTCCCATTAGTTTATTCGTTAATTTTTCATTGGCTCATTTACATCAATAGGATTTTACATGGTCTTAACCTCTTGCGTGTTTTTTTCTCTCTTTCTTTTTTTTGATAAAAAAACAAAAACGAATGTCAAGTGTTTTAGCATTTAATCCATTCAATACGCTTAAAGAGATGTGCTGTGTGTGTGTGTGCGTCGATGGAAAGAAATATTTACACAATGTGCGGATTGTTGGAAATTTGTTTCTTTTTTTTGTTTGTTTGCACACTGCAAAATGTCGCTTTCTACGAAACACTTAGTGTTTCGTGCTTTTCCGTTTTTTTCTCTTGTCGAGAGCGTTTGTTTTCCGTGAAATGTCAACTTTTCCGTAACAGCAAGAAATAAATTGCAATGACTGGGTCGGTGCGTGTGTATAATTTTCATGATTTTTCCACAATTTTCGTTTTCCAAAAAATGTAAATCCACTTTTCCGCAGCCATTCCTGGAACGCTTTGATTGGTTCATTGATTTTTTCCTATCCTGTTACATTTATAAATGTTAAATTAAAAAAATTACAACAGATCACCCTCATTCCCCAATATCCTTTTCCTAGAACAGCATGGCTACCAAAAAAATTGTTCAATTTTACATCAAACGCCCGGCACTGCAGCGACGGAAAATGACAGAAAACTGTGCGGGAAACCAAAAAAAAGGTGAATATCGACGATAAATCGAAATATGTCGACTCATTTTGGTTCGTGCAGTATCACTAAACCCCTTCGGTATGGAAAATCGCGTTCCCAGTTCCCAATTTTAGTCCCCCTCCCTTACTCTCCCTCTCCTCCTCGCTCTCCCACCATTGAAATCCTTCGAACCGCACAGCTCCGCCTGGCGGCAGTAGGGGCAAACCGTCCGAACACCGATTTGGTAGTGGTTTGGTGCTACCCCGAAGTGCTGCTCAAGCACGAGCTGGCTTTTCCGTAAATGATCGTAAATGAATGTAAATTCAATTACACGAACTTGCCTCGGTTGTACTTCAGATCCCAACGGCAAGACATGGTACACGGTCGTTCATGCTTCCGTTTTGTTGCCGTAACACCGTTACGGAGCTGATTTTCCCCTTTTCCGAAAAGCATTGGAAGGATTTCTGTAGTGGTTTTTTTTTTGGGCAGGCAACCGGGGAAGGGTGGGAAGAGCCGGGAAAAGGCGCAATGGGAAAGATGGCTCTTTTGTTTGGTTCCAGGTTCGTCTTGCATTCTCAACAACACACACACACACACAACGAGCAGTACGGGTGAATGCTGTCTGCCTGCATTAACGAGACATCGAAACCCGTGTTTTGCTGTCTGCTTGTCGGTTACCGTTTTGCCTGCCATATTCCAAACAGACGAAGGCGCTTACCGTTTTGCCTGCTTTTGTCTGCCCCGGTCAATTCTATATTTTATTTATTCATTTATGGCGCTTCAATGTGGCTTCTCATTTTCTTTTCTCCTTATTCTAACGAGAAGCAGCAAAGAAATAAGCGAAAAGATGAGAAATCTTGCAGCATACAGGATGGCTTCCTTTTTTTTTGTCTTGAGTTTGAATAGTTCCCGCAGTTGATTATAGCAAGAACGGCGATTGGAGAAAAATATATCATTAAATGTGATAAATTCGAGGAGAAGAAAATTCTTTTCAGTACAATAAAAACCGCTAAGGTGATCGTCAACATTATCAACACCTGCCTGGTTGCTGATGCTGTTCATCAGATATTTATAGCTGTATTTTTAAATAGCAAAAATTTAAGTTATAAATAACAGATGACTATGAGTGCGATAACAAATCAATCCAAAGAACGTAAAATGAAACACTTTATAGCAGAATGGTTAGCGGCCATCGAAGCAAAATTGTATCGCGTCTAAGAATAGAGCCCTCACGATGGCTAGAAAGCCGTGAACTAGAAGCACATGTGAGTGAATTCTTTTAAAAGAAATTAACAATGAATCAGCTCTATACACAGCTCTGCTTGAAAATAGGTCAGATTTGTGTATTAAAATGAAATAAATGTTTTCTTCATTGCATTTTTTAAGAATTTTTGTTAATGGTTTCCATAAAAAAATTTCTTAAAATGTGGAAAACATTAGGAACAAAGCAGGATTAATTCTTCTTCTTCTTCTTCCTCCTCTTCTTCTTCTTCTTCTTCTTCTTCTTTCATCAATTTGAAACGAACTTGTACGAGATTAGTACACCTCGGAGACTCCCTGTACCTTAAGTTATACAGAAAATGATAAAAAAGCTTCCCGTGTCTCTTGATTGCATACTTTCAGGCGTATCACCAAAACCCGCTCCGATATGCAATCTGCTTTCTTCTTTTGTTTTGATTGTTTTAAAATTGGAGAAAAAAAACCTCACTCACCTATTGATTGGGCCCGTCGTCCACTGGTAAGTCCTTTCGCATGCTGTCGAGCAGATGAGGACACATTCGCTCCCATATTCGTACGGGTGCGACGATTACGATCGGTTCGTTCACTGGCACTGCGTTGCAGTGCGCACGTTCGTTCACCGCACCCGGGCACACCCGGATCGTCGCGTACGTATTCGTTGGTGTCGTTGTCGTAGCTGTCGTCCTCGTCGTCGTCGTCGTCGTCGTCGGTAGAGTGGTGCTGATAGCAGATAAGCTCTACTGCCGGTTCCACCACGGGAAACTCCAGCTGCAAACGATCGAATATAAACCGATCGGAGGTTCCATTTCCCGCTGGTGGTACTAATCGTTCGTCGGCTATACCGTATTCACCTTCAAACACTCGTTCGTCTTCGTGCTCGTCGTCGTTCCGCCCGGTAGAGGGCGTGTTTCGATCAAGCAAACTATCAGTAGTAACGCTCGGTAACCGGTTACGTTCGTTACGGTAGCGTAGGCAGGTGCCGGTTCGCAAAACGATCGAATCCCGGGCCGGTGGTGAGACTGATTTTCCCGAACCAGAACAACAACCCGGCACGTGCCGCAACCAGGATGAGCCACCTTTTCGCTTCGCCTCCAGCCGATCGCGTTTGCGTGTGTTTAACGATCGGCCAAGACTTTGGACGAGCTTTTGAAGTACCTGTAACGAGACGTGTCAGCGTGTTTAGTGAAGGAGATTAGTTTTAAGAGCTTCTGGTGGGAATATTTACCTTATCCGATGCGTTATAGCTGTCCGCTAGAAAGGAGCTAACGGTTGTATTTGATCCACCGTTACTACCCGACCCCTTTCCCTTCGATCGTACCACGGCCCGTTCACTCACTAGCGGTCGTAACTCAGCTTGATCGGATACATCATGAGACAAGGTTATCGTCTGAGGTGGTTTACGTACTGATTCACCCTTACACGGTGCGGTGATGCTGTTACCACCGGTAAACGAGTTCGGTTGTAGCTGTGACGATGATTCAGTTCGCTCAGGTAATGATTGTCGTTGACATTCGGGTTCGCCGGTGCGGCTGATGAGCTGATCGCCTGTAAACGAAAGTACAGAGATGCATACCACACATTAGTCAACCTTGTTCGAATTATCTGACAGATCCATCCTCTTCCCTCCCTTCTCTTTCCCTTTTTAACAGACAAAAAGCGACCACCGAGTGTGCACGTTTGTGGTTTTTGTCGCTGTCACACACGCGTTACGATTTACTTCCATTCGATATCGAATTTATCGTCGACCATTGGCATAATTATACACGCGTTCTAGTTGACCGGATGAACCCCGCACATCCAAAAAAAAACATAAAACCATTCCCCAGAGGTTCGAGTCGGACGTAATATTCCGTATCGAACTGAAGCTCACCACAAAGCTTCGGGGTTTTGCATTACGAGCGGTGTGACTCACAATTACCGTTGACGTGTGCAGTGTTCCGTTGATGCTTGTATGCGGGCGTACAGTGAGACAATGATACGTACCGATGGTACAACAAAAATAAAAGAAAAAAAGAAACAAAATTCCACTGACTCATGGATAGTGCTCAGAATGGTGGAAAGTGATTAAACAACGATCCCCCCCCCCAGGAAAATGACGTTACTGGTCCTATTCGTCCAATCATGCAATTGCATTCGGTTCAAATCATTCTAATTGCAATCGAATCGAATCGAATAGATATACATTTGGTGTTTTTATTTTGCCGAAAGTTCCAAAATAAATTTTATTACTTTCCAGTACCCAGAGCGCACGTTGGTACAGTTTCCGTAGTTTTGCAATAGATGAACGTATCCGGTTACACATACCGGTTGGAAATCAAGATTTATAAATGCGCGGTAGCGCCGAAATGCTACCAAAGCTACCGAAAAAGCCAGCAAATAGTGAGCTGAACCCCCCTAAGCGGATCATTCACTATCAGTCAATGTGAGGAATTGCTTCTAAAACTGGATTTTATTTTCCATTTACCACCCGTTACACCATCAGGTCGAGCAATTGCAATGGGATGGTTCGATCGTATTATATTTTTTTTCTTTTGCTGCAACTTTACAACTGTGCCGGGGATAAGTTTTTGGACGAAGGATTTTTCGCGTGAGATTTTAATTGAATTTCTTTCACATTTATTTTTCGTGCAACAATCGAAACTCCGCTAACGCTGGGAGCGGCTCGGTGACAGTTTGGTCGATATTTATTGTGACACAAGTGTGCGTAAGGGTGTGTGTGTGTGTGTGTTTTTTTCCTCAATGGTGATCCATCTTTGATTTTTTTTTCTGTTGGTTTCCAGGGCTTTCCCATTCTCTCACGTTTAGCGTCCGGAAATCAAAATGGTTTTTGGAGCAAGATGGAATGGCACCCGGTGTAAAACCGAAGTGGAGTAAAGGAATGAAAAAAAGAAGAAGAAAAAAGTAACCTCGAAGCAATGCATACGGACTGGGACTCGCTGTAAAGTTGGACGACAGGAAATTAGCTTAAATCGACAGCTTCATCGTTAGTAGTCTGGTGCGGGTGCCACCAGTCGTCAAGCAGTCAGTTTTTGATTGCTTTTCGGTGATACAAACGCGACAGGGAACGCCGGTATGGTGGGAAATGGTAAGATTCACTCACATTGGGGAGGATTTTTTTTTTAGTTTTATAAAGAAAGGAAGCTGTAATGGACTTTTCACTGTACTTTTTTATCGGTTCGCTAGTATCCCCAGCTGACAGACAGAGTAAAACAGGAGTAAGCGATTAGAAACAATAAAACACTTAATTTTGTATCGAATTGCATAACTTTAGGCGCAATACGATGCAGTACAAGTAATCTCTAATAAGCGATAACCTTTCGAAAATTTTCTTTTTTTCATGAGTGATATCTTCGAATCCTCAAATCTCGAGAACAACTCCTATATAGAATTTCAATGTTCTTAACACCATTGCGCCTAAATGTTATGCAAACCGCATAACAAAATGTCTTTTTAAGAGATTTCGCTTGTATTTCTAGCATTAACAAGACTGTTCCATGGGTCGAGCTAAGCGATTTATCATCCCAGGGTTGCTCGCACACGCAAACGAACAAGATGAACCTCCGAACGAAGTTCACATTCCCCTCAATTTTCCAACTCACCCTTCGTCCAGCCGTCCCTCCCCGGTAGCCAATTTTTACGCGCCAAAATGTAGTAAATCAAAGGTAAACACCTATAGACCTCAAAACCGTCGTCGTCGTGCACGTTCCACCAAAAATACATCACAGTCACCGGACCGCGTCAAAGTTTTGCTTGGTATGCCGCTGGACAACGCACATCAGCGTCGTCGGTATATTTTTATTTTTTCCCCAATTTTCCAAACGGAGGCAATTTAAAAAATTTCCTTTCTGCGCATCAAACTGAAAACACGGTAGCGCAAGTTTGGCTAATGCTATTTCTGGCATGCAGGAAGTGGAAAGCAATTTCCACTTTTCTGCGATGGATGATGGGCGAGAATAGTCCCATTTAGGGTTTCAGAAAATTAAATTAGAAGTTGGTTGTGTTGCGCCTAAAGGTATGCAAAAAAAGGGGAATAGATTGCTTTTAATGCCTTTTTTCGCTTTTCTATAGCAAACACATCGGAACTACTCGGTACGGGGGAAAAGTGGGTTTTAAAGATGGATTTAGTAATAAAGTGTATAGTTCTATATTTACATTTGCAGTTCTTGGAAAGTCTTAAAATGACATAAAGAAACGATGCAGATAAAATCATCTTCATATGATTGATAGACAAGGCGACCGGAAACGATGCTTACGATTGTAGCGATACTATTCGTCACACAAGCACAACGATTTACTTTCCCAGGACCAGGAAATGGTGCTTTCCGTACGGCTTCCGTCGGGTTGGTTTTCCCATCAACGAGCACTTGATACCGGATGAACATTAAAACAAACATGTCTTACCATTCGGTTCCTTTCAATTTCTTCCGGCACCTTCCTCCCCCCCGGCAGCACATTGTATCCTTTTGATGCTTGCCAATCAAACCCAAAAGCTCCACCCCGCCCCATCCTCGCCTACTCTTCGCCTAGGAAGCGCAAGCACTAGCGAAGAGTGTCTAATAGCACGGCACGGGTAAAAAGACAAAGACTGTGTGGCTGAATTTAATCAACTGCAATCTGCACTCTGCATCAAAACCCCGTTTTGTTGGTCGATTGAAAATTGATTTGTTCATGTGTATGTGTGTGTGTGTTTTATTAAGGAGAGAGAAAGAGAAAGGGAGAGATCGAGTAAGATGAAAAACTCGTCATCTTCGTCTTGAAGCACATCTTCCAGATGATGCATATCTTCGCCGACGCTTCGCCGTACTGAATGTCAATCATCGGAGAGAAATTTCTACTGAAAGAGTTCGGAACGCNGAGAGATCGAGTAAGATGAAAAACTCGTCATCTTCGTCTTGAAGCACATCTTCCAGATGATGCATATCTTCGCCGACGCTTCGCCGTACTGAATGTCAATCATCGGAGAGAAATTTCTACTGAAAGAGTTCGGAACGCAAGAAGAGGAAGCGTGATGAGGGAGGGAAGGGGTATAGGGGGAGGAGTTCGAGTGGCAGCATGGGTGTTAAGTAGTGGAAAGCTGACGACCGAGTGGATCGGCAATGGCATCGGATGCCTTGCAATAAATTCAGCATAGTTTACAGCTCTTCCCTTCTACCAGGCAATGACGATCGATGACGTGTCCGGCAGTGTTATTTCGTTGAATTTTCCACCCAATAGTTAAAGCACAAACACACACACACACACAGACGCTTCTCATGAGGTGATAAATATTTGCACAGATTGCACATACCGTGCAGCGTAAAGCAGGGCAGTAAAGTGTGCTGGTTGATTGTGTTGTTTTTCCACTGTCAATATTGAACAGTGTGTGTGCTATTTTTGTGTTCTACATAGAACATTTCGAAGCGTTACCGGAAAAAGGGTTAAGTAAGTGTTTCCCTTCCATATCGCAAATCATCAAATGAAATTAAATATTGTTTTTTTTTTTTGCTTGGAAAATGTACAAGAGAGAGTTGAGTTTTTCCCGTCTTTATAATGTTTCCTTATCCACTTTCAACATATTGCAAAAATCATTTCAAATAAGGCTTATTTATTTCATCCTTTTTTCTTGGGGTGACGTTTTCACTTAAAACAGATTTCCAACAGAAAAAATCTTTCATCGAACGGAACGGTGAATGACTCTTCTAGAAGTGATCCGAAATTATCATTCAGATACAGATACGGTCCAGTCCAAGTGCCAGTGAAAGAGAGAGAGAGAGAGAAAGACAGAATACAATAAAAAAAGAACACTTCCTTTCTTTTGAGCTTTCAGGCGCGATTTAATTCTACGCGATAAAGCGAATCAGTGCGAAGTTGGAATGTTGGGACTTATATTTCCTTTTTCTGCCCCCAACTCAGCTTTCTGCAGCTACACTCGCCCTCATTTTTCCGGCTCAATTCACTTGCTTGCGTTACCCCCCGGAGTAGGTACCCCCATTTCCGAGGCGAAACATGGCGAAAGAAAGCAAAAGAAACCCGAGCCGAAGGGGAAGAAAAAAAAAGTTGCGAAAAAAGAAGGAAAAAACGGAAAGAAAGCTAAACAAATCCGGAGCACTGTTTCGTGAAGATCAAAGCACGACCGGGCCCGACGGTAAGTTGTGGCAAAGCAAAGCGCCCAAAAGCCAGCACCGTGGCACGTCTTGTGACAAAACTTCTTGCATTGATTTTGCCCCCTCTCCCAACCCTTGGCTGCCGTTTTAATTCATTCCTTACGATTCCATTCCGGTGCTGCCGTGCGCCGGGGCAACCGTTAAAGCTTCATCAGGACGAGCTGAAGGTTTTTGGGTTCAAGCAATCGGATTGAAGGAGGTTTTTTTCCCCCCTCTGCGTCTCTCTCTCTCTCGCTTTTGACGCATTGATCTTTGAAGCTATTTCAAATCGTTTGCTTTAATTTCTTTGCCATCGATCTTCCTTTTTTTTCTTTCTTGTGTATTGAAAATAAAGCACAAGTTGAAAGAGCGTCGGTTCGTACACCACTTCTAAAAGGGGAATGGTTTTGAAATCAAAACGAGCAAAAAGCAAGCAAACGGTAACCCTGAAGCTGTACCAAAGCCGCTTGCTAATCCTTCTTCCCTCTGCTTTCATCTCAATTGGGCGTATCACATTTCTCAACCCTCACCCCCTACCCCCTCCCCTCCTCCCACTATCCCGGTTCGTGACGTGTGAGGTTCGAATTTCCCTTTTCCCCCCTATTGTAGATTTTTTGGGGTGTAGAGGGGGGGGGAGGGGTGGAGGGACGAAGGGGTGATATGGATGTTCCTGGAAAATTTCCCACAACCCCTTGTATTTGGTCGAGTGCGGGCAAAGCATACTATTTCACGCACGCACGATCGTCACTGGCGCGAAAGGTTAGAAAGAAAATGAAATTTTCCATCAACCCCCGATCAAAGAAGAGCACTTGTGGGAAGAAAATTTCCCCCTCCACCCGTTTATTTCACCTTAAACAGGAACATATAAAGCAATGAGAGCGAAAGCGTGCAATGATTCAACTTTAAAGTGTGTGGAAATAAAAGCAAAAACAAAAAAAAGGAGGAAAAAAGAAAATTCGTGCCAATATAAAATAATTCACGCCGCGCTCGAGTAGGGCGGAAATGGAGACGCCTGGTCGCCCAACGCTTTACCGTTGAATATTGGAATGAATATTGAATGCCACACTCCAACCGGCTGCGAATCGGTAACCCGGCTGCTGTCGGCAGTTGCATTTGTATGAGTAGCGGTGTATGTGTATGTGTGTATGCAAGAACAACGCAACGAACGGGAAGCCTACGGATTGGGGAATTTCAAATTTATTACCATCTTTAAATCCTTCTCTTTCTACTTTCTTCTCTACGGAAGGGGGGAAGGGGGTGGGGGTGGAAGAGGGTGGGGGGTGGGGGTGGGAGTGGTAAAGAGAAGAAAGAAAGAGAGGTGGGAACGGGATTTGAGTGAAACCACCATTTCGCACATTGCTCTCTCCCTCCTCTTCACCACCCTCCTCTTACCCTTCCCCTCCCTCTCTCCCCCTTCCACCATCTCGCTCGAAGGGTGCTCGCGAATGAATTGATAAATTTATGCACTTTCTCGCAACACCACCCTCTCCCCCCTACGCCCACCCCCCACACACCCCTTCCTTACTCCCCGCGGAAGAAAAAAAACTTTCATGCTACGTTCTTCGTAGCCAAGCCTCTACTCTTCCGTAACATTTTCAATTCATTTGTGCATTTCTATTGGGATGACCTCCAACTTCTGCGGCCGTGCCGTTCAAAAATGGTGAAAAGTTTATTGCAACCGATCCTTAATCACAAAAACCCCGAAAGAAGCGAAAGCGCGAGGCGTGAATTTATCGGCTTTATCTGTGAGGGTTTTTTTTTGCTTCTTATCTTTTCCCACACGGTACGGTATTCCCAGCCGGAAACTGCGTTTAGTTTAGTATTAGTGGATGCTCAGTACGATAGGCGGTTTTTCGGCAATACATCATCACCAGCGTTGATTTGTATTGAGGAGATAAATAATTTTGATTTTTACCTCAAAACTAATCTTTGCTTATCGTGAATCTCTTTTTTTTGATAAAATATTATTTTTTACACTAATTTCAAATTATTCCCTTTTTTTCGAAAATGCATTGAACCTGTAGGAAGAATTTCTAGCTCTCCTTCCACCGTCTCCAACACGCGTATGTCGATTGCTTCATTGTATCCCTCACATCAATCAGTCCGCTCGTATAATGTATCATGAAACATTTAACCGTGCACTACGGTAATCCAACGCAGCAATAAAACATATCGCAAGACGAGCAGCGAAACCGTGTGACAGTGAAGGAACGTGCCCCGAATGGTATCGGGAAAACAGCAGTCCGTCAACTGCCACTTTCAGCCTCTATAAATGTGTGTGTGTATTTGTACAGGCGGCACCAGGCGGTGCACTCGTGCTCGTAAATAATACACCAATAAATCTACTCAATCAAAACCGAAACGTGCACCACCTCGTTGGTGAAAAAAAAAACACACACACACACGGCGTATAAAATGAGCGATCGCTTTGGATGGGTTTGGTCCTCACACCGCCTCCCTGCCCCCCTTCTCCTCCACCCGCAAAAAAAGGGAAGCAAAAATAAAACGATTGCCAAACTAGGTAGAATTACCGAGTAGCCCCGCTTTGCTGTGCGATTTGGACCGATATTTACACCAACGCGTCCAATTCATGATCCATAGCGAAGATACGAAGGTGGCTTCAAGGGGTGAGCCATATGGCTTTTCTTATAAGCGGGAGAAAAAAAAGATGGAAAGGAGAATAAAAACCAAGGGAGAAACGGAAAAGGATTTTGGTTTCCAAAATCGCGTACCCCGCGTGGGGCAAAAACTTCTTCCGGTGGGTGCGAAGAAGGGAACAAATGGAACGGATGAAGCAGCTTCAGCATTATTCCGACCGAAAGCAGTGAAATGTGAACCGCGCTGTTTTACTCCGTTGTTCCTGTTTTTTTCTACCCTCTTTACACTCTTTATTTCGCCCTTTTAAGGTATCATCCAAAAGATCACACTGGGAAAAATTTATACTAATATGAAAAATATGTCTAAAAAAACCTTTTACCTTTATGAATATGAAAATTTGTTCTCATCAGAAAACTTTTTTTAATATCATTTTAATATCACACAAAATTTCGATGTAAATAGGTGAAATTGTTTTTTTTTGTCCACTCTTTTTTGATCCCACTGTGCGCAAAAACCATTGGACGCTTTGTAAACTGTCATGTTCATGTGGCAATTTTATGTGTACGCGAACTTCGCGAGAAAAGCTCCGGAAAAGCGTCCCTAAGAAAGGGTCCAGGGTGTGTGGATTGGGGCACCAAAAAAAGGGGAGGAAGGGAGGATGATCACACACACACGCACACATACAAACACGTGCGAGTACACATGGCAGCAAGCGCACGAACCAAGAGGATGCACAAAATGTTACCCCCCCCCCCCCCGCTGAACCTGTTCGGACACGCTGGTACTCATTGGAACGGCACGGATGAACGTGGTAGCCGAACGGGTATTGTAGCTGTTTGCAAGGGTGATAGGAGGAAGAGAGGGTGGGGGGGGGGGGTCTGATGATTTATGAGCTTTCACAGGATGGTGTAAAATATGATGTTACGCTTGCGCCCTTCAAATAGTCACCCACCATTGTACCACTCGCAGACAGGAGGGAGGGAGGGGGGGGTGGAGGAGGATAGGAAAGGGGGAGGGAAATGAGAGGGTAAATTTGGAAACAAAACGCTGCTCTCCCAGATGACAAGGAATGAACCCAGCCTTCTCCCCACCATTCCCCTTCTTCTCCCACCCCCTACCGCCGCCCGCCTCCCCCATCATCCCCTCTCCTGAACAAATGCAATCGTAACGGGGAGGTTCTTCTGCTGAGGATCAACCTGAAGGGATGAAAGGATGACTGGTGGTTGATAGGAACCAGGGATGTGAGAGGGTGGTAAGGGGTGGAAAGACTCCTTCCATTTGAAAGCAAGTTTTTGTTTTTCCGTGTGACCGTTCACACTGGGGCATCCCCCTATTCGATGTTCGCGACGTCCGAGCGCGCACAGCGCTAAAGCAAATAGCGCATTGAGTTTTCCCAACCCTTACTACGGTCCAAGGGGCGCGGGGAGGAGGGAGCGAAGGGGGGTTAGTAGCCCGGGTTTGGGGTAAAAATTGGTAATGGGTTGAAGTATAATGAGGAAGCAGGCATTCTATTGGATCGCTGTGTGAAGTGGGACCGGGGGGGGGGGGGGGGGGGGCGACAGAAACCGTTGTCGCTGATAAATGTGGCAAAGTTTTCCACTTTTCTGACACACGAACCGAAATGGGCGGAAGGGGAGGGGGTGAGAGGGGTTGATTCATCTAAACATGATAAATGTGATTGCAATTGTTTGCTTGTTGCTATTGAAGTTTTCCCCGGTGAACGAGAGTGTATTGTACACATAATACATTATTTATATTGGTAAAAGTGACCTTTATTGTGTGTTTTTCATCTCACAAAGTTTACCTCTAACGTAGTAGAAAAAAAAGGAAAATAAAAATCAAACTATATATAGAGCAACATTATTGGATGATTTTCCTTTACAGCGAATGCTATTTTAATTGCATTGCTTAAAACCTTTAAGCTTTCGTTCCGTGTAAAGCTACAACCATCAGCGCCATCAGGAAGACGATAGGGATTTCGGTTTCCTTGCTCAAAGGTCACAAAACCGACCACCGTAACACGATTTCGCCCTTCTTCCCATGGTGGGCGCTCGATTATCTTGCATCTTTCTAGAATATTCACCCTTACAAACCACCCCAAAAAGCAGGGACCCCACCGGTAGGAACTAATTTCTTGTGCGGTTTGCTTCACTCTGCCTCGGTAGATGTTTTGCATCCGAACCTCTTTGTTTGAAGGAGGGCTTTTGCAAAGATTTGGAAATGGTGCCCAACCAAATGTCAGACGCTTGGGTTCGGTTGTGGCAAATCGACCGCCGTGTGTATGCCGACGGATGTCATCGGGGAAGAGTTTACCGTAATCTCGGTGGAACGCTCACGGTTGTGGTGGTCCACCGTGTTGGCAAAGGGCGGAATTGACCGACCGAAGTGCATCACCATCCAGTAGACCCGGTAGACTTCCGATGGTGGATGGTAGATTCTGCTGACTTCATCACGCGGCACGCGGAATGCAGCACGCGGAATGTTTGGCGGTTGCCTGTACGCTCATCTTCATCTTGGGATCTATCAGAAACAATCGCTGACGGTGCTTTGCACGTTTGGTCCGTTTTCGCTATCCATTACCCTAATTGAATCTTACAGCATCTCTCTCTCTCCCCTCTAAAGGTTGAAGCTAGCACGGGGAAGGGGGTTTAAGGCATTTTGAGGCGAGAAATGGAATGAACCAGTGATTCAATGTTTCAATCTTTCGGGGGAAATGGTTCATCACAACAACAAAAAAAGGACCTCCGGCTAAACAAAACAATTGAAAACGATTCAATCAGTAAGAAAGCGGGTGAAACGTTTTTGGGCAAAATACAACATTAGGGTATAGCTCGCTCCATTTTGGCTGCATCTCCGCTTTGGGAAGTATTTGTGTGAAAAGGACATGTGGAGGTACTTACACTCCAGATGACAGTTGAACTCTGGTTGACATATTACATCACAATGTTTTTTTTTACATTGTAGTTGAAATAAATTATGACCACTGATTAATGTGATCTACTCCCACTGTGCGCTTAATGTCAAAATAAAAGAGACAGAGAGAGAGAGAGTGTTACGGACGCGACAAGGTTCGCAGCGTACGCGTAAGAAAATTCGATCTATCATAAGAAAGAGAAAGATTTACTTTCACTAGGCATGAGGCGTACAAGATTAATGCACAGCTGGCA
>CM028102.1:4693571-4714002 GCA_016170015.1 Anopheles longipalpis
TCGAACGATTCCACCACCTGGGGCATCTTCTACACCGTGACCGATCTTAACCGTTCGCTACCGACCGATCTCGAGCGTTTCGGGCGCAAAATGAACCTCCAAGGATTGCCCATCGATATTTACGGGTTTGAGGCAGCGATGGCATACCGGCGGCAAGATATCGACATGATGCCTCAAACCTTCCCAACTTTACGTCCCGGTACGCACAATGCTTCGGCCGGCCTGCTAGACACACTGTTCGGTGCGGACGTGGATGCGTTGCGTGAACTCTCCCGGCGAATGAACTTCACACCAAGGGTGTACCATACGCGGGCAAACTTCGGCTTCAAGATGGCAAACGGTACGTTTACCGGTGTGCTCGGACGGTTGCTGACGCGAGAGTCCTGGCTATCGATGAACGTGTACTTCCTGAAAGATTACGAGACGCGCGACTTACAGTTCAGTGCAGGTGTTTACCAGGACAGTTTGTGCGTTTTCGTCCGGGCGGCTGGTATGGTGAGTGATCGGGAGTGAGGGAGGAGGAGGAGGAGGAGGAGGAGGAGGAGGAGGAGGAAGAGGGGAGTGGGTATTAGTGATGGGTAAGTTCGACAAAAAAACTGAATCGCTTCCGAATGACTCCATAAATTTTGGAAGCGGTTCCGGAAGGTAGGTGCAATATTCCGAATTCGGAAACGTCCGGAACCGCCCGGAGCCGCTAGTCGGCAGTCGGAACCGTCGAAGCCCTCCAGAGCCGTCAGAGCCATCCGGAGCAAATTTCAGCAAATTTTATATAATCTGGTAAAAATAAAAAAAATAAAGACTCCGACGGCTCCGGACGGTTCCGGCCGGCTCCGACGATTCCGACGGCTCCGGTTGCCGACTAGGCGGCTCCGGACGGCTCCGGCTGCCGACTAGCGGCTCCAGACAGTTCCGACAGCTTCGACGGCTCCGGACGGCTCCGGACGGCTCCGGACAGCTCAGAGGCGGAATCGTAGCCGGAGTTGCTATGCTGGGAAGCGGTTCGGTGCCGTGGGTGCGATTCCGAGAACCCATCACTAGTGGGAATCCATTTGCAAATCTTTCAATATCGGATCGATAGCAAAAACCGTAAGAAACTTATTCCTTAACTAGCTTTACAGACAAACCACTTTGGTTAAATGGTTAATTTTGCATGCACCTTCACTTGACAGAAGATTGCATACCCGCTAGGCGCATTACGTGCCGTACCGAATTTGCTGCTTCTTTCAATCTGTACTGTTTTGCCTGAGGCTAGGATCAACGGCTTTAAGCAAATCGTACACAAACACATATATCGTTCTAGTCGTGTTTATGTGTGTGTAGGTGAGAGAGAGAGAGAGAGAGAGAGTCAAATGTAGCCAGCACAGGGACGAATTGTTGACCGATTCTTAAGCCCTTCGGTCGAACTTAACGTGGCCGTTTGTTAGTAGCCGCCCCATATACACAAAACCGGTCGCATGAGGGATGGAAAATGGAAAATAAACGGATTTCCATCGTACGTTCAGTTTTCATTTCCGTTCCATTTCCAGTGCGATTTTCAATACAGAACGCACTAGAAACCCAGTACACAGTATACACCCATCGTCACCGGATTTCAACATTTGCCGTACCGAGCGTTGACCGCACGGCTCGATTGTGATCGAGCTTTAATCCGTGCTCGTTTTCGTTGGCAGTTGACTCGAACTAATATTGCACCGGTGAGGTAGAACGAGCGGAGACACTAGAGGATGAAAAACGGGACGAAACTGTACAAAACGTTTCGTACATTGAGCCATACCAGATTGCTGCGGTTTTTGCGAGCAGGAATCAACTGTTCCGGCGAGGGCACCACTCATTGAATCATCGAGATTTGTGAATGTACTTACCCTTACCGGGGTGGTAAGGCCGACGGGCCAGAAGCGACTTTAAGCAACGAACCACCATCGCAAACAATCCCGGTACATCTCTAGACGACTTCTCACAACGACCCGGAAGCAAAACAAAACCGCCCCCCCCCCCTTCAGAAGTGGTTGAAACATTGGGGGAAGAAAAGAGGAACAGGGCGATGGTGCGGACAGGACTTAAAGAAAGGAATTTAAAATTTTCCAACCAATCCACACACACAGACCATACGGTTCTCGTAGAAGAATGCACCATCTATGCCGATCGTACCGTTGACGACCGATTGCCTCACTTGTTGGAGTAGCAACAGGAGCGTAGGGCAAAAATGAAAAGAAAACACACCCGGCGGGTACAAACGGGGATTGATTTTAACCCCCCCGGTCGCAGTCTCCCTGTTTGCAAGGAGGCTCGATTGGAAAACCAGGGAAATGAAGAAGCGGGGTACGGCGCCATCGGTACGCTGGAATAGAAATAGATCGATACATGTTCTGTGGAGTGTTGAGTAAAGTTAGGATACCCTTTTTCTGAAGCAGCTGTGGTAGAATCTGGAATAGCTAAATGAGCAAATGAATTGCCTGCTTACTATTAGCATTATCAAGATGCACGACAATAAATAGGACCAGCCTATTTATGTGAGGTTATGTTTTTTTTTTTCTTTATGATTATTATTCAATTGTAATGTAATTAACCTTTATCTACCTCCTGCTCATTTCGCAGCTACCCAACTGGTTGCTCATTTTTCGCTGCTTCACACCGACGCTTTGGATCATCGTTTGGAGTACGGTCGTGCTGGTAAGCCTGTGCTACCTAGCCCTTTCACAGCTCATTGCCGTATGGCGACCGACCATCTCGCAGCACGTAAAGAAAGGTCCAGAACACACCTACCGGCAAGGTAGTTCAGGCACGAATCAATCCACGAGGTGCGTATTAAACTCTACCCAAGGTTTACTCTTTGCCAGATCGACCACAGCAGGACCGAACCGGGCTGGTGGGACAGATCGTCGGTGCACTCCTGACCGCCCCGACGAACGGTTTCCAACGAACCACCGCCCATCAGAAGCTGTTCGTGGCGTTCGGTTTAATCTGGGGACTCACGATAACCGGCGCATTCCAGGTGAGTGAGTTGTAAGATGATGAGTTGTTGCTAAACGACTCCACCTCAGTGTCGAAATCGTGGTTGTAATGCAAAAGCGGGAATAGTTTTGAAGGAAAAAAATCGGGCAAATTGCATACCTGATAGGCGTTTTTTTTAACGAATGTCGCGTGCATGTATGCAATTGTTATACAAATGAAGCTATTAGGCTTAGGAATACAATTTTTTCGTGTTTGTAGTCCATTTTTAACAAATTTTATAAATGAAATAATTGTTTGTTTGTGTTTTTTTGTTTGCTCTTGACTTTCAGGGATCTCTGGTTGATGTTTACACAACGCCTACGTCAATGAAAAATCTAGATACGCTCGCGGAACTGGATGCCAGTGGACTAACAATCAGCGTTACCGCACCGGCGCTCATTGTGGATGTGTTTGGCACGGAACGACCGGGCAGTACGATCGGTAATCTCAAGCAACGGCTCGTTATCGAACACAGCCCGGTCCGGTCGTCATCACACGCTGTGCTGGCAGGTTTGACAGCTGGTCTCATACGAAACCAGGACTTTGTGCGTCTCTCCACCAAGCACCTGGGCGCGGACGGTATCGCACGGTTGCATCGTTTGCGCGAATGTCCCCGCAGCTATACGCTTGCCTACCTCTATCCACGCGGTTCACCACTGTACCGTGCGGCCAATGACCATATACTACACTTTCTGCAGCACGGTCTGTACGCGAAATGGCAACGGGATGCAGCCCATCTGCTTGCCATGAACCGGGCACGGAAGGTACACGCACGCTACATCCGTAGCGGTCGTCCAGAGTCGGGTGAACAGGTGACGCTCCGGTTAGATCACTTGCTGCTACCGTTTATGCTACTCGGTGCCGGACTTTGTCTGGGCATGGTTTGCTTTCTCTGGGAACGTTACTGTCGCGCTAGGCGTTACGCGTACACCCGCGGGTGCTTAACAAGCGACCGCTAAAAACCGTTCCCACTGTGACGTGTATAATGATATCCGGCCGGATCTTGTGGACTTGTGAAGAGTTGTTACTACGCAGTAACCAGATTTAATGAAACACCATTCCAAAACATAACATCCTTCCGCTTACGTCACGCTCATTTAGTGTGACGTAAGGGCGAGAAACCGATCTGATGACGCCATTATATTAACCTTCCCCCCTCCAGGGGGTCGGCCGGATGATTTACTTCAGACGCCATTTATTCATTAATGGGAAAATTTGCGAACAGACAGATTTTGCTATTTTTGTCTTTTTGTGTGATTTTAAATAAATAAAAAAAAATTCAGTACAATAGATTAACACACTGAGGAGATAACTCAGGAGCTTTTTTCCTCTTCTTCGTTGTCGCAATTCGGAACAACTTCATTTGAGACCCCATATGGTCCTATTTCGCCGTATTGCAGCGTTAACGGTCGCTTACGTCTCACAATTGGGAGAAATGTTTCATTAAGGATTCATGTGAACCTGACACCAGCACGTCGGTTAATGGCCGTTGTCCGACCAGCAGGACACATTCGCCAAGAATGGTGTTGTCTCTTCGTTGTTTTTTTCCTCCCCTTCCCCCTCCCCCTCTCCTCCCCTCCCAACGATCGCAACTAGCGCGATGAGATTTTCATGTTTTCTCCCTCCATGAACACCCGGTAATGGGGGTGGCCTCCATGCGAAAGGAAACTGTTTTTCTTCCCTCCGCGTACGTGTGCCTTCACAACGGTGCAAAAACCCGGGGTCCGAGATTTGTTGCCCGTGTGGGGGGGAAAAGGAACGTAATTATGCGGTAGTCAAAATTTATGAACCATGCTCCATCCGGCCGTGCCACCACCATCGATACCGATGCGCCCAGTATGCGGGGACCGTTTTTGATTGACATTCGGTCACCGGTATTGCTGAGTAACGGCGAGCTGTCACACGAATCCGTTGTTTCCTGGCCAGTGGCTGTGGCCCCTCGGACCGTCGGGTACGGATCGGCTGATGAATAAGTAAAGAAATTCCCCATCCCAGGCTGGCCCAGGTTTACTGATGACACCCAGCGAATGGAAGCTAGCGTTTGGTTTGCGCTACTGATGGAATTAATTATCACCGCGTCTTTGGTCCTTTCTTCCCTCTTTCTCTCTCTTTTCCAGAGCTGAGACCGTTTGCCGATAAAGTTCAAAGGCACACCGACGGTGCCGACCTTCTTTGCTCCGTTAACGGGCGAAGTAACTCATCTGTAACGTACGTACACATCACCGCAAAACCGGGCACACACCGGGTTACCGTGCGGTTGCAGCAGAGGTCGCACACGCAACGAACGTCGTTTGTTGATGGCTTTTCGGCTGGATACTCGATATCGACACCATCGAGGCGGTTACGCGAAATTGCGATTAATTATACTTCAACCCCTTTTTGTTGCCTATTTCAACTGGTCCGCCTCGGAAACGACGCGCACCGCATTTCATCAATCGGCATCGGGAAGCGCAAAACGCCTGAAAGGTAGGCAACGCGCATTGCAATTCGATCCGTAACAAGCGGTGTGCAAACTAATTTCGCACACCCCCGGTACAAAACATTCGTCACCGCCTCGAACGCTGCGAGTAAAGCACGTGCGAAGTTGTTGGGAGGGGTGGGGGGGAGGGGAGTGAGTGAAAATGTTCTCACACCCCTCATGAACCGACACGCTTTACCGTGCCATGTGAACGAGTATTAAGAAAAGCTTTAATCCTCGTGCTCTTGGAGCGACATTTTGCTCATCCCCCCTACCCCACTCCTCTTCTCACCCTCCCCTGCCCTTTTTGGGAACCTTCTCGTGAAAAGGTAAATGTCAAAATTGAAGTAAATATTTGCTCCATCTACTCCTAACCGTCTTTAGGCGCGTTCTATATTTCTACGCAAAGTTATTATTGTCGAAGCTCTATTTACCTTTCCCGACTGGATCACGCGTAGTGCAAATATCGTTTTCGATTAAATGAACCATATTTGGTATGGAAAAATTTGCACTCCAACACACACGCATACACGTACGTTTCAATGTTGCTAAAGGAACCCTTTTTCGGATAGCTGCACGCACGCTAGCTGAAGTTTGCTAATTGGTGAACCTTTAAAGAACCGCTCCCGAGTTGCGAACCAAACGACAAACGGACCCAGCTGTCCGATACGGGCGGGTGTCGGATGCCGTGTTACGCACCGTGCAAAAATGGGGTTTGAACTTTAATTAAATTCGTTAATGAATGTAGCCGTTTAATGATTGAGCGAAGTTTTTGCCCCTTTGATTGGTTTTTACCGAAAGGATTTTTCGGTTTCGGAGCCTGGGGTTCGTGTCTTTCGTGGTAATTTTCCATACGTCTAAGTGTGTGCTTATGCTTCCCGGGTAGCATAATGTTTACTTCCCACCGACGGTACACTATTTATCATCCAGATTACCGACCAAAGCGGTGTACATACAGAATAAAGGGTGCAAAAACCCCTTGGCAGCAATGCTTCGCGTGCGTTGAAGAGCACATATTGAGGGCAATGGCGCGTACCCATCTATAATGCTTTCGTCGCACACTTCCTGCTTTTAATAATATAATGCTTAATTCTAAGCCGGTGTTTGAAGTTCTAGAAAAATTGCAGGATATTTTTTTTTAATTTATCACGATGAGTCATACAGAATGTCAAACAAAGGCAGTGTTTTCTGCTCGCTTTGGAAAAAAAAGAAAATGTATGTAAACTTAATACAGTGCGTAACATAATTCTACAATAATTTGTATTTTTTTTTATTAAGAACAGAGTTCAAGAGATAGAAAAAAGGGGTTGATGCCAATAAATGGTTGGAATTATTTAACTGGATGTTATATTTACATACCAATATTACCTAAATTTTAAAAAATGTCTTGATCGTTTTCAATGACAGCTTGTCTTGACTTGTCAGAGCATGATTGACGAGTAATTGCCACAAATATTGTTTTTATTGTGCGTTTTTTTAGTATTTTTTTTATTTAAAGCATTATTTGAGTGAAAAGAAACATTTTACAACCAATTGGCATTAAAATAAATCATTTTAATATTTTTTTGAAAAATTTCTCAAAAAAATGGCAAGGGGTAAGCCTTATGAAATTTTCGAGTTGAAAATTTTTTGAAATTTTTTTTCTATTTTTTGTTCTTTTTCTTATTTAAAGCATTATTTGAGTGAAAAGAAACTTATTGCAACAAATTTGCATTAAAATTTATCACATTTTTCAATTTTGCTAAATTGCTCAAAAATGAGGAAAATTTTCCATTTTCTCAAACAGGGTAAGGAACTTGGTTCCTCGAATAACTTCTGGCACATACATCTGAGGGCATGGCTGTCCAAGAAGAAAATGTAGCCATTGGTGCCATCTATCGACCACAGGTTAAAGATTGGCGATCCGTTGGATACCGACCGAGTTATAGGCAAAAGTTGGCGCAAAAATAAGGAAAATTTTACATTTTCTCAAACAGGGTAAGGAACTTGGTTCCTCGAATAACTTCTGGCACAGACATCTGAGGGCATGGCTGTCCAAGAAGAAAATGTAGCCATTGGTGCCATCTATCGACCACAAGTTAAAGATTGGCGATCCGTTGGATACCGACCGAGTTATAGGCAAAATTTGGTGCAAAAATGACCCTTAGTAAATTTTCATTTTTTTGAATTTTTTGATTTTTTCATTATTTTTCACTCTTTTTTTTATTTCAATCATTATTTGAGTGAAAAGAAACATTTTACAACCAATTGGCATTAAAATAAATCATTTTAATTTTTTTTGAAAAATTTCTCAAAAAAATGGCAAGGGGTAAGCCTTATGAAATTTTCGAGTTGAAAATTTTTTAAAAAATTTTTTCTGATTTTTTATTCTTTCTTTAATTTAAAGCACTATTTAAGTGAAAAGAAACTTATTGCAACAAATTCCCATTAAAATAAATCATTTTATAAAAGATTTATAGGAAGATTTATGCCGGATTTTTTTTTATGACTCCGAAATGAGTCGTTAAACGAGCTGACTCCTAATTACGACTCATTCACTCTGAGTTGATTCACTAAAAAGAGTTGTTATTCTAATCTCTAGCATGTATATGGCAATTTTTCCAATAAAATAACACCACTCGTATAGTTTTGTAACGCACTGTATTTGTAACAATCATTCGGGAAAGTGGACGAAACGCACCCAACACACGTCACAGGTTGGATAAGTATAGCTTTCGTTCGCGCGTTCGCAAGAATATCTCTTTGGCACGTGATTTTTCACTCAGTAATATCCATCCCGGTGAGAAATGCAAGCTTTACGCTCCTTCCCACACCATCCATCTAGAGCAGTTTGAGGCCAAAGGCAGATAGCGTGTCACTGACCCACCCACACGCAACCAGATTGGTAATGTGATTGGTGTGTTACCTAAGTAATGAGCACGGTACTAACTCCCTGTAAAGGGAAGGAAAGAAACAACACCCACACAAAACACGTGTAGTGTTAATCGATAAAATTAATAACCTTGTACGACTTATGCCACACTGCTACCGTTCCACTGTGGCGGTTTCAAACTGCTCCGAAAACTATTCATCGTCGTGGGCGCTAACTTTTCCCCCCTCCAGCCCCAAAAATTTCCAACACGAATGAAGTGATTTTCCTATCGTTACCTAGCCGATGTGTAGCGACTTCCTGTTCCCGTAAATCGAACGCTTCCCGGTACGTTGCGGCATACTCGCATACTTGGTTCCGGCATTTTCTATCGTCCGTACCGAATCTTTCCCATCCGGCTGGTGTGCGGTGAAGCGCCAACCCGTGAGATCCGTTCAACCATACGGACAACAACACTACCACTAATCATGCATTTGCTTCTTCTGTTTTTTTTCTTCTAATAAATAGTTTAACGAAATCGAAACGATGAAGCTTAGCTTTGACGTGCCGTTAGAAATGATGTTTAATTTTCCTGCTTTCCACAACCGACATCGATTACATCACGGCACGTTTGGAATGCGGGTGTTTTTTTACTGGGAAGGGTTAGAAAAATATTGTCTTTCACCCACAGAAAGCAAAATAGAAAGAAAGAGAAAGAAAAAAAAACACATTTTCCACGGCACGCATGTTGCTTAGCAGTCACATCCATCACTTAAGACGACGAACAGAATGGGGGGGAGTTTTTTTGTTTTGTTTTTAATTAGTTTTCCTCCCATGGGGGGAAAAGGCAGAATTATGAAACGAGGGTAAAACAATATTTCTAACATCCGGTTGAGAAAATAATGCTCTTTTTGTTTTTTTTTTCTCGTTGGAGTTCTAGTTTTGTGATGAGAGCTAGTGTCAGATTCATGAATCTGAATGAATTACTCTTAATCTCTATTTTATAAATCGTCATCTCATCTGTATAAAAATGACGATTGTTCTGAAACGAAACACGAACAAAATGGGTGATAATTCCTCAGATAATCATGAATCTATTAGGATTCATAACCCTTTTAGTATGTGATAATTCCTTCATGAATCTATTAGGATTCATAACTCTTTGAGTATGCATGAAGCTTTTGAGAGTAGACTTAAGTATTTCTCATCCCTATAAAAATGATGATTGTTCTGAAACCAAACACGAACAAAATGGGTGATAATTCTTTCATGAATCTTTTAGGATTCATAACTCTTTGAGTATGTGATAATTCCTTTATGAATATATTAGGATTCATAACTCTTTGAGTATTCATTAATCTTTTCGGAGTCGGCTTAGGTTTATCTCATCTGTATAAAAATGATGATTGTTCTGAACCTAAACACGACCAAAATGGGTGATAATTCCTTCATGAATCTATTAGGATTCATAACTCTTTGAATATTCATGAATCTTTTGGGAGTCATCATGTCAAATCATGAGTCAGATTTGAGTAACTCTTCACTGAAGATTCAAATTAATTTTTTTTATAATATTAATGAAGCACAAAACACTAATGAGAATAATAAATAGAAATATTTCTAATGTAATATCACAACGAGTTGTAAAGAAATTTTGCTCGAAAATGGTTGTCGCGTCCGACCGTCAATCCGTGCTTCTGTCTAACAATTTAGTGCAGTTGAAAAAAAAATTAAAAAAAACCCCCCTTTCATCAACAATGTATCATCATCGAAAGCGGTTTTTGGGGGGTGGCGATAGAGCTGTTACGGCTTACATCGAACCGCATCGCCCACCCAAACAAAACACCCAAGCTGCGCACGTGCTCATCCACAACCACCTAGGTGGCAACCGTTCAATCAATTCTCGAACATACGATAAAATAGATCGATTGCGAAGCCACATCAGTGAGTGGTGGGTTTTGCTGCTAGAAAAGAGGGCGGGGGGGGGGGGGGGGGGGGGGGGGGGGGGGGGGAAGGAGGAGGGGGTGGCAGTTGCTCATTTGAAATTCTAAACGGCCCATGCCACTATAAAGTGTCGCAGTAAGCTCTCACCTAACCCCGGGCCCACGGTGCGGTGCGCTAGCAAGTCTTGAACAAAATCGTAATCGAATGAGATGAACAAAGAGCCGAACTTGACATTGGGTTTTGAACCGGGCGGCCAACCAGACCGAATGGTCCTGTTTTCGCTAAAACCCCGACTCCCGGGAATTTGGTCCGGGGAGTTCCCTGAGCTGATGCAAATATCTCAAGCGACATGCGTGTGTGTGTGTGTGTGTTTGCTTATTGACATGTGTGTGTGTGTCTATGTGCATCGGACAAATAATGCTACAGTCCAAAAGCCCACTCCCTTCCCTTGCGTGGAATAACCTTCATTGATTGAAATTTATTTCGAAAAACAGACCAACATCTCCAACAAAACCCCGAGATGTCTGACGTCCGAGAGTGAATCGTTGCGAAATCCTGATGCACCCGGTCATTAGGAACCGTCTCATGCATCGGACAGGCACTTGCCGGTGCTGTCGAGGTTTCTTAATTGAGTGAAACCAACCACACAAAACCACAACCCTTCAAGAATGTAAAACCGAAGAATGAAGATACCGAAGAAGACCGGGACCGGGTTTGGTGGCTTAAGAAATTGCAAAACCCCATCCATCGGGCCACACGTGTGCGCTCGGAGGCTTTGTTGGAAAGGTTATCAATATGCGTGCCTATCACTTCCCTAAACTAAAGGGCTGGGGTACTGTTGATTAGAGATTTCCACCCCAAAAAGGTACTCTCGTACGCAACCACCAGTGTGCTGTGCCGTAGAATAAATGGAAGAAAGAAAGCAAACCTTCGATGCATTGGCAAAACCCCCGGTACGGATGGTAATGATGCTGTTGATGATTTTCGAACGTGTTTCGTTTGCATCCGGGAAGTGACCAGGAAAGGGGTTTTTCACCATAACAAGCTTCCATTCCGGGTGGATGGATGGATTCAATCAACCGTTCCATTGACTCGTCTGTACGCACATAGTGACATTGTTACGGTATCGCTTCTCAGTACTATCGGGAACAGCATACGCAGCTGGTCAGCAGCTACGGATAGGGTGTGGTCATTTTGTATTAAAATTCAAATTCAAGCGCACAAACATGGAGTGCCGAAAAAAAAGGCTATTGATTGAGTTGAGTGCTTTTTTCTTTTTTTCCAATTTTCGTGATATACACTAGATGGGCGTATTAGTGCAGAACTTAAGGTATCAAAACGTACGTCACTGGTTCGAAAGGTTATCCCAGATCATAACGAATCACATCGCCATAAAAAAGTGATACCGGACCATTACGGATTACATCGCCATACAAAAGTGATCCCGGTTCATAACGAATCACTTCGCCATACAAAAGTGATTCCGGATCATTACGGATCACATCGCCATACAAAGGTGATCCCGGATCATTACGGATCACATCGCCATACAAAGGTGATCCCGGATCATTACGGATCACATCGCCATACAAAAGTGATCCCGGTTCATAACGAATCACTTCGCCATACAAAAGTGATCCCGGATTATTACGGATCACATCGTCATACAAAGGTGATCTCGGATCATTACGGATCACTTCGCCATACAAAAGTGATCCCGGATCATTACGGACCACATCTTCATAAAAAAATGATCCCGGATCATTACGGATCACATCGCCATACAAAGGAGATCCCGGATCATTGCGAATCACTTCGCCATACAAAGTTGATCCCGGATCATTACGAATCACTTCGCCATACAAAAGTGATCCCGGATCATTATGGATCACATCGCCATACAAAAGTGATCCCAGATCATAACGAATCACTTCACCATACAAAAGTGATCCCGGATCATATGATTCCTTATTATTGAATCGGATCAGATGTTTCTATTTTTAGATGTTTAGTAATACTTCTTTAGGGCGCTTTTAAGACGGGTAATGAATGAAAAAAAGTACCAAAGTTTGCAAAAGCAAATTTCAAATCAATTTTCTATTTTGTGGAGCTTTTGTTTTGCACATCGTGTTACTATATTTTTTGTAGTATAAAAATTGGCCAGGAAAATTATTTACTAAAAAATTTAAAACGCGTCCTGTATCGTAGCCCGATAAAAAATGAACACTCGCGATTTCAACGAAATGAATTGAAACCATTCATCCATTAAAACGGATATACAACTTTGGCGTGTAACGAATATGTCGCCCATTAATGCACAAATGTTACACACTGTTTCAAGCGACTATTAGTGTATAAATCATTTGAAATATGTTTTCCTTCCTTCTCACCCCTTCGATGGAGCGAGATTTTTGAAGCTCGTTTTTTTTGTTTCTTATTTATTGCCATTGAGCGGAAAACTATTGGAAAAACTGACGACTTCCTAGCATTGGAATGCTGAATCACGTTCCGTGTTTTCCAATTTTCAATCTCCTGCCTGACAAATCTCACCCACCACCCGCTTCCCCCCGTTTTTTTCTCCTCTCTCTTTGTGCAAACATTATTTACCCATGATTGGCGATGACTTTGCTGTTGCGATCAGCCTGGTTGATGGAGGGTGCCTTCAACTAGTGCCTATAACCTGGAACCGTTGATTGCAGTTGTAGCTTTGATTTTTCGGAACTAACACAGAACCGGATGGAGAGCAGAAAAAAAAGAGAAGGTTACACTGTGGATTCTTTTTTTTGTTTTTCATTGCACCTTTGCCGAATTCAGCGGAGTGTGTTGAAGCGTTTAGCTCATCGTTGATCGTGTTACCTTGTACGCTTGGTAACCATGTAAGCGGCATTATTTTTTCTTTTAGTCACTTTTTCACGTTTTTCAACCCAAAAAACACTTTCAACATGCACTTTAGCTAAAAAACGGTTCTACCCTCCGGTCGCTTTACGTTCCGATTCACTACGAAAGTGGTTGCGTTAAGCGCATGGAATTTTTGGATGACTTTCTGCACCGAACACGAACTACATTTGCGGTGCGTTATCTTGATGGATGAGACAGCGAGGCACCGGTATTTCTTGGAAGAAAAAAAAATCAAACACGCACCGAAAACATCACCCCAAAGATAACAAATATCAGTCGTAGAAGATAAGATTTTTTTTTCTTTTGAGGAGAGAAAGATATTAAAATGTGTCATTCGTATTTTATTATGGTTCCTCATTCATCACCGGGGAATTACCTTCTTGTTGAGATGCTTTTTTTAAATGTCAAATTTAAAGTTCATTACATCCTAATTAGCTAGGTGGACACTGTTTGCTGACAGTTTATTTTACAAAAAAGAACCTAAATTAAGAGACGTACATAAGCACTCGCCCAAACAGACTCGACTTACACTAATTGATACGAGAAATAACAAATTATTCACCGGTGTTTTCCACCCTCCCCAACGCAATCTCTGGTAATCGGTGTATTTTTGGGGTAAATCTTCCTGTCACGGATCGGCTCTATAAAACAACAAACTCCGATGGCGGTGGATGACTTTCCTCGAAAGTCATTACGGTGACACAACCTGAAGGAGTCTCATTAAATCTTTCTCCACACCGCGGTGTGGGGGTGTAGTATAGCTGTGCAAACAATTAACGAACTTTGCCCCCGCGGATACATTTTTGGGGCGAATATTGGTACGCGCGCGCGAACTGTCACCGCGCTGTTGACGTGGTAACAAGTGATGGGTGGATTTTAAGGACGATACATTGCTGCCAGGTTTTGTGGAAATTCTTTTTTTTTTGGTTTATTTCTGTGGAACATTCAAGGATTCGTTGGCAACGTGACGAGTGAGGCGACATAAAAAGAAGTAACTGATTTTTGAAGCTTGTTGCAAGAACGCTTTTAGTGGTTAAGTTACACACCAGAATTTACGTTGAAGTTAGTGATGGGTAAATTCGACAAAAAAACGGAATCGCTTCCGAATGCCTCCATAAATTTTGGAAGCGGCTCCGGAAGGTAGGTGCAATACTCCGAATTCGGAGCCGTCCGGAACCGCTAGTCGGCAGCCGTCCCGAGCCGTCGGAGCCGTCCCGAGCCGTCGAAGCCGTCCGGAGCCGTCCGGAGCCGCCTAGTCGGCATCCGGAGCCGTCGGAATCGTCGGAGCCGTCCGGAGCCGTCGGAGCCGTCGGAGTCGTCGGAGCCGCTAGTTGACAACGATATAGCTGCGGCTCTGGACGACTCCGGACGATTCCGACGATTCCGACGGCTCCGACGGCTCCGGACGACTCCGGACGACTCCGACGATTCCGACGGCTCCGGACGACTTCGGACGACTCCGACGGCTCCGACGGCTCCGGACGATTCCGGACGGCTCCGACGATTCCGACGGATCCGGCTGCCGACTAGGCGGCTCCGGACGACTCCGGACGTCTCCAGGCGGAATCGTGGTTTGAACCTAGCCGGAATCGAAGCCAGAGTTGCTATGCTCGGAAGCGGTTCGGAGCCGTGGGTGCGATTCCGCGAACCCATCACTAGTAGAAGTTCTGAAGAGTTGTGAAGGTAAAACTCTCGCGTTTTATGTTCCTTTTTGGGAAGGATAAGATAGGAGCCATAACCTCCGGTGACTCGCCCTAGACACCACAAAAGGTGTTCCAAACGACACACGCGGAAGCCTCACTTTAGCTGGCCACATTACTTCGACCGACGGGTGTGTTTTAATGCGCACGAAAGCTGTTTGTTTCGTGCGGCAGGGCGCACTTATGCAAGTGAGACAAATTTTCTGTCCCGGCGCTTGTTTTTTTTGGGCGCTGATCCGAACAGCCGACGTCATGTTTCTTCATGCCACTGTGAAACGTGAACAGCGACGACCAGGATCTGACCTAAATTCCTTCTCCCGATCACACGAGTTGCGTCCCCCTCCGGAGGGGGGTTTACGACTAGAGCTAGCGAGAAATATTCACCCCCAAAAAAAACAAAAAGTTCGACCACAAAATTTGGGTCGGAAAGCCACCATTTGCCGAGTGGAAAATCGAAGTCGGCGTGTCGTAAGCGGTAGCCTTGTGTGTGTGTGTGTGGCACAACCATGTCTGCAAAATGGGAAAATCGTTACGAATAAATGTCCTTGTGGTGTGGTCTACGAGCGCTAGTAAAGGAACGTTCTAGAGCTGATGCGTGTGCACTAACCTCTTACCTCACTTTCCAAAATGGCGTGCAGTTCGAACGAATTCGACCGAAACCAGGTACGTTGAGTTCCCATCCCCTAACCATACCAATCGAACACATAAATAGATCGATTTGGAAAGCACTCGTTGTCGTCGAAGTCGTCGCACGCAAAAAACAAAAACAAAGATAGGTCCGTGTTCACCCGCAACCTGATGCCGGGTTTTCCACTAAATGGGTTTGAACTTGACAGTTGCAACGACAACGAAAAAAAAAAATACGGCAGCGACAGGTCTGTTGCGCTTCGGTTTTCCCGCTCGGCTTGTGTTTTGGTCTAACGATCAATTTTACCACGTTTTTTGTGGACATGATGACAGAGGAAAACGAGGTGGGAGGGTGGGGGGTGGTAGGGGAGGAAGGGTGAACAAAAAAACATTGCGAATTGGTTCCGTTGTTTTGCGAGCGGCGTTACACGAATAAGATGTGAGGAGGCACATGATTCATAAAACCGGTATTTTCGATCTCCTTCGCACAGAAGGTCTGCTTAGGTGCTCAAGGTGCATGTACACGAAAGGTGTCCAATTTGAATTTAATTTTGTTTTCGATTGAAAATATTGTTTTTGTTTTTTAAATACTTTTCAAGTTAATGCTCCATACGCAGACTTTACAGGTGCTTTTGATGGTATACATTAATCTTTTTATTAATAAAAATGTAGCAAAATTATGTAAAAAAATATCCCGATACGATCTTTTTAACATAAAAGAAGATCAAACCTTTCAAGCAGATCCTTTTTTCATGACATGATTGCAGCATGATTGTTTGACAAATACCGTCTAAAGCAGTGATGTCAAACTCATTTTGGCTTGCGGGCCAACATTTTGCAAACAAAAATTACCTTGCGGGCTAAGGCAAGTCGGAAGGAAATAAAATTCAACATTTGTTTGGACTTCAAGAAGATTCAAGAGCGTGCTATTTAAGTGTAAAAGAGTACATAAACAACATACACAAATTATTTTTGTTCTCGTTGTTCGATGTTCTGGTTCTGCCTTCGCGGGCCGGATCCATATTTTTGACATGTCTGGTCTAAAGATTTAAGCTTTCTCACAGACCCGAATGCCATTATTTGAATTAAACTTTTTTTTCGATTTTTTTAATAGTATTAGCATTAGCGTATTGAAAGCTTATTCTATGTTTTGTGTAATGATCTAAATCTTACACTGGAACAAGTTGTAAAAAACCTCTTGTTTGACATAAATCTCCAAGAAGAAAATGTAGCCATTGGTGCCATCTATCGACCACATGTCAAAGAATGGTGCTCCGTTGGATATAGACCGAGTTATAGGCAAAACTTGGTGCAAAAATGAATCTTATGAAATTTCCAAAAAAAAATTAATTTTTTTTATTTTTGTCTGATTTTTTACTCGTTTTTTTATTTAAAGCATTATTTAAGTGAAAAGAAACTTATTTGAACCAATTGGCATTAAAATAAATCAATTTAATTTTTTTTGCAAAATTTCTCAAAAAAAAACGTAAGGGGTACCCCTTATGAAATTTTCGAGTTGAAAATTTTTTAAAATTTTTTTTTCTGATTTTTTATTCTTTTATGAATTTAAAGCATTATTTGAGTGAAAAGAAACTTATTGCAACCAATTCGCATTAAAATATATCACATTTATAAATTTTGCTAAATTGCTGAAAAATGAAGAAAATTTTACATTTTCTCAAACAGGGTAAGGAACTTGGATCCTCGAATAACTTCTGGCACAGACATCTGACGGTATGGCCGTCCAAGAAGAAAATGTAGCCATTGGTGCCATCTATCGACCACAGGTTAAACATTGGCAATTCATTGGATATCGACCGAGTTATAGGCAAAAGTTGGTGCAAAAATGAAGAAAATTTTACATTTTCTCAAACAGGATAAGGAACTTGGTTCCTCGAATAACTTCTGACACAGACATCTGAGGGCATGGCCGTCCAAGAAGAAAATGTAGCCATTGGTGCCATCTATCGACCACAGGTTAAAGATTGGCGATCCGATGGATATCGACCGAGTTATAGGCAAAAGTTGGTGCAAAAATGAGCCTTATGAATTTTCCATTTTTTTTAAATTTTTTAATTTCTTATTATTTTTTACTCTGTTTTTTGTTTAAAGCATTATTTGAGTGAAAAGAAACTAATTGCAACCAATTGGCATTAAAATAAATCAATTTAATTTTTTTCTGCAAAATTTCTCAAAAAAAACGTAAGGGGTACCCCTTATGAAATTTTCGAGTGGAAATTTTTTTTTCTGATTTTTTATTCTTTTTTTAAATTAAAGCACTATTTAAGTGAAAAGAAACTTATTGCAACAAATTCGCATTAAAATAAATCACATTTTTCAATTTTGCTACATTGCTCAAAAATGAGGAAAATTTTACGATTTCACAAACAGGGTATGGAAGTTGGTTCCTCGATAAATAAATCACTTTTCACTATGCGAAAACCCCCCTTCAATGTATTTGTAATTATAAAAACTTTATTTCAGACTTTAGCCAACTTTTTTGTGCCTAGCTGGCTTACAACCGCTTTAGTGTAGATTGCTGCCGTCTACCGGTACCTTTAGCACCATGTGGCGCAAGTAAACGAAGCAAGCGCTAAGAACGCACGGCATATTTGTATACCTCGACACGCAAGCGCTCTTTCGTCGCATTTTTATCACGGGTGATGACAAAATTCAAGGAAAATTCACTGACTCAAGCTCTCGTTCGCTAAACAATCTTCACGTATTACGCACACACCGAACATCATCTCCCTCGTGGCCTTCAAAAAAAAAAAGAGGAAATAATGTCACCAATCGATAAAATCACGTTGATCACACGGGGGTGGGTGGGTTGCACTTGGTGGGGTTGAAAGCAAAAAAAAACACCCGCCACCCCGCTAAAGTCACTTTATGTGCGAATGATGATCCCAAATGGCCTTTACCTAGAACAGGCAGCATAACTGGAAATGATCTCGCACACGAATACACTGACGCACAATGCACACGGGAGAGCACAAGAATGCGTTTCCCCCTCAATCGAGCCCGAGCGCACGTGCGTGCGATGAATGTTGGGCTAACAGTTCGACGCGAATAACCCGTCCCGAACCGTTCGGCACCGTGCCGGGAAGCGAACTGACTGCGGTTGCAGCTTGTTTCCGTTCGCGCAGTACCGGTTGCAAAAGCCGAGGCGCACGCGCGGAACCATGCACCGCTAGATTGCGCCCGCAACAACAAAAAGAGGTTGTTGCATCACGGTCGCTGCGCTTCCGAATGCGCTTCTTCAGCAGTTCGGCCCGGTGAGGGTGAGGACGGGAGACGCGGGAGAGAAAATAACAGTTACAGGGCTGGAAGGAAAATAGAAAGAGGGGCGTATGCGATGCAGAAAGAAAGAGAGAGTGTGTGTGTTTAATACAGGCAACATAGTTTATGCTGCCACGATTCTTTGAAGGTGCGCGGTTGGGATCGATTGAAGTTGCAAGTGCACCACATAAAAAGACTTGCATTCGTTTGCAAGAAAACAAAAGGGGAGGACGCCCTTAGCCCACAACGTTCCCTCCAAGGGAGGATTGTTTTTGTTTTATGAACGATTCCCCCCCGGGAAAGACGCATCAGAAATCAAACGCTTGGGAAGCATTTTTGCTCGAGGCGCCAATACACATTCACTCTCCTCATTAAGCACAACTACCGCGTTGGAGGGTATCGTTTCCGCTTTTCCCACCATTCCGTTGCAAAACTTTAATTAGTTGCATAATCTGCCCGACGGCTTTTGTTTGCTTTTGGAATGAGAGAATTAATTGCGGTGCATATTACGTGTATGTTCTGTTTATTATTGAACATTAAGAAACTCGCTTATCGAGTTTTACCGTAGAAATTCTATAGACCGCCCAGGAGCGAGAATCTTTCATCTTGCGATAACTCTTAGTAGTTGTTTGCCGTAATTTTATCGGTGGAGTGAGGAGTACCTGAAAATGCATGGCCTAAAAAGACTACAAAGACTTGGTAGTTCTTGGTCTAATTCTAATGATATTGCTGATATACCATTCCTCTATCAACTACACAGTAATCTTCCCATATCTCTTCTACGAATTGGAGATATTAATCAATAACTCTCAAGAATCTTAAGGTAGGCTCATTCCAGATGCTTAAATCTTGGAGACCCAAGATACCGAGAATAGAATAAAGAAGATATTTCAGTAATACAATTTCTCAGTCACTAGTTAGACATCTTCAGACATCAGGGACGGCCCGGTGGTGTATGTGATAAACGGCGCCAGTCCACGCGGCAGGACTGGGGATCAAATCCCATCCACATCGTCTCCCCGTAGCAAGGACTGACTATCCGACTACGTGGTATAAAATAAGTCTAATAAGCCAGAAATGGCCGGCATAACCTCAGAGATCGTTACGCCACGAAGAAATATCTTGTTAAGTATAGTACACTCCAAGATATTGGACTTGGAAACAAGCGCAAACGTGGCTAGGAGTATATCGATGAAACGGCGTCGTCTTCAATGTTTGGGACTTCATGTTTTGGGACTTTAAGAAATAGAAATGAAATTCTGATCATGCCATCATTAAGTGTAGCTAGAAGAACTCTCGTTTGTACTTGAAAAGATTCTCAATTTTACTCTAAAATAACCCAAGAAATTCCCTGAAATGCTTATATCAGTATTACTCAGTCTGCGTAGTTACATGTTACGTCTAATCAACCTCAACATGATGAGCTTCTTACCTATCTTGTCTACCTGTTAAAAAATATTCCATCAATTTCACCGTTCTCCGTAAGTGCGAGGAAAAATACAATCTCCAACAAAAATGTCCTCCCAAAACTTCCCCCAAAACGTTCATCTTGGATGGGATGATGAGATCATCAATTACATAACATCACTACGTCAAGGGACGATGAACCATTATGAGTACGTTACCGGCACACAGAGCCGAAACTTCAATCGTAGCTCAATATCTGACCGAACTCTGGCCCACTTG
>CM028102.1:4714010-4773002 GCA_016170015.1 Anopheles longipalpis
CTACATTTGCGGTGCGTTATCTTGATGGATGAGACAGCGAGGCACCGGTATTTCTTGGAAGAAAAAAAAATCAAACACGCACCGAAAACATCACCCCAAAGATAACAAATATCAGTCTTAGACGATAAGGTTTTTTTAGGGGGAGTGTAAAAGATATTAAAATGTGTCATTCGTATTTTATTATGGTTCCCCATTCATCACCGGGGAATTACCTTCTTGTTGAGATGCATTTTTTTTAAATGTCAAATTTAAAGTTCATTACATCCTAATTAGCTAGGTGGACACTGTTTGCTGACAGTTTATTTTACAAAAAAAAGAACCCTAAATTAAGAGACGTACATGAGCACTCGCCCAAACAGACTCGACTTACACTAATTGATACGAGAAACAACAAATTATTCACCGGTGTTTTTCACTGCCCCCCCCCCCCCCCCCCTTCTCCCCACGCAATCTCTGGTAATCGGTGTATTTTTGGGGTAAATCTTCCTGTCACGGATCGGCTCTATAAAACAACAAACTCCGATGGCGGAGGATGACTTTCCTCGTAAGTCATTACGGTGACACAACCTGAAGGAGTCTCATTAAATCTTTCTCCACACCGCGGTGTGGGGGTGTAGTATAGCTGTGCAAACAATTAACGAACTTTGCCCCCGTGGATACATTTTTGGGGCGAATATTGGTACGCGCGCGCGAACTGTTGACGTGGTAACAAGTGATGGGTGGATTTTAAGGACGATAAATTGCTGCCAGGTTTTGTGGAAATTCTTTTTTTTTGGTTTATTTCTGTGGAACATTCAAGGATTCGTTGGCAACCTGACGAGTGAGGCGACATAAAAAGAAGTAACTGATTTTTTAAGCTTGTTTGTAAGGACGGTTGCAAGAACGCTTTTAGTGGTTAAGTTACACACCAGAATTCACGTTGAAGTAAGTGATGGGTAAATTCGACAAAAAAACGGAATCGCTTCCGAATGACTCCATAAATTTTGGAAGCGGCTCCGGAAGGTAGGCGCAATACTCTGAATTCGGAACCGTCCGGAAACGAAGCCGTCCCGAGCCGTCGGAATCGTCGGAGCCGTCGGAGTCGTCGGAGCCGTCCGGAGCCGTCCGGAGCCGTCCGGAGCCGCCTAGTCGGCATCCGGAGCCGTCGGAATCGTCGGAGCCGTCCGGAGCCGTCGGAGCCGTCGGAGCCGTCGGAGCCGTCCGGAGCCGTCCGGAGCCGAAGCCGTCCCGAGCCGTCGGAACCGCCCGGAGCCGTCCGGAGCCGTCCGGAGCCGTCCGGAGCCGAAGCCGTCCCGAGCCGTCGGAGCCGTCCCGAGCCGTCGAAGCCGTCCGGAGCCGTCCGGAGCCGTCCGGAGCCGCCTAGTCGGCATCCGGAGCCGTCGGAATCGTCAGAGCCGTCCGGAGCCGTCGGAGCCGTCGGAGTCGTCGGAACCGTCGGAGTCGTCGGAGCCGCTAGTTGACAACGATATAGCTCCGGACGGCTCCTGCGGCTCTGGACGACTCCGGACGACTCCGACGATTCCGACGGCTCCGACGGCTCCGGACGACTCCGACGGCTCCGGCGGCTCCGGACGGCTCCGGACGACTTCGGACGACTCCGACGGCTCCGACGGCTCCGGACGGCTCCGGTGGCTCCGACAGCTCCGGACGACTCCGGACGATTCCGGACGGCTCCGACGATTCCGACGGATCCGGCTGCCGACTAGACGGCTCCGGACGACTCCGGACGTTTCCAGGCGGAATCGTGGTTTGAACCTAGCCGGAATCGAAGCCAGAGTTGCTATGCTCGGAAGCGGTTCGGAGCGGTGGGTGCGATTCCGCGAACCCATCACTAGTAGAAGTTCTGAAGAGTTGTGAAGGTAAAACTCTCGCGTTTTATGTTCCTTTTTGGGAAGGATAAGATAGGAGCCATAACCTCCGGTGACTCGCCCTAGACACCACAAAAGGTGTTCCAAACGACACACGCGGAAGCCTCACTTTAGCTGGCCACATTACTTCGACCGACGGGTGTGTTTTAATGCGCACGAAAGCTGTTTGTTTCGTGCGGCAGAGCGCACTTATGCAAGTGAGACAAATTTTCTGTCCCGGCGCTTGTTTTTTTTTTTGGGCGCTGATCCGAACAGCCGACGTCATGTTTCTTCATGCCACGGAAACGTGAACAGCGACGACCAGGATCTGACCTAAATTCCTTCTCCCGACCACGCGAGTTGCGTCCCCCCTCCCGGAGAGGGGTTTACGACTAGAGCTAGCGAGAAATATTCACCCCCAAAAAACAAAAAGTTCGACCACAAAATTTGGGTCGGAAAGCCACCATTTGCCGAGTGGAAAATCGAAGTCGGCGTGTCGTAAGCGGTAGCCTTGTGTGTGTGTGGCACAACCATGTCTGCAAAATGGGAAAATCGTTACGAATAAATGTCCTTGTGGTGTGGTCTACGAGCGCTAGTAAAGGAACGTTCTAGAGCTGATGCGTGTGCACTAACCTCTTACCTCACTTTCCAAAATGGCGTGCAGTTCGAACGAATTCGACCGAAACCAGGTACGTTGAGTTTCCATCCCCTAGCCATACCAATCGAACACATAAATAGATCGATTTGGAAAGCACTCGTTGTCGTCGAAGTCGTCGCACCAAAAAAAAACAAAGATAGGTCCGTGTTCACCCGCAACCTGATGCCGGGTTTTCCACTAAATGGGTTTGAACTTGACAGTTGCAACGACAACGAAAAAAAAAATACGGCAGCGACAGGTCTGTTGCGCTTCGGTTTTCCCGCTCGGCTTGTGTTTTGGTCTAACGATCAATTTTACCACGTTTTTTGTGGACATGATGACAGAGGAAAACGAGGTGGGAGGGTGGGGGTGAGAGGGGAGAAAGGGTGAACAAAAAAACATTGCGAATTGGTTCCGTTGTTTTGCGAGCGGCGTTACACGACTAAGATGTGAGGAGGCACATGATTCATAAAACCGGTATTTTCGGTCTCCTTCGCACAGAAGGTCTGCTTAGGTGCTCAAGGTGCATGTACACGAAAGGTATCCAATTTGAATTTAATTTTGTTTTCGATTGAAAATATTGTTTTTGTTTTTTAAATACTTTTCAAGTTAATGCTCTATACGCAGACTTTACAGGTGCTTTTGATGATATATGTACATTAAACTTTTTATTAATAAAAATGTAGCAAAGTTAAGTAAAAAAATATCCCGATACGATCTTTTTAACATAAAAGAAAATCAAACATTTCAAGCAGAACCTTTTTTTCATGACTTGATTGCAGCATGATTGTTTGACAAATACCGTCTAAAGCATTGAAGTCAAACTCATTTTGGCTTGAGGACCGGTTTGCAAACAAAAATTATCTTGCGGGCCAAGACAGGTCGGAAAGAAATAAAATTCAACATTTGTTTGGACTTTAAGAAAATTCAAGAGCGTGCTATTTAAGTGTAAAAGAGTACATAAACAACATATACAAATTAATTTCGTTCTCGTTGTTCGATGTTCTGGTTCTGCCTTCGCGGGCCGGATCCATATTTTTGACATGTCTGGTCTAAAGATCTATGCTTTCTCACAGACCCGAATGCCATTATTTGAATTAAACTTTTTTTTTCGATTTTTTTAATAGTATTAGCAATATTGAAAGCTTATTCTATGTTTTGTGTAATGATCTAAATCTTACACTGGAACAAGTTGTAAAAAACCTCTTGTTTGACATAAATCTCCAAGAAGAAAATGTAGCCATTGGTGCCATCTATCGACCACATGTCAAAGAATGGTGCTCCGTTGGATATAGACCGAGTTATAGGCAAAACTTGGTGCAAAAATGAATCTTATGAAATTTCAAAAAAAAATTTAATTTTTTTTATTTTTGTCTAATTTTTTACTCGTTTTTTTATTTAAAGCATTATTTGAGTGAAAAGAAACTTATTTGAACCAATTGGCATTAAAATAAATCAATTTAATTTTTTTTGAAAAATTTCTCAAAAAAAACGTAAGGGGTAAGCCTTATGAAATTTTCGAGTGGATTTTTTTTTATTTTTTTCTGATTTTTTATTCTTTTTTTAGTTTAAAGCGTTATTTGAATGAAATGAAACTTATTGCAACAAATTCCCATTAAAATAAATCACATTTAAAAATTTTTGCTACATTGCTCAAAAATGAAGAAAATTTAACATTTTCTCAAACAGGGTAAGGAACTTGGATCCTCGAATAACTTCTGGCACAGACATCTGAGGGCATGGCCGTCCAAGAAGAACATGTAGCCATTGTTCCCATCTATCGACCACAGGTTAAAAATTGGCGATCCGTTGGATATCGACCGAGTTATAGGCAAAAGTTGGTGCAAAAATGAGGAAAATTTTACATTTTCTCAAACAGGGTATGGAACTTGGTTCCTCGAATAACTTCTGGCACAGACATCTGAGGGCATGGCCGTCCACGAAGAAAATGTAGCCATTGTTCCCATCTATCGACCACAGGTTTAAGATTGGCGATTCGTTGGATACCGACCGAGTTATAGGCAAAAGTTGGTGCAAAAATGAGCCTTATGAAATTTTCAAAGTTTTAGAATTTTTTAAATTTTCTTTATTTTTTAACTCTTTTTTTAATTTAAAACATTATTTGAGTGAAAAAAAACTTATTGGAACCAATTGGCATTAAAATAAATCAATTTAATTTTTTTTGCAAAATTTCTCAAAAAAAACGTAAGGGGTAAGTCTTATGAAATTTTCGAGTTGAAATTTTTTTTAAATTTTTTTCTGATTTTTTATTCTTTTTGTAATTTAAAGCACTATTTAAGTGAAAAGAAACTTATTGGGTCTTTATTGTAGACTTTAGCCAACTTTTTTGTGCCTAGCGGGCTTACAACCGCTTTAGTGTAGATTGCTGCCGTCTACCGGTACCTTTAGCACCATGTGGCGCAAGTAAACGAAGCAAGCGCTAAGAACGCACGGCATATTTGTATACCTCGACACGCAAGCGCTCTTTCGTCGCATTTTTATCACGGGTGATGACAAAATTCAAGGAAAATTCACTGACTCAAGCTCTCGTTCGCTAAACAATCTTCACGTACTACACACACACACCGAACATCATCTCGCTCGTGGCCTTCAAAAAAAAAAGAGGAAATAATGTCACCAATCGATAAAATCACGTTGATCACACGGGGGGTGGGTAGTTGCACTTGGTGGGGTTGAAAGCAACCCCCCCTCCTTCCTTCACCCCCGCTAAAGTCACTTTATGTGCGAATGATGATGGTCGCGAACCCAAATGGCCTTTACCTAGAACAGGCAGCATAACTGGAAATGATCTCGCACACAAATACACAGACGCACAATGCACACGGGAGAGCACAAGAATGCGTTTCCCCCCACACGAGCCCGAGCGCACGTGCGTGCGATGAATGTTGGGCTAACAGTTCGACGCGAATAACCCGTCCCGAACCGTTCGGCACCGTGCCGGGAAGCGAACTGACTGCGGTTGCAGCTTGTTTCCGTTCGCGCAGTACCGGTTGCAAAAGCCGAGGCGCACGCGCGGAACCATGCAGCGCTAGATTGCGCCCGCAACAACAACAAAAAGAGGTTGTTGCATCACGGTCGCTGCGCTTCCGAATGCGCTTCTTCAGCAGTTTGGCCCGGTGAGGGTGAGGACGGGAGACGCGGGAGAGAAAATAACAGTTACAGGGCTTGAAGGAAAATAGAAAGAGGGGCGTATGCGATCCAGAAAGAAAGAGAGAGTGTGTGTGTTTAATACAGGCAACATAGTTTATGCTGCCACTGTTCTGTGGTGGCGCGACCGGAGAAGGTGCGCGGTTGGGATCGATTGAAGTAGCAAGTGCACCACATAAAAAGACTTGCATTCGTTTGCAAGAAAACAAAAGGGGAGGACGCCCGTAGCCCACAACGTTCCCTCCAAGGGAGGATTGTTTTTTTTTATGAACGATTCCCCCCCCCGGGAAAGACGCATCGGAAATCAAACGCTTGGGAAGCATTTTTGCTCGAGGCGCCAATACACATTCACTCTCCTCATTAAGCACACCTACCGCGTTGGAGGGTATCGTTTCCGCTTTTCCCACCATTCCGTTGCAAAGCTTTAATTAGTTGCATAATCTGCCCGACGGCTTTTGTTTGCTTTTGGAATGAGAGAATTAATTGCGGTGCATATTACGTGTATGTTCTGTTTATTATTGAACATTAAGAAACTCGCTTATCGAGTTTTACCGTAGAAATTCTATAGACCGCCCAGGAGCGAGAGTCTTTCATCTTGCGATAACTCTTAGTAGTTGTTTGCCGTAATGTTATCGAGGGAGTGTGGAGTACCTGAAAATGCATGCCCTAAAAAGACTTCAAAGACTTGGTAGTTCTTGGTCTAATTCTAATGATATTGCTGATATACCAGTAATCTATCTACAGCACGGTATTCTTCCCATATCTCTTCTACGAGTTGATGAAATCAATCAATAACTCCCAAGAATCTTAAGTTAGGCTCATTCGAGATACTTAAATCTTGGAGACCCCAGATACCGAGAATAGAATAAAGAAGATATTTCAGAAATACAATTTCTCAGTCACTAGTTAGACATCTTCAGACATCAGGGACGGCCCGGTGGTGTATGTGATAAACGGCGCCAGTCCACGCGGCAGGACTGGGGATCAAATCCCATCCACATCGTCTCCCCGTAGCAAGAACTGACTCTTCGGCTACGTGATAAAATAAGTCTCGTAAGCCAGAAATGGCCGGCATAACCTCAGAGGTCGTTACGCCAAGAAGAAATATCTTATTAAGTATAACACACTCCAAGATATTGGACTTGGAAACAAGCGCAAACGTAGCTAAGAGTATAACGATGAAACGGCGTCGTCTTCAATGTTTGGGACTTCAAGTTTTGGGACTTTAAGAAATAAAAATGAAATTCTGATCATGCCATCATTAATTGCAGCTAGAGGAACTCTCGTTTGTACTTGAAAAGATTCTCAATTTTACTCTAAAATAACCCAAGAAATTCCCTGAAATGCTTATATCAGTATTACTCAGTATGCGTAGTTACATCTTAAGTCTAATCAACCTCAACATGATGAGCTTCTTACCTATCTTGTCTACATGTTAAAAAATATTCCATCAATTTCACCATTCTCCGTAAGTGCGAGGAAAAATACAATCTCCAACAAAAATGTCCTCCCAAAACTTCCCCCAAAAACGTTCATCTTGGATGGGATGATGAGATCATCAATTACATAACATCACTACGTCAAGGGACGATGAACCATTATGAGTACGTTACCGGCACACAGAGCCGAAACTTCAATCGTAGCTCAATATCTGACCGAACACTGGCCCACTTGGACGAACAACTTCAAACGTCCCGTTACCTTTTGCAGCCGGTTTCGGTGTATCGCTGTCCTGATCACAACTTGACCGGCCGGACTACCAAACGGGGAGCGGCCAAACAATATCCCTTCATTTTGTCGATTAAATTTTCCGTCACGTATCGGGCGGTGGAGCTTGTGCTCCGAGTCCTAGTACCCAACGTGGTATTAACAAAACTTTTCGCTCGGGAACTTTACTGTCTACGAACAACCGAAACCGAGAAACAGAACCTTCCAACAACAGACGGCTAGTTATGCCGCACACCCACTGACACACACACACATACACACAGAAAGGCTAGTTATGCCGGACAAAGTTTACGCCCAGCACTGACCGGATACACCCGACGCTATCTTGTGTCACGGCCCGGTGTCCGGTCACTGGCTGCGGCAGGCAAATGTTTCAAATACTTGACACGGTAAACTTCATTTCATTGCCCGGTTGCGGTTTGCTCGCTGCGCTGTAGAATGTTGACGAGATGCGGCCTTTCTTTATCTTGGTTTTTTTTTTGTTGGAATACTCCATACGAGACTCCATTATTATCATTTTTTATTAGGCTCGTTTGGTTTGCTTGTACGTGTGTAGTTTGGAAGCATACTACCACATATGCATACGGTACGAGGCGTAGCATGGCACAAGGAAACGAGATCTTCATCAATGACTAGAGCGAGACTAGTTTAGGGTAGTGTCCACGCCGGTCCCCAAAGCAACCCAAGCAACAATCTCGTCCCATTTTCTGGGATGGTTCCGATTGTGATAGACGACGTTACGGTGTTGTTTTTTTGTTTTCGGCGTCCGGAACTAGCGACGACCGGATGCCTGAACCAAAAGTTTTGTCCAAAAGTTTCGCACACTGGGCACATTGGCAAATACTGAATGACGCGCCGAGCCGAGATTGGATGCTAAATAATGGAACGAGAGTAGAAAGCCGGGGAGTTGGAGAAATAAGTTAGTTCCTAGATTTTTTTGTTTTGTTTGTCGCATTTTATTCTTAGTTTTTTTTTTCTCAGTGTACAACATCTACACAATACTGAGACTAGCTAACGGTTGGCAAACTTGAACCGGCCACCTGCTCTGAGTTCGTCTCATCTGTCCGTCTGACCGTCTCGTCTTTGTTTGGTACCATTCGAATCTCACCGTTACACACAAACACACCGAACTGGATGAAGATTTGAAAGGCTCAAAGAATAGCTCCATCACTTCTGTCCACATCACACGGTAGAACACAGGAAGCAGTGGAAAAAGTTTTCTCCCCAAAACGCACCAAGCGCACCTTCGGCTGCGGTCGTTTTACTCATTCAAACGTGACTTACTGACTATATCTACACCATCGTCTGGGGAAGTTCTGGCGAAAAGTCTAGGACGCACAAAGTCTACGCGTTCGTTCGCCAGTATTCTCGGTGGAATGGACACGGGTAAAACGGAACAGCGGATATACGGAATCCGTCCCGAAACAAACCCTAGCGCGATGTGCGATAACGTGTCAGCCGGCCGGGCTAGAATGGGGCTAGTTTTTGCACCTAATTATTTCATTGTTTCCTACAATTTAGCTCACAGAGTGAGCCGTCAACAACCCTTTAGTTTACCACACAGAAAATCGGGACCGTTTTTCTTTCTTCTCTTTATTATGACCGAATTTCTAACACAAAAACTCTCACTATCCATATTTAGCACCCTTTTTTTCGGTGCGTTCTCCACATCTACATGCACAAAGATTATTTGCGATCAAATTTCATCTTACGTTACCATTCTGGGTATGGTTGAGTTTCTCTTTTGTTGCTGCTCTTCGCACACACCGATGTTAATTAAAAACCATTGGCACCTCCAGCCTTCTTCTGATACAGTTGTTAATGCGATAACGATATCAACCGTGTGTGTGTGTGTGTGGTTAACACGTAGCATGCGCAACCCATCAGACAGTAACAAGGTGTATAAATAAGCTGCTAATAAACTTTATAACAAGGTTACTCTTGTGAGGTAGATTGCATAACTGTAGGCGTACAGGTAAGGGAATTGCATACTTTCGCTTGTGCCATTAAAACTGTTAGGCAATCCGCATTACACCAATAGCCTTATTGAAGGTTATTATTGGAAAACGGGCTGTACGGCGCTTGGGTGCTTTTCACACACCGATCACTTGAAGTATAAAGTGGTTAGCATTTTTCCTAAAATTTTCCCTCCCTTAAACCACCACCCTTGCCCCACCACATACACACACATTATAACGCATAGAGGCTTTCGCAAAAACTTTCTGCTGGCAGGTGATGCCGGTACTCTCCGTTTCCGGCTTCGAGTGAACCGGTTTGTGCTAAGTAAACCCGAACCAACCGGGCATGAGCGTAAAATTCACATCTTCACCAACACGGAGGTACAACGTTGATTCTAAATTTTCCTCAAAACTAAAGGCTTAACTCATCCACCCAACATACATGGCATTAGATGATTGTACAGGTGCGTCCCCTTTTTTTTGGGTGTGTACGGTTCTAATGTGAAGGTTTCCTATCCCATCACCGTACCTGCCAACATAAGCTTTTCATCGTTTTTTTACACACACACACGACACACTCGGTTACAAACCCATGTCGGAACCGTACTCATTCGCCTTCACATTTTGATCCTTGCTTGGTTGGGTTTTTTGGTGAAATAATAAGAAAAAAAAATCCGAATGTGAATAATCTATAGCCACAAACCGGCAAACACTGCTTCAGTCTGGTTTGTAACCACCCACAAGTGATGAACTTCCTCCGGAAGCTCGATACGAAAGGAGCAAGAAGCAATCAGCTTTCCCTTGCGTGTACACGTGTATGTTATATTCATATTTTCTTATCAAAGCGTGCTGTGGAAGGAAGAATGCATCCATAGTAACTCAGTTATGAGTTGTGAAATTCGTAAAAGATTAAAAATAATAATACGAACAAATAGTAAGCAGTAAAGACTAAAATAACGAAACAAAATGGCGATTACAGAGGTGAAAAAAGGAAGTAAAAATATTTAAAACGAACAACAAAAAAACCAACAAAACGATTTTATTCCATCAGCTTTACCCATCAACGCGTACAACTTTTTCACAAGCGTACAACTTTTCCCTTTTTTCCAACCCTTCCCCCCCAACCGCACCCCCTCGATTTTACACACATTCTTACAAAACGCTGACAGCTGGTGGTAGCATCTGTGCATGTGTGTATTGCGTGTGTTTTTGTGTGTAAGTGATTATGGTAATTATCATCCGTTTTTCCTCTTTTCCATTCCCTCCCCTCACCTCCCTACACGACGTGACTCACAGCACGATTTGGGGAAAAAATAAAAAAAAATTAAAAAAAATGAAAAACTGCAAAAAAAAATGTATAAACCAAACTCTATTGTAATGTACACCTTAAGCGCCGGAAAAGCGATGGGATGTGTTTTTTTTGTGGTTTTCTTTTTTTTTTTTGCTCTCTCACATTGATGTCTTATTTTCTTGCTCAGCTCGGTTCGGTTCGTTTCCCATTCAGGTAATTCGGTGCGAAAGGTAGAAGGAAGAATAATAGTACTTGTCCTCAATTTTCCCCCGATGAAATAAACATCACCGATTAAAGGAGAACCGTTGTACGGGTTTTGTTTTCCTTCCACGGCGTGCCGTAAACTTTTCGTCAAGGTTTCCTCGTACCATGCAAATGGTCCCATGCTTCAAATTTAAGCGAACGTTTCAAGCGGATCGCCACAATGATTGCGACGATGATGGATAATGATAATCGACGCCGACGCTACTACCAAAACACAGCCCAACCGTCAACAATGTTCCCGGAAATCGCATAAGGGGGACGGGCCCGAAAAACCGATCGACCAACATTTTCATCCAACAAGCACTTCATGGAAAACCATAAAGGTCATCCCAGCTATTACCAGAGTTGGCGTCATTTCATCCCCCCTCCCCCTCCCCCCTTTGGCCTATTCATCCCATTTCCTTCCTATACGAACAACGCACGCGTGGCTTTTGTCGTGCGAAAGTACAAATCTTACGATGAGCAAAAGCGTGCTCGCGTCTATCCAACAGCGAGGATCTCACCTTCATCAAAATGTAATTTGTTCTTCATGCCCCAAACCTTCAATTATACCTCCATCAGTGGACAATCGGTGGCGGCAGACGAAAGGTGTTCCTTCGGGCCATTCACAAAATCTGGCAATCCCGCAATCCTGGCCCGGACTATTAAGATTTCGGCTCGTTATGTGCCAGCGGACGGGTAAGACACGAAACGTCCCGCTTCCCGGACGTTTGCTCCGGACGCACCGGGGGCCGATGCGATGGGAAGTTTTGCTTCCCACCTTTAGCGGTAGCAAACGCAACAAACGATCACGACGATGGGCCCGTATTTGAATTGAACTACTCCTGAAGGATAATCTGTCGCTTCCGGAGGTACCCGACAAATTTCGAACCCGAGACAGGTCAAGCTTTGCCTTTGTACTTTATGCCTTTATGGCACAGTGGTGGTGATTCATGTTATTTAATTTAAAAAAAATGAAAATAATTTTTACATCAATTTCAAATGTATTATTTTTATACATTTCGTTTGTTCCAAACATAAAAAATAATAAAATATATTAAAATTAAAAAAAATATTTTCCTATATTTTGTCCTTTACATCACCCACCGTGCGTTACCATTACGCTCGGAGGCAAAAGCTGGGATGAAAATGAACTCAAATCAAACACTGAAAACGAGAAGCATGATAACAGCAACACACACACACACACACATACACAAAAAAACGTAAGAAATAAGTATGATCTTTCCCGAAGCGTAGACGACAAGCCAAGTGAAAAATAAATTCGTTTTCTTCAAATTTCTTCTCCCACCCTTTAAATTCAAAATAGTCCCGTCCCAGGGCAAGGAAGGATCCGTTTTGTGAAGCTACAGCAAGCGAACCATGGGATGGTCTAACCGCGATTTACCTTGCAAGGACACTTTACATTGGGTTGTCGTTAAAAATTGGATTGGTTTTCGTAGAGAGAAAAAAAACACTTTTTGTCTTCAAGTGTAATTCAAGAGAGTAGAGAGTAAAAAAGAAAAATTAAATAAATTAAAACAATATTGAATTTGAGATTTTAATGAAGCGTTACGGCACTATTTAGTAGACGAGAAGGTTTAATGAAAAGCTTTTGTTATTCGCATTGCATACCTTGCGGGGGCATAGTAAGATTCCCCTTCTTATTGACGTATGAAGCTGTCAAAAATATTTCGTGATAAAAATCTAACAATATTCGATGATATTCGATACATCATCATCTGGTAAATCTTGTCCTCGCGACTTTCCTATTTCTGTAAACACTTTCTTTCTGCACCTAACACTAAAGCTAACGGGCACCAGTGGCACACAATTCGTAGCTCGCGGGCCCAAAAGCAACAGCTTCCTCATCCGAGCGGGTGGAAGGACACGTGCTTTTGTTGATAGCGCAACCCTTCGCGGGCGCACAGCACCGAGATGTACCGATGTAAGAATATTTATCTTTGTCGTGCAGCGAGCCCTCACCGTAACGGTCGCACGCGCATGCTGCGTAAAATTACATAACGGATGGCCTCCTGCCATCAAACACCGGTTCTCGGTAAAATAGGAAAGTGGTTCACCTACCGCCTCGGGTGAACACTTTAGCTGAGCCCTTTTTATTTCTACCTATGGCCGCCACAGCGAACGATTTTCATTCATCTCTCCCACACCCACACACGTGCCACGTGTACGCGCATTCGAAACTTCTTCTCACATTATTATTAACGGGGGGGTTTTTTTTGTTGTTGCTTGCAAATCGTACATTCTCAAACTTGCTCTCGTTCTTAGCTGACAAGCACAAACGATCGCATCCCATCGTGATGCTTTTTTTTTTGTTTGGTTGGTAATATGTGTTGCTGTTGTTGCGTTCGCTATTTGTCAAGTTTCGTTTCGTCCTTCCGCCCAGGAGGCGCCTGTTACGCAGCATTACCCACCCAAAAAAACCGTCCTCCTCCGAGAGCCTCGCATTTGATTGTTCGCCAATTTATTTGCGACTCTGTGGAGTTTCTTCTCGTTTCTCAAGAAAATATGAGTAGGTGAAGAAATGGAGGGTTTGGGGGGGGAGGGGAGGGGAGGGGGCCTTTTATTTTCCAACATCCAAAGTACGAATGTTGCCTGTCAGCACATACACACTCACACACACGTGTATATGGCAGATGGGTTGAGGCGGTTTTTGGGGATGTCGTGTTTGTTTAGGTAGATTTGCTCACTGCTTTCATACATTCCCAACCCGGATTCGGACTCTAGTGTGGAAACTGGGAAGAAGAGGGGGGGTTCGAGTGGGCGGTAAGATGGCTGACAGTTGAGGGAAAACTTTTTCTTCAACTTCAACAATTTGTCGAGGAAGATGTGCGCATTCGGTTCAGATAGTACAGAAACCCGGGGAACCACACAACACACAAAAAAAAGAGGAAAGTTTGAAAGAATGACACTGAGAAAAAGAAGAAGAAAAAAGGGAACAAAAAAAAACAAGGAAAAGTAAAACGATCCTGGTACCGGGATAGAAGGGCGAGCGAAAGAGAGAAAAACAGAAAAAAAAAACAACCAACCGGAGAAAGAAATCAACAGATACAACAGAACCAGAAAACAGAAAAGAAATAAAATCCTGAATAAACCAATGCAATCAGGGATAGAGAATAGAAAAACAACCCAAAATTCGTGGCCAATTGAATCAACTTCCGCCAGTGGTGTAGTGGTGAGGGAAAACAAACAGGGGGAAAAAGGGGAGAAACCCGGAAGGAAGGACATGCAGTTGGATAGAAAAATGAAGCAAAAAAAACAAAGTTGAAAACGGTCTGTGAAACAGTAAAAAGACAGGCAAATTTTCGGTTCTTCACAATTTACTACTTTTTATTCCGTGCCAAGAAACTAAACTAGAAAGGTAGGGAAGAGATAGGGAGAAAAAGAGAGAGAGTTAAAAAAAAAACAACCCTTAAGCCTGAACAAAGTTGTCGTAAAAACAGCGCAAAAAAAAATGACAATAAGAGAAAAATGGAAGTGAAAGACAGCTTAAACAAAAAAAAAGGACACACACAACCGGGAAGATTCAAACTAGCCATGTGAGTGTCAGTTTCGGGTGGAATGGATTCAATTTCTTCTTTTGCTTCTATTTTTTTCCTATTCCTCTCTCTCTCTTTCTCTCTCTCTAGGTTTTTTTAAATTTCTTCTTTTCTTTTTTGTTTTTTTTTTTCCCCACAACCGGCACAATGGTAAGTTGTGTGTGTTTTGTGTTCACTCCCGGTGACACTTTCATGTCATCATAGTGTACCGCAAAATTAGACACTATACATTTTGGGGATTGTGTAGCGACCCCCACGGGAGCGGCACTGCAAATGACAGGCTTGCCGAGCGTGACACATTGTGTGCGTGTGCTTCTGTCGTGTTTAATTTATCTTATTAAATTTAATGCGCTATATAACACACAAAATCAGATAACTGCGTCATGTTCCGCCTGCAAGTATGCAATCGCATGTTACATGATCACTGTTAACAGTGATTCGTATCTTAATAAACCATAGAGTTTTCAAAATTGCATAACTTCAAGGGGCTCGCATTTGAATGGCTCGGGAAAGTTATGTACTTTCCACCAGATAGTGCAAAAAAACACAATGAAACCTCCCAAGCACGTACTTGAAATGGATACCTTCTTCACGTGCACCATAAATCTTAAGCACACCGCATCTGTTTCACAGGTCAGGTCTAAAGATTGCTGTTCACCTCTTAAACAGTGGGGTAAAAGTTTTGTGCAGTACCTTTTTCACAACAACAACGCAAACGCAGAAGAAGGAAAAAAATAATAAGAAACACAACCTGGTGCACCTTTTGACCTTCACCATCGTAAAACGAATGGTGAACGAAGCTTTTCCGGAAAGCTTAATGAGATAACTCACCAGAACTTCAAACACTAGTGGCTTGATGGTGAAACATCTTGACTGGTACTTTCCTTTATTGGTGCTTCTTCCCCACCTCTCCCACCTTCACTTACTCCTTCTTTCTCACTTCCACACCCTTCCTCTTCCTTTTACAAGTCCGTACACACCCATCCTGATGGGGTTATCCAACCCCATCCAATGAAGAGGAGGGAAAACCACTAGGTAAGGTGAACTGTCCGCATCCATTCCATGGCCCAATATTCCTCCGGGGGGCGGGCCATTCAATCGATACACAAATTAAAAGCTAATCACTGTCAATTACCATGATTAGATCGGAAGTTTTCTCCACCGCCACTCCATTCGATGGCGCTCGAGTACACGCCCGGGCATTGGGCATTGAGACCGGCTCGTAAAACAGCCGTCTTCTACTCAAACCGTGCGCCACCAGCCCGGCCCTGTAAAGGTTGGTTCACGATTTTGATCCAATTGTAGGGTAAGTCGGTGTATTAACCGATAAGCTTTATCGTGGATGAACCTTACTGCCCTGCAGATGATGATGATGACGATGGTGGCGATGATGCTTGCGAATGGTTTTTATCTGTCCGTCAACACCGTCCGCAGGCCGGTTCCGCATTAAACTGTCACTTAATCAACATCGAACCGAGCAGGATTCGGTCCAGCTGAAATAAGCAGCTGTTATCTGCAACCGTTGCGTTCGTTTGCTAATTAAACCACCAGCCACCAGAGAGATAGAGCTGCGTCCAAGCACGAAAAATTCATTGGGTCTCCGTTTTTTTCCTCTGCTTTTGTATGAAAAATGGTTACAAATTTACTTAAACACACACTTTCCGCGCGTCTTTGATGTTTCGCGAACGCGCGTAGGAGAAGCTGTGATTCGCATTTTTAAAGCTTAATCGGGAAGTTGTGTTTTTCGCGAACTCTCTCTTTTTTTTTTTTTTTTTTTTTGATAACCAACAGTGAAGGCTCACCGTGATTGCATTGGGTACGGGCCTTTCGTCGACCCTTTTCGTGAATTTTAAAAGCTTCCTGTGTACCACATTCAACCACTCCGGGAGCTTTGCATCGCCTTTGCGGACACACGATTCCGTTACTCAGCAACGTAAAGCAACCGATTCTACCTACCATTCTGCAAACGTTTTCTACAGATACCCCTTGCCCCAAAATGGTAACATGTGTGTAAGGTTATGGGTTATGGGGAGTTTTTTTTGCTCAAACCCCCTACAGGAAACGGTTTCTCTTTTATTTTTTTTTTCAACACAGAAGCCTGACAACTTGCGACTGGGGTGAGAGTTTTTTTTTATGGAGCGAGGGAAGAAAAAAAAACTCCACAGCAGCAAGCTACCCGCCTTTTGCAGACGGTTAGATGCGCTTTTCTTTTCTTTTGACACTTGTACTTTGCTTTACTCTTTTTCTTGTTGTTTGTTTGCTTGTTGTTGTTTCGCTTGTAAGCGGTTCCTTCCTATTTTTTGAGCTTTCTCAATCCCATCGGCAATGATGGCCCTTTAGATTTTTCATATTAAATTTCAAGCCTCCACACAGGACGAGCTTTTATGACGAGGCATTTTCCGTTTTTTTTTCGCCCCTCCCCCCGTGCTTTGAAACGGTTTGAACAAACGGCGAAGGTATAAGCATACATCCCTCGTTTTTCCCACCCCCCCTCCACCCCTTACATTTCCCTCCCTCGCTCGGTCAACGTATGCGTGCGGGGACCAAATGGTGGATTGGTAAGATTGGGTAACATTTCTTTCCATTTCTCACTCAATTGAATGTTTAATGTAGCGTGGATTGTGTGTGTGTGTGTGTGCCAGTTTGGAAACCATTTTGTGCCAAGGCACGCCATTGGAACGCATTTTTCTTTTTTTTTATTTCTCGCGCAGCATCCCCCCCCCCCGCAAACAGCCCTCTATGGGATTTTGCCCAACAATTCGCCCGTTGTGCACGATCTGTGCGAAACCCGGATTGCATACGTCGCAGGCGCACACGACTGGTGTGCGACTGGGGTTTTTTTTTGCGGGCGGAAAAGCAGAAAATGGGGGTGCGGGGGTGGTAGGAAATATAAATTTTCTTTACCGTTTCACCCTGTCAATGACAACCGGTGTCGTCTACGGGGTTTTTGGCAAACAAACAGAGCAATGAAGAAGAAGAAGGGGAAAAAAAGAACAAATTTCTGCAGAACTTTCTTCACCGTTTTTTGTGGGGTCTGAAGCGTGGGAAGGGAGGAAAAGTTGTAAAAAACCCCAAGCAATCCAATAGCGCATCATTAAGGTGAAATCTTTACGAAGTGGATGTGTGTGATGCTATTCTATTATAAGTGTTGTAGGAATGTAGTTTCCTTCCAGCTCGGTAAGCTTCACTACACAAGCCCACAAGTAGGTGTTTACATTTCTTTGGTAAGTCTTTTTTTTATTTTTTTTTTTTGCAAAATAAGAATACTCTTCCATCACCTCACATTCAAGCATTTCATATATACAGCACAAAAAAATCTACCTCGTACTGTTTTCGATTGCTAGTTTCCGATTCACTGCATTGGGTTTGCATCCTTCGGGAGTCTATTTGCTACTGCTGCTGCTGCTGCTGATGTTGCTAAATCGTCGCTCATATTGCATCAATTTTCCTCGTCGTTCAAATATGTTATATCAGGTGTCACATGCAGACCGACCTGCCACTTCCCAAGCCTTTGGGGAGGGACGGGCACATGCGGTCCTATTTTGTCTTCGGTCGGTAAAACGAAACTCGCTACCATTTCCACTGCTGTGGAATGTGCTGTAATGATTTGCATGCAGTTTATGCAGTTCTCAAGCCATTTACGCCCTCCCTCCTCCCTCCTTCCCTGTTCCCTTGCAACCACACCTGTACTGCATCGAGTGCGAGAGCCTTTTGGCTTGTAAAATGGTAATCTTCTACAATCGCTAGCAGCCGAACAGATGAAAACCGAACCCTGGCGCAGCATTGTTGTATTGCTGAGCAGAAGAATTTGTAGTAGCGGGAGAGGCGAGAACCAAAACAACAACAAAAAAACACACAGACAGAAGGAAAATAACGAACATCGTAGTAACGCACCCTTACCAGCCACAAAACCATTGCGCGGCACGCGAAGGGTTTTCTTTCGTTTTTTTTTTTCTTTCTTTCTGGGCCGTTGCTTTTGTTTGGCCGTCAAAAGAAGCAGTAAAATGCAAAAAACCGATTCGATCATGCTCTTTTGCAGACGTGCGAAGTAGAAGATGACTNGCCGGTCCCCAAAGCAACCCAAGCAACAATCTCGTCCCATTTTCTGGGATGGTTCCGATTGTGATAGACGACGTTACGGTGTTGTTTTTTTGTTTTCGGCGTCCGGAACTAGCGACGACCGGATGCCTGAACCAAAAGTTTTGTCCAAAAGTTTCGCACACTGGGCACATTGGCAAATACTGAATGACGCGCCGAGCCGAGATTGGATGCTAAATAATGGAACGAGAGTAGAAAGCCGGGGAGTTGGAGAAATAAGTTAGTTCCTAGATTTTTTTGTTTTGTTTGTCGCATTTTATTCTTAGTTTTTTTTTCTCGGTGTACAACATCTACACAATACTGAGACTAGCTAACGGTTGGCAAACTTGAACCGGCCACCTGCTCAGAATGCGTCTCATCTGTCTGATACCGTCTCGTCTTTGTTTGGTACCATTCGAATCTCACCGTTACACACAAACACGACGGACTGGATGAAGATTTGAAAGGCTCGAAGAATAGCTCCATCACTTCTGTCCACGTCACACGGTAGAACACAGGAAGCAGTGGTAAAAGTTTTCTCCCCAAAACGCACCAAGCGCACCTTCGGCTGCGGTCGTTTTACTCATTCAAACGTGACTTACTGACTATATCTACACCATCGTCTGGGGAAGTTCTGGCGAAAAGTCTAGGACGCACAAAGTCGACGCGTTCGTTCGCCAGTATTCTCGCTGGAATGGACACGGGTAAAACGGAACAGCGGATATACGGAATCCGTCCCGAAACAAACCCTAGCGCGATGTGAGATAACGTGTCAGCCGGCCGGGCTAGAATGGGGCTAGTTTTTGCACCTAATTATTTCATAGTTTCCTACAATTTAGCTCACAGAGTGAGCCGTCAACACCTCTTTAGTTTACCACACAGAAAATCGGGACCTGTTTTTTTTTCTCTTCTCTTTATTATGACCGAATTTATAACACAAAAACTCTCACTATCCAAATTTAGCACCCTTTTTTTCGGTGCGTTCTCCACATCTACATGCACAAAGATTATTTGCGATCAAATTTCATCTTACGCTACCATTCTGGGTATGGTTGAGTTTCTCTTTTGTTGCTGCTCTTCGCACACAGCGATGTTAATTAAAAACCATTGGCACCTCTAGTCTTCAGCCTTCTTCTGATACAGTTGTTAATGCGATAACGATATCAACCGTGTGTGTGTGTGTGTATGTGTGGTTAACACGTAGCATGCGCAACCCATCAGACAGTAACAAGGTGTATAAATAAGCTGCTAATAAACTTTATAACAAGGTTACTCTTGTGAGGTAGATTGCATAACTGTAGGCGTACAGGTAAGGGAATTGCATACTTTCGCTTGTGCCATTAAAACTGTTAGGCAATCCGCATTACACCAATAGCCTTATTGAAGGTTATTATTGGAAAACGGGCTGTACGGCGCTTGGGTGCTTTTCACACACCGATCACTTGAAGTATAAAGTGGTTAGCATTTTTCCTAAAATTTTCCCTCCCTTAAACCACCACCCTTGCCCCACCACATACACACACATTATAACGCATAGAGGCTTTCGCAAAAACTTTCTGCTGGCAGGTGATGCCGGTACTCTCCGTTTCCGGCTTCGAGTGAACCGGTTTGTGCTAAGTAAACCCGAACCAACCGGGCATGAGCGAAAAATTCACATCTTCACCAACACGGAGGTAGAAAGTTGATTCTAAATTTTCCTCAAAACTAAAGGCTTAACTCATCCACCCAACATACATGGCATTAGATGATTGTACAGGTGCAGGTCCCTTTTTTTTGGGTGTGTATGGTACTAATGTGAAGGTTTTCTATCCCATCACCGTACCTGCCAACATAAGCTTTTCATCGTTTTTTTACACACACACACACACACGACACACTCGGTTACAAACCCATGTCGGAACCGTACTCATTCGCCTTCACATTTTGATCCTTGCTTGGTTGGGTTTTTTGGGGAAATAATAAGAAAAAAAAATCCGAATGTGAATAATCTATAGCCACAAACCGGCTAACACTGCTTCAGTCTGGTTTGTAACCACCCACAAGTGATGAACTTCCTCCGGAAGCTCGATACGAAAGGAGCAAGAAGCAATCAGCTTTCCCTTGCGTGTACACGTGTATGTTATATTCATATTTTCTTATCAAAGCGTGCTGTGGAAGGAAGAATGCATCCATAGTAACTCAGTTATGAGTTGTGAAATTCGTAAAAGATTAAAAATAATAATACGAACAAATAGTAAGCAGTAAAGACTAAAATAACGAAACAAAATGGCGATTACAGAGGTGAAAAAAGGAAGTAAAAATATTTAAAACGAACAACAAAAAAACCAACAAAACGATTTTATTCCATCAGCTTTACCCATCAACGCGTACAACTTTTTCACAAGCGTACAACTTTTCCCTTTTTTCCAACCCTTCCCCCCCAACCGCACCCCCTCGATTTTACACACATTCTTACAAAACGCTGACAGCTGGTGGTAGCATCTGTGCATGTGTGTATTGCGTGTGTTTTTGTGTGTAAGTGATTATGGTAATTATCATCCGTTTTTCCTCTTTTCCATTCCCTCCCCTCACCTCCCTACACGACGTGACTCACAGCACGATTTGGGGAAAAAATAAAAAAAAATTAAAAAAAATGAAAAACTGCAAAAAAAAATGTATAAACCAAACTCTATTGTAATGTACACCTTAAGCGCCGGAAAAGCGATGGGATGTGTTTTTTTTGTGGTTTTCTTTTTTTTTTTTGCTCTCTCACATTGATGTCTTATTTTCTTGCTCAGCTCGGTTCGGTTCGTTTCCCATTCAGGTAATTCGGTGCGAAAGGTAGAAGGAAGAATAATAGTACTTGTCCTCAATTTTCCCCCGATGAAATAAACATCACCGATTAAAGGAGAACCGTTGTACGGGTTTTGTTTTCCTTCCACGGCGTGCCGTAAACTTTTCGTCAAGGTTTCCTCGTACCATGCAAATGGTCCCATGCTTCAAATTTAAGCGAACGTTTCAAGCGGATCGCCACAATGATTGCGACGATGATGGATAATGATAATCGACGCCGACGCTACTACCAAAACACAGCCCAACCGTCAACAATGTTCCCGGAAATCGCATAAGGGGGACGGGCCCGAAAAACCGATCGACCAACATTTTCATCCAACAAGCACTTCATGGAAAACCATAAAGGTCATCCCAGCTATTACCAGAGTTGGCGTCATTTCATCCCCCCTCCCCCTCCCCCCTTTGGCCTATTCATCCCATTTCCTTCCTATACGAACAACGCACGCGTGGCTTTTGTCGTGCGAAAGTACAAATCTTACGATGAGCAAAAGCGTGCTCGCGTCTATCCAACAGCGAGGATCTCACCTTCATCAAAATGTAATTTGTTCTTCATGCCCCAAACCTTCAATTATACCTCCATCAGTGGACAATCGGTGGCGGCAGACGAAAGGTGTTCCTTCGGGCCATTCACAAAATCTGGCAATCCCGCAATCCTGGCCCGGACTATTAAGATTTCGGCTCGTTATGTGCCAGCGGACGGGTAAGACACGAAACGTCCCGCTTCCCGGACGTTTGCTCCGAACGCACCGGGGGCCGATGCGATGGGAATTTTGCTTCCCACCTTTAGCGGTAGCAAACGCAACAAACGATCACGACGATGGGCCCGTATTTGAATTGAACTACTCCTGAAGGATAATCTGTCGCTTCCGGAGGTACCCGACAAATTTCAAACCCGAGACAGGTCAAGCTTTGCCTTTGTACTTTATGCTTTTATGGCACAGTGGTGGTGATTCATGTTATTTAATTTTAAAAAAATGAAAATAATTTTTACATCAGTTTCAAATATATTATTTTTATACATTTCGTTTGTTCCAAACATAAAAAATAATAAAATATATTAAAATTAAAAAAAATATTTTCCTATATTTTGTCCTTTACATCACCCACCGTGCGTTACCATTACGCTCGGAGGCAAAAGCTGGGATGAAAATGAACTCAAATCAAACACTGAAAACGAGAAGCATGATAACAGCAACACACACACATACACAAAAAAACGTAAGAAATAAGTATGATTTTTCCCAAAGCGTAGACGACAAGCCAAGTGAAAAATAAATTCGTTTTCTTCAAATTTCTCCTCCCACTCCTTAAATTCAAAATAGTCCCGTCCCAGGGCAAGGTAGGATCCGTTTTGTGAAGCTACAGCAGGCGAACCATGGCATGGTCTAACCGCGATTTACCTTGCAAGGACACTTTACATTGGGTTGTCGTTAAAAATTGGATTGGTTTTCGCAAAGAAAAAAAAACTTTTTGTCTTCAAGTGTAATTCTAGAGAGTAGAGAGTAAAAAAGAAAAATTAAATAAATTAAAACAATATTGAATTTGAGATTTTAATGAAGCGTTACGGCACTATTTAGTAGACGAGAAGGTTAAATGAAAAGCTTTTGTTCTTTGCATTGCATACCTTGCGGGGGCAAAGTAAGATTCCCCTTCTTATTGACGTATGAAGCTGTCAAAAATATTTCGTGATAAAAATATAACAATATTCGATGATATTCGATACATCATCATCGCCAAGTACGCTAACGCTGGTAAATCTTGTCCTCGCGACTTTCCTATTTCTGTAAACACTTTCTTTCCGCACCTAACACTAAAGCTAACGGGCACAAGTGGCACAATTCGTAGCTCGCGGGCCCAAAAGCAACAGCTTCCTCATCCGAGCGGGTGGAAGGACACGTGCTTTTGTTGATAGCGCAACCCTTCGCGGGCGCACAGCACCGAGATGTACCGATGTAAGAATATTTATCTTTGTCGTGCAGCGAGCATTCAGCGAAACGGTCGCACGCGCATGCTGCGTAAAATTACATAACGGATGGCCTCCTGCCATCAAACACCGGTTCTCGGTAAAATAGGAAAGTGGTTCACCTACCGCCTCGGGTGAACACTTTAGCTGAGCCCTTTTTATTTCTACCTATGGCCGCCACAGCGAACGATTTTCATTCATCTCTCCCACACCCACACACGTGCCACGTGTACGCGCATTCGAAACTTCTTCTCACATTATTATTAACGGGGGGGTTTTTTTTGTTGTTGCTTGCAAATCGTACATTCTCAAACTTGCTCTCGTTCTTAGCTGACAAGCACAAACGATCGCATCCCATCGTGATGCTTTTTTTTTTGTTTGGTTGGTAATATGTGTTGCTGTTGTTGCGTTCGCTATTTGTCAAGTTTCGTTTCGTCCTTCCGCCCAGGAGGCGCCTGTTACGCAGCATTACCCACCCAAAAAAACCGTCCTCCTCCGAGAGCCTCGCATTTGATTGTTCGCCAATTTATTTGCGACTCTGTGGAGTTTCTTCTCGTTTCTCAAGAAAATATGAGTAGGTGAAGAAATGGAGGGTTTGGGGGGGGAGGGGAGGGGAGGGGGCCTTTTATTTTCCAACATCCAAAGTACGAATGTTGCCTGTCAGCACATACACACTCACACACACGTGTATATGGCAGATGGGTTGAGGCGGTTTTTGGGGATGTCGTGTTTGTTTAGGTAGATTTGCTCACTGCTTTCATACATTCCCAACCCGGATTCGGACTCTAGTGTGGAAACTGGGAAGAAGAGGGGGGGTTCGAGTGGGCGGTAAGATGGCTGACAGTTGAGGGAAAACTTTTTCTTCAACTTCAACAATTTGTCGAGGAAGATGTGCGCATTCGGTTCAGATAGTACAGAAACCCGGGGAACCACACAACACACAAAAAAAAGAGGAAAGTTTGAAAGAATGACACTGAGAAAAAGAAGAAGAAAAAAGGGAACAAAAAAAAACAAGGAAAAGTAAAACGATCCTGGTACCGGGATAGAAGGGCGAGCGAAAGAGAGAAAAACAGAAAAAAAAAACAACCAACCGGAGAAAGAAATCAACAGATACAACAGAACCAGAAAACAGAAAAGAAATAAAATCCTGAATAAACCAATGCAATCAGGGATAGAGAATAGAAAAACAACCCAAAATTCGTGGCCAATTGAATCAACTTCCGCCAGTGGTGTAGTGGTGAGGGAAAACAAACAGGGGGGAAAAAGGGGCGAAAAACGGAAGGAAGGACATGCAGTTGGATAGAAAAATGAAGCAAAAAAAAACAAAGTTGAAAACGGTCTGTGAACCAGTAAAAAGACAGGCAAATTTTCGGTTCTTCACAATTTACTACTTTTTATTCCGTGCCAAGAAACTAAACTAGAAAGGTAGGGAAGAGATGGAGAGAAAAAGAGAGAGAGTTAAAAAAACAACCCTTAAGCCTGAACAAAGTTGTCGTAAAAACAGCGCAAAAAAAATGACAATAAGAGAAAAATGGAAGTGAAAGACAGCTTAAACAAAAAAAAAGGACACACACAACCGGGAAGATTCAAACTAGCCATGTGAGTGTCAGTTTCGGGTGGAATGGATTCAATTTCTTCTTTTGCTTCTATTTTTTTCTCTTTCTCTCTCTCTCTCTCTCTCTCTCGAAGTTTTTTTTTTTAATTTCTTCTTTTCTTTTTTGTTTTCTTTTCCCACAACGTGTACCGGTACAATGGTAAGTTGTGTGTGTTTTGTGTTCACTCCCGGTGACACTTCCATGTCATCATAGTGTACCACAAAATTAGACACTATACATTTTGGGGGTTGTGTTGCGACCCCCACGGGAGCGGCACTGCAAATGACAGGCTTGCCGAGCGTGACACATTGTGTGCGTGTGCTTCTGTCGTGTTTAATTTATCTTATTAAATTTTCTTTAATGCGCTATATAACACACAAAATCAGATAATTGCGTCATGTTCCGCCTGCAAGTATGCAATCTTATGTTACATGATCACTGTTAACAGTGATTCGTATCTTAATAAACCATAGAGTTTTCAAAATTGCATAACTTCAAGGGGCAACCATTTGAATGGCTCGGGAAAGTTATGTACTTTCCACCAGAAAATGAAAAAAAAACACAATGAAACCTCCCAAGCACGTACTTGAAATGGATACCTTCTTCACGTGCACCATAAATCTTAAGCACACCGCATCTGTTTCACAGGTCAGGTCTAAAGATTGCTGTTCACCTCTTAAACAGTGGGGTAAAAGTTTTGTGCAGTACCTTTTTCACAACAACAACGCAAACGCAGAAGAAGGAAAAAAAATAATAAGAAACACAACCTGGTGCACCTTTTGACCTTCACCATCGTAAAACGAATGGTGAACGAAGCTTTTCCGGAAAGCTTAATGAGATAACTCGCCAGAACTTCAAACACTAGTGGCTTGATGGTGAAACATCTTGACTGGTACTTTCCTTTATTGGTGCTTCTTCCCCACCTCTTCCACCTTCACTTACTCCTTCTTTCTCACTTCCACACCCTTCCTCTTCCTTTTACAAGCCCGTACACACCCATCCTGATGGGGTTATCTAACCCCCCATCCAATTAAGAGGAGGGAAAACCACTAGGTACGGTGAACTGTCCGCATCCATTCCATGGCCCAATATTCCACCGGGGGCGGGCCATTCAATCGATACACAAATTAAAAGCTAATCACTGTCAATTACCATGATTAGATCGGAAGTTTTCTCCACCACCACTCTATTCGATGGCGCTCGAGTACACGCCCGGGCATTGAGACCGGCTCGTAAAACAGCCGTCTTCTACTCAAACCGTGCGCCACCAGCCCGGCCCTGTAAAGGTTGGTTCACGATTTTGATCCAATTGTAGGGTAAGTCGGTGTATTAACCGATAAGCTTTATCGTGGATGAACCTTACTGCCCTGCAGATGATGATGATGATGGTGGCGATGATGCTTGCGAATGGTTTTTATCTGTCCGTCAACACCGTCCGCAGGCCGGTTCCGCATTAAACTGTCACTTAATCAACATCGAACCGAGCAGGACTCTGTCCAGCTGAAATAAGCAGCTGTTATCTGCAACCGATGCGTTCGTTTGCTAATTAAACGGACAGAGCTGCGTCCAAGCACCAAAATTCGTTGGGTTCCCGCTTTTTTCCTCTGCTTTTGCATGGAAAATGATTACAAATTTACTTAAACACACACACGCACACACACTTTCCGCGCTTCTTTGATGTTTCGCGAGCGCGCGTAGGAGAAGCTGTGATTCGCGTTTTTAAAGCTTAATCGGGAAGTTGTGTTTTCCGCGAATTTTTTTTTTTTTTTATATAACCAACGGTGAAGGCTCACCGTGATTGCATTGGGTACGGGCCTTTCGTCGACCCTTTTCGTGAATTTTAAAAGCTTCCTGTGTACGGCATTCAACCACTCCGGGAGCTTTGCATCGCCTTTGCGGACACACGGTTCCGTTACTCAGCAACCTAAAGCAACCGATGCTACCTACCATTCTGCAAACGTTTTCTGCAGATACCCCTCGCTCCAAAATGGTAACATGTGTGTAAGGTTATGGGTTATGGGGCGAGTTTTTTTTTTGCTCAAACCCCCTACAGGAAACGGTTGCTCCTTTCTTTTTTTTCCAACACAGAAGCCTGACAACTTGCGACTGGGGAGAGTTTTTTTATGGAGCGAGGGAAGAAAAAAAACCTCCACAGCAGCAAGCTACCCGCCTTTTGCAGACGGTTAGATGCGCTTTTCTTTTCTTTTGACACTTGTACTTTGCTTTATTTTTGTTGTTGTTGGTTTGTTTGCTTGTTGTTGTTTCGCTTGTAAGCGGTTCCTTCCTATTTTTTGAGCTTTCTCAATCCCATCGGCAATGATGGCCCTTTAGATTTTTCATATTAAATTTCAAGCCTCCACACAGGACGAGCTTTTATGACGAGGCATTTTCCTTTTTTTTTTCGCCCCTTCCCCCTTGCTTTGAAACGGTTTGAACAAACGGCGAAGGTATAAGCATACATCCCTCGTTTTTCCCACCCCCGTCCACCCCTTACATTTCCCTCCCTCGCTCGGTCAACGTGTGCGTGCGGGTTGTGCAGAACCAAATGGTGGATTGGTAAGATTGGGTAACATTTCTTTCCATTTCTCACTCAATTGAATGTTTAATGTAGCGTGGATTGTGTGTGTGTGTGCCAGTTTGGAAACCATTTTGTGCCAAGGCACGCCATTGAAACGCATTTTTCTTTTTTTTTTATTTCTCGCGCAGCATCCCCCCCCGCAAACAGCCCTCTATGGGATTTTGCCCAACAATTCGCCCGTTGTGCACGATCTGTGCGAAAACCGGATTGCATACGTCGCAGGCGCACACGACTGGTGTGCGACTGGGGTTTTTTTTGCGGGCGGAAAAGAAGAAAATGGGGGGTGCGGGGGTGGTAGGAAATATAAATTTTCTTTACCGTTTCACCCTGTCAATGACAACCGGTGTCGTCTACGGGGTGTTTGGCAAACAAACAGAGCAATGAAGAAGAAGAAGGGGAAAAAAAGAACAAATTTCTTCAGAACTTTCTTCACCGTTTTTTGAGGGGTCTGAAGCGTGGGAAGGGAGGAAAAGTTGTAAAAAAAACCCGAAGCAATCCAATAGCGCATCATTAAGGTGAAATCTTTACGAAGTGGATGTGTGTGATGCTATTCTATTATAAGCGTTAGGAATGTAGTTTCCTTCCAGCTCGGTAAGCTTCACTACACAAGCCCACAAGCAGGTGTTTACATATCTTTGGTAAGTCTTTTTTTTATTTTATTTTTTTTTTTTGCAAAAGAAAAATACTCTTCCATCACCTCACATCCAAGCATTTCATAAAAACAGCACAAAAAAATCTACCTCGTACTGTTTTCGATTGCTAGTTTCCGATTCACTGCATTGGGTTTGCATCCTTCGGGAGTCTATTTGCTACTGCTGCTGCTGCTGATGTTGCTAAATCGTCGCTCATATTGCATCAATTTTCCTCGTCGTTCAAATATGTTAAATCAGGTGTCACATGCAGACCGACCTGCCACTTCCCAAGCCTTTTTGCGGGGGAGGGGCACATGCGGTCCTATTTTGTCTTCGGTCGGTAAAACGAAACTCGCTACCATTTCCACTGCTGTGGAATGTGCTGTAATGATTTGCATGCAGTTTATGCAGTTCTCAAGCCATTTACGCCCTCCCTCCTTCCTCCTTCCCTTTTCCCTTGCAACCACACCTGTACTGCATCGAGTGCGAGAGCCTTTTGGCTTGTAAAATGGTAATCTTCTACAATCGCTGGCAGCCGAACAGATGAAAACCGAACCCTGGCGCAGCATTGTTGTATTGCTGAGCTGAAGAATTTGTAGCAGCGGGAGAGGCGAGAACCAAACAACAACAACAAAAAAACACACAGACAGAAGGAAAATAACGAACATCGTAGTAACGCACCCTTACCAGCCACAAAACCATTGCGCGGCACGCGAAGGGTTTTCTTTCGTTTTTTTTTTCTTTCTTTCTGGGCCGTTGCTTTTGTTTGGCCGTCAAAAGAAGCAGTAAAATGCAAAAAACCGATTCGATCATGCTCTTTTGCAGACGTGCGAAGTAGAAGATGACTTCGGTTCCAGGTTTTTTTTCTTTTTTTTTTTTTTTGTTGGTACCGACACATCCAGCCACCATTGCCGGCAGTCCGGGTTGTTCATTTGCATTCCGAATAAGCGTTTTACGTTCCATTTGTAATTTAAAACCGAAACGCTACTGAAGTGCCACCGGAGCTTCGACCGGGGTAGGCGAGAGGGGCAAGAACGGAGGGGGTGTAAAACTTCTCGAGAGCGTTCGCTTGACGCTTTGAACGTACACGCTGCATTGGGACGCGTTGGCTTTTTGGTGTTTTTGGTGCGGCTCGGAAACATTACGCTTACAAACGCCATCGTTGCCGCCTGGAGAAGCGAACTACTGGACCCAATCTGCCATAAATCCATGCCATTCCATCCACCCGTCTCCCTGTTTCCCCCCCCCCCCCTCTCTCTACCGTGGGAGGGTTTTACGCTAGATCGGGCCCGATCAGGCATCACGGCCGTGGTCGAGAAAAGAAAACGCCCCAACCACCTTCCCGAGACACCCATCAACATGCTGGGGCGTACTAATACTGACAAACGATATACCGCGCTTACGTTTAACTTTCCCACCTTCACAGCACTGATGGGTGTACAACCATCCGATCGAACTTTGTCGTCTGCTTGAGACGGATGCGTGTGTTGTAACCTACCCTCCCTCCAACTAAGAGGAAAATTCGAATTTTTCCTTGCGACAGAGACAAAACGCGACGGCATGGCAAGCTTTGCTGTAACGCGTCCCGGACTAGGGATGTCCCATGATCCCCGATGCATCACGCTAGTAAATCGCAATTAATTTTCTTCTCCCGCATCCCTTTATTCTGCCCTTCATGCCTCCCCCTTTTTACGGAAGTTTGGCCCTTTCCTTTGGTGGAAAAGAAGAGAAGCAAAAAAAAAACAACCGTTAGAAAAGAAAATCAGTTTTGTCTATTACGAGCAGCCGACGTAACGTCATGATAACTGGCTTTTGCAATTACAGTGTGTGCTAAAATAGAAGCACGAGTTCGTTTTTTTATATTCACAAAGAGGCTAATAAGAGGCTAATACACTACATTGTGTATTTTTTTTTTGAAATTATAATATTTGTGAAGGGTTTTTAATTTATATTACGACATTAGAAAAAAAAGCTAGATAAAGCTCTCATTTTGGTACACACTGTATTAGGTAGTTCGATAAGGTTTCTTCGTGTGTATGAACATGCTTTTGAAATTTATACGATTTCGAATAAACGTTGTTCTTAAAGCAAATTAATGTTTTATTGCGATGTAACCGTTAGAATGTGTCACGCCTAAAGGTATGCAATGTGTATGTTATTTAGCTTAAAAATGCTTTGGAGATATCTTCAAAAACATTTAATCATTATTATTGAATAAGGACTCAATCGTAAACTATTTTTTAAAAATAATTTTCCGTTTCTCTGGTGTAAAACTCTTTACAGCTCATCTTATTAGGGCGTTATTTGCGCTGTATTCGAAGCGACCACTGAAGTGGATCATCCAACTTGTGAGGAGCTATGAAAAAACTAACTCGAAATAAACATCAGCGCCTCTATTGGCTGCTGGATGCCACTGCAAACGGGGTGTATGTTTGGCGTGTGACTACGTGGTTCGTTAGAAAGAAGAAAAAAAAACTACTTCCAAACGCTAAACGACAACGAGCAGCGAAGCTGTGCAACCAGAAACGGTCAGACACAGTGCTGAACACCAGTAAAAACGTAAAATTCTTCCTCACCAGTCCGGATGAAGATAGTGCGGCACACGAAGGCAGTCAGAATACTTTTGTGAACTTTTAAACCAACCTCCTTCCCTCCTACCTCCCACCCTCCCCCCTCTCCCTCTCACCTCCCTGCATTCAAACTGCTCACAAAGCGTTCGGCAGTAATGATTCTCGTTAGCGGGATTCTTCAAACGATAAAACTCCACCCATAACATCCCCCCCCCCATGGTTCGGATCATCCTGACACATTCCGTTTCATTTGGCCGCGCTGAACTTTTCCCATGGCTTGGCATTCCGGTGTGCCAACTTTCCGGTTTCGCACAGTTTTCATAACCGTGATTGTGCACGCGACTAGCGCGGGTGTGAAGTGTAGTGATGGGTTAATTCGACAAAAAACGAAATCGCTTCCGAAGGACTCCATAAATTTTGGAAGCGGCTCCGGAAGGTAGGTGCAATACACCGAATTCGGAACCGTCCCGAGCCGTCTGGTGCCGTCCGAAACCGTCCGGAATCGTCGGAGTCGTCGGAGCCGCTAGTTGACAACGATATAGCTCTGGACGGCTCCGGCGGCTCCGGACGGCTCCGACGGCTCCGGACGGCTCCGACGGCTCCGACACCTCCGACGGCTCCGGCTGCCGATTAGTGGCTCCGGACGGCTCCGACACCTCCGATGGCTCCGGTTGCCGATTAGTGGCTCCGGACTGCTCCGGACGGCTCCGACGGCTCTGACAGCTCCGACGGCTCCGACGGCTCCGACGACTCCGGACGTCTCCGACGACTCCGGACGGCTCCGACGGCTCCGACGGCTCCGACACCTCCGACGGCTCCGACACCTCCAACGGCTCTGCCGATTTTCGGCTCCGGACGGCTCCGACACCTCCGACACCTCCGACGGCTCCGACACCTCCGACGGCTCCGTCACCTCCGACGGCTCCGGCCGCCGACTTTCGGCTCCGGACAGCTCCGACGGCTCTGGGCGGCTCCAGGCGTAATCGTGATTTTAACCTAGCCGGAATCGGAGCCGGAGTTGCTATGGTCGGAAGCGGTCCCGACCCGTGGGTGCGATTCCGAGAACCCATCACTAGTGTTAAGCGAACGCGCATTCACATTGGCTCCGTCTGGTTGCTCTCGAACGTGCGTTACCGTACCGTATTATCATAGAACAATCAAACATTCTCAGACCCCCGCCGCTTGAATGGTGTGATACCCGACACGAATCTTTGGCCCAGTATCTTTTCAGTTTTGTTGCTATTGTTTGTGCTGCAGAATGGAAGGATGGGATGAATTTTACTGTCAGCAAAGTGCGAGCAATTTCGTCAGTCATCTGATGCCGGGCGTGACGACGCGGACGGAGACAGATTTCAAATAAAACTTCGCCCCGATCGCGCCATCCTGAAAGTGAGCACAGTTTGCAACGGGAGGGTAGACTAAAGCGGGGGGGGGGGCAAAGTTGTTTTTTTCACCCTCCCCCTACCAGCGACGAGAAATAGCAATGAATCTAGCTTGTAGGCCGTTTTGATCCCGAGTTCTTTAGGAATAATCGTTAGGAGCTTTGAAGCGGTAAAGCGGAAGGGTGACATTGGTAATGGTGGAAAAGGGGGCTGTTGCGGAAGGGAGCCCGAAGTGCGATTAGATTATTACTTCTTCGCCTATGTTCCCAAATGGTGTAGACTCTGCGTACCGGAAGATGTTATGTGAGACGGTGTTTTGGCGCCTGAAAGGTATGCAAACATTTTTCAAAGCTATCAAAACCATTTCCCGGAATGGATGCTTCGTGTTCGTACTTTTCTTTCTGTTTTCTTTTTTTTTTATTTATTTTGCTCAATTCGTTTTCCCTATTTCCCTATCCCGATATGATACATAAAATGGCGATAAATTGCATGAAAGAGATAAGGAAACTTCCGTAACAAATGCAAGCATGTAGTAAAGGCCGAGGGGTGGGAGAAACGAACGAAAAAAAAAAGAACGATTCAGCAATAACAAACATCTTTACCCACCCCCCGTCTGTGTATCCGCACAAACAGGAAACGATTTTACTGACGTTCGACAATTTTTAGGAAATTCATTACGCATTCGTAACGACACAAACAACATACACGCACACACACAAACAAATCACCACCCAGGCTGAAGGCCCCCAAACACCTCCGCACACAACTTACTGACATAAAAATAATAAAGAAAAAAAACCCCTTGTCGCTCTTTCCCGTTCCAGGAAATTGCACAAAAGCATTCTAGCGGTACAATCACCGCCAAAGTGTGCTCTCATAAATTTCCAACCCCCCCCCTTTCCACCCTTTGCAATGTGTTAAAACTGGGGCAAAACACAAAAACATCCATATCGAATCGAAGAAAAAAGGGAAGATTTTAGAACCAAACCCTCCACCCTGGGAGGTGGTGGAGAGGCTAAAGGCGAAGGTATCTTATTATATGCTAACACATTCATGCAGGCGATAAAATTCGGTCGGGTGCGCGCGGGCGCGTACACATTATTAGTCAAAGTCTGTAAACAAACTCATTAAAATGGCGGGGTGCAAAGTGGTTCATGTGCGGTAGCTTCAATTCAAACCGTTTTAGAACTGGTTTTTTTTTTGCTGGGCCGATTTGGAAGAGAGAACCAATTCCGGCAGCACCTAGTGGCGGTTGTGTGCATGCGGCACAGGCACACATAAAAATAAGCGTAACAAAACACTTGCATACGTGGCAGGCGAAGAAAGGATCCACCACGCAGACACACATGGTTTAGGTGGAGCACCGAACAAAAAAAGGCTGACTTTACGATCATTTGCTCGGTGCGGTTTTTATAGCTGGATTGTATATTTTTCAACCAAATAATACACCCACGGGTCCCACGCTGTAACGATTGATCGTAGAGCAGAAATGCTTTTGCCCTGCCGCCCCGAGGCAACAAAAAAAACGATCGTAAAAGCATTATTTACAGCGATTTGTTTCGTGTCCCCGGGAAGTGCAAGGGGTGGTGTGGGAGAAGGGGAGGAGGAGGATGTAATTGACACCATGAGTAGATGAAGGTGGAAGTTATTGATGCATAAAATTCTTCCAAATATAAAGAAAAAAAATTGATCTATGGACAACTCTAACCCTCCGGAAGTGCCGAGAGCATCAGATCCCTACGCACCACCTGTTCATTGACTTTAAGGCGGCCTACGATACTATAGATCGGTCCGAACTATGGAACACCATTCAACAGTACGGATTCCCAGGGAAGCTGGTACGGCTGTTGAAGGCCACTATGGACGGAGTGTCGAATATCCTATCGGAATCATTGAACTTCAGTGAGAGGTCTGAGGGAAGAGGACTCTCCTGTTTGCTGTTTAACATCGCTCTGGAAGGTGTCATGCGAGATTCGGGCTTCGACGTCCGGGGCTCCGATTCTCTCCAATTTCTCGCGGATGACATCGACATTATCGGACGAACATCTTCGGCGGTGTGCGAGAATTGGATTGAGGATCAATGCGACGAAGACAAAGTACCTGCTTGCCGGAGGCTCTGACCGTGATAGAGCCCGACTCGGGAGCACAGTATCAGTTGACGGCGACAATCTCTAGGTGGTAGAGGAGTTCTGCTATCTTGATACGATCGTAACTTCGAACAAAAACATTAGCAGCGAAATCCGAAGGCGTATTGTTGAGGGAAATCGTTCCTACTTCTTCTTCTTCTTGGCTTAACGACCTGTAAGGTCACGCCGGCCATTTCTGGCTTACTAGACTTATTTTACCACGTAGCCGGATAGTCAGTCCTTGCTACGGGGGGACGGTCCGGATGGGATTTGAACCCGGTCCGGCCGTGTGGACTGGCGCCGTTTATCACATGCACCACCGAGCCGCCCCCATAAATAATAATTGTCCATAATAATTGTCCAGNCCATGGCTTGGCATTCCGGTGTGCCAACTTTCCGGTTTCGCACAGTTTTCATAACCGTGATTGTGCACGCGACTAGCGCGGGTGTGAAGTGTAGTGATGGGTTAATTCGACAAAAAAGCGGAATCGCTTCCGAATGACTCCATAAATTTTGGAAGCGGCTCCGGAAGGTAGGTGCAATACTCCGAATTCGGAACCGTCCCGAGCCATCCGGTGCCGTCCGAAACCGTCCGGAATCGTCGGAGCCGTCCGGAGCCGTCGGAGTCGTCGGAGCCGTCGGAGTCGTCGAAGCCGCTAGTTGACAACGATATAGCTCCGGACGGCTCCGACGGCTTCGTACTGCTCCGACACCTCCGACATCTCCGACGGCTCCGACACCTCCGACGGCTCCGACACCTCCGACGGCTCCGGCTGCCGACTTTCGGCTCCGGACAGCTCCGACGTCTCCGGCGGCTCCGACAGCTTCGGACGGCTCCGGCTGCCGACTAGCGGCTCCGGACGGCTCCAGGCGGAATCGTGGTTTTAACCTAGCCGGAATCGGAGCCGGAGTTGCTATGCTCGGAAGCGGTTCGGAGCCGTGGGTGCGATTTCGAGAACCCATCACTAGTGTTAAGCGAACGCGCATTCACATTGGCTCCGTCTGGTTGCTCTCGAACGTGCGTTACCGTACCGTATTATCATAGAACAATCAAACATTCTCAGACCCACCCGCTTGAATGGTGCGATACCCGACACGAATCTTTGGCCCAGTATCTTTTCAGTTTTGTTGCTATTGTTTGTGCTGCAGAATGGAAGGATGAGATGAATTTTACTGTCAGCAAAGTGCGAGCAATTTCGTCAGTCATCTGATGCTGGGCGTGACGACGCGAACGGAGACAGATTTCAAATAAAACTTCGCCCCGATCGCGCCATCCTGAAAGTGAGCACAGTTTGCAGCGGGAGGATAGACTACAGCAGGGGGCTAGGGGGGGAGTGGGGCAAAGTTGTTTTTTTCACCCTTCCCCTACCAGCGACGAGAAATAGCAATGAATCTAGCTTGCCGGCCGTGTTGATCCCGGGTGCTTTAGGAATAATCGTTAGGAGCTTTGAAGCGGTAAAGCGGAAGGGTGACATTGGTAATGGTGGAAAAAGGGGCTGTTGCGGAAGGGAGCCCGAAGTGCGATTAGATTATTACTTCTTCGCCTATGTTCCCAAATGGTGTAAACTCTGCGTACGGGAAGATGTTATGTGAGACGGTGTTTTGGCGCCTGAAAGGTATGCAAACATTTTTCAAAGCTATCAAAACCATTTCCCGGAATGGATGCTTCGTATTCGTACTTTTCTTTCTGTTTTCTTTTTTTTATTTATTTTACTCAATTCGTTTTCCCTATTTCCCTATCCCGATATGATACATAAAATGGCGATAAATTGCATGAAAGAGATAAGGAAACTTCCGTAACGAATGCAAGCATGTAGTAAAGGCGAAGGGGTGGGAGAAACGAACGAAAAAAAAGAACGATTCAGCAATAACAAACATCTTTACCCATCCCCCGTCTGTGTATCAGCACAAACAGGAAACGATTTTACTGACGTTCGACAATTTTTAGGAAATTCATTACGCATTCGTAACGACACAAACAACATACACGCACACACAAACAAATCACCACCCAGGCTGAAGGCGCCCAAACACCTCCGCACACAACTTACTGACATAAAAATAATAAAGAAAAAAAAACCCCTTGTCGCTCTTTTCCGTTCCAGGAAATTGCACAAAAGCATTCTAGCGGTACAATCACCGCCAAAGTGTGCTCTCATAAATTTCCAACCCCCCGCTTTCCACCCTTCCAATGTGTTAAAACTGGAGCAAAACACAAAAACATCCATATCGAATCGAAGAAAAAAGGGAAGATTTTAGAACCAAAACCTGCATCCAGCCCGGAGGGCGTGGAGGGGAAGGAGGCTAAAGGAGAAGGTATCTTATTATATGCTAACACATTCATGCAGGCGATAAAACTCGGTCGGGTGCGCGCGGGCGCGCGTACACATTATTAGTCAAAGTCTGTAAACAAACTCATTAAAATGGCGGGGTGCAAAGTGGTTCATGTGCGGTAGCTTCAATTCAAACCGTTTTAGCACTGGTTTTTTTTTTTTTTGCTGGACCGATTTGGAAGAGAGAACCAATTCCGGCAGCACCTAGTGGCGGTTGTGTGCATGCGGCACAGGCACACATAAAAATAAGCGTAACAAAACACTTGCATACGTGGCAGGCGAAGAAAGGATCCACCACGCAGACACACATGGTTTAGGTGGAGCACCGAACAAAAAAAGGCTGACTTTACGATCATTTGCTCGGTGCGGTTTTTATAGCTGGATTGTATATTTTTCAACCAAATAATACACCCACGGGTCCACAGCTGTAACGATTGATCGTAGAGCAGAAATGCTTTTGCCCTGCCGCCCGGAGGCAACAAAAAAAAACGATCGTAAAAGCATTATTTACAGCGATTTGTTTCGTGTCCCCGGGAAGTGCAAGGGGTGGAGTGGGAGAAGGGGAGGGGGAGGATGTAATTGACACCATGAGTGGATGAAGGTGGAAGTTATTGATGCATAAAATTCTTCCAAATATAAAGAAAAAAAATTGATCTATGGACAACTCTAACCCTCCGGAAGTGGCGAGAGCATCAGATCCCTATGCACCACCTGTTCATTGACTTTAAGGCGGCCTACGATACCGTAGATTGCACCGAACTATGGAACACCATGCAGCAGTACGGATTCCCAAGGAAGCTGGTCGAGATGTCGAACATGCTGTCAGAAACATTGGACTCTCACTGAGGTCTGAGGGAAGAAGACGAACTCTCTTGTTTGTTGTTTAACATCGCTCTGGAAGGTGTCATGCGAGATTCGGGCTTCGACGTCCGGGGCTCCGGTTCTCTCCAATTTCTCGCGGATGACATCAACATTAACGGACGGACATCTTCGGGAATTGGTGCGAGAATTGTATTGAGGATCAATGCGACGAAGACAAAGTACCTGCTTGCCGGAGGCTCTGACCGTGATAGAGTCCGAGTCGGGAGCACAGTATCAGTTGACGGCGACAATCTCTAGGTGGTAGAGGAGTTCTGCTATCTTGATACGATCGTAACTTCGAACAACAACATTAGCAGCGAAATCCGAAGGCGTATTGTTGAGGGAAATCGTTCCTACTACGGGCTCTACAAACTCCTGCGATCCAGAAGACTCCAGAAGCACACGAAATGCACGATATATCGCACACTAATTCGTCCGGTAGTCCTCTACGGGTACGAGTCCTGGACTATGCTAATGGAGGACTCCAAGGAGCTAAGGACTATCTTTGGCGGTGTGTGCGAGCAGGTCGTGTGGAGAAGGAGAATGAACCAAGAGCTAGCTGAGCTGTTTGGCGATGCAGATATCCTGACGATTGTCAAAGCCGGATGGATGAGGATGCCGGACTCAGGTCCCACCAAGGTGCTCGTCACAGCGACCTCGTTGGCTGGATCAGGTGGAATCAAACCTGTCGGAGATCGGATGCATCCGTGGATGGAGGACTGCAGCTCAAGACCGAGTTTCTTGGAAACGGATTGGCGACCATGTCTACGCGACGTGTTCGACCGTGAGCAGGCCACAAAAGAAGAAGAAGAAAACAACTCTAATCTTTTCGAGAGGTTGCTGTCAGACTGTAGTATACCTGCACTCTCTCTCTCTCTTGTTGACTTTAACGTACTCTAAGCTCACGAAGGCTCGCATATTGACAGGCGGGAAAAGACAGGAGTCTCCAATATGGAAGATACCGGATAGGAGTCTCCTAGAAGGATGCTTACGGTCAGGAGTGCCAACTAAGCCGTCAACTGGTAGAAGTGCCAACACAAGAACTACTAAACGTACTAGTACTTTACTTTTTTTTAGTACTAAACGTGTACTAAATATAAGAATGAAGAATTCTTCTTTATTAAACGTAGCACAGGTCGGACAAAAAAACACAAACACTGTATAAAAAGTCGACGAATTGTTGCATGCTCTAAACAAAACAAAAAAGGCACAGCAAACAACTGCTAGCAGTAGGAAGAAAAATAACAAACGGATCAAAATTAAATAATAATTCAAATCAAACTCAAACCACGACCAGGTGGTTCACACGGTCAGCCTCACAAAATGGTACACCCGTTGAGTGGCAAATAATTGAAGGATGAAAAACTGCCCCATACGCCAAAAGGGAGTCGGTAGTGCAAACACACGTACAGAAACAAACGAATGCCAATGAATAACTGGAGGCACAAATCGAATTTGCTGCTACCGGACAATAGGGCCGCTTGCGGAAAAAGGAAGCCGTTAAACCGTGACACACCGTGGGACGAGTCCACCGACTGAAAGGTGAATTTTTCAATCCAATACCAAGCTAGATTTGCATCGAAACAAATAACAAAAAAAAAGCTCCCCAGCTCAGCGCAATGAGTAGTATTACCAGGCCACGGTCCCTTTTACGCCGCAGTGGTACGTACGCCACAAACCCGCGCCGTTGGTTGCACGCAGAATACGTGCGCATAAAATATAAATGAAAATATTAAATTTGAAAGTAAAACAACAAACAACGTTACCAGGACCAGTAATAACAAGCATAACCCGTCCCGGCGAGGTACGGAACGGTTCTCCAAAACGCAAACAGAAACCCGGTCCCCGGGTGTAGTTTCAGCTGCGCCCGAAAGGTAGGCAACACCGCATCACATTTTTGCTTTTGTTAGTGGTACGGGAAGCGATATTCGATAGAAAATGGCACACAACGTTGGTAGTTGGGAAAAATCTATCTTCATTTTATTTATTTTGTCGCATCCGATTTGATTCCCGAACCTGACCACCTTCCCTTTCCTCCGCCTCCCTCCCATCCCCCTTCCCTATTTCGAGTTCCATTGAGTAAGTGAGGGTAGATAATTTTATTTTCGCCATTTTCCAATTATTATGCTGAGCTGCGTTGCATTTTTTTTTACGTTACTTGTTTTGTTTTTAACTCTTCTCCCTTTCACACGTGTGCGTGTGTGTGTGTGCTATTTAAAAAAAACAACAAAGAAGAAAAGCAAACACAATGTTCGGTGTGACCGTCTCGTCCCCATTGAAACACACTTTATTATCATTCATAATAGTGGTCTTTGTGAAAAATGAATAAAAAAAAACATTCGTTTCATCCCACTTTACGACAGGGGGATTCGTTGCAATCTGTCGCTTAAATCGTAAAAAATAATAACCATAAAGGGATGGAAGAATAAAGTATACCCAAAACCACCCTTCGGCCCTCTCCCTTCTCTCCCCCTTTCCACACCGACCCATTGCCACATTGCTGACGTTTATCATGCAACTTGTCGCAAGCTTACATGCATAATTTATGTAATTTGTACAACCACCCACCCAAGTTGATCGGGGGATCAGGGGTAGTCATCGTTCTGGAACTGGAATCAAACTAAAAAACCCAACAAAAAAAAAACACAACAAAACAAAAATCCAATGATCGAACAATTTTCAATTCCTTTCGCTTCGTGTGCGCACACTCCCCGATTGCCAGTAAGCCATATAAACCGGAAAATGCAACGAAAGCGAAATAAACCAACCATAAAAGCTAACAGCCTTCACGGGTATAAATGAAAAATGACAACTGCAACTGCACGTTGGCAGTGGCTCTTCCGCTGCTGGTTTCATGTTTACGAGAAATAACCTTCCGACCTTTCGGCTGTAATGAAGCTAAATATGCCATAATATGCGTGAGAGATGTACATGAAGGAGAGAGAGAGAGAGAGAGAAAGGGTTGCAACCGGATGCATACTAATAGACGTCCCCCAATATTATGTGTGCTGCGTGGGAAGGAAAACAAAATGGAAAATACAGCAGAACGTGTCATTCAGCTGGTATGCTGCCATTTCTTCATACTTTTCGGGGCAGATAAAATTTGTTAATCAATAAATCAGTTCTACCCAAATTGTGTACACAAAAGGTATTTTGGGATATAAATCAATACGACCTTTTGATGTTGAACAGAGTTTGAAAGGTTATTTAAAACATTAAAAGATTATCTACACTCAATACCTGCTTTTTAATATGATAATGCTTTCGTGATAACTGATAATAAATACAGTCTGACCTCACTAGTTGAGATATGATTACCTATCAACTTGTCAGTTTGTCCCTGATGGTTTGAATTGTTTGACAGATGTCAAACTGACAGGGTTTTAAATGTCAAACGAAGTAAAAGCTCATGCTTATGTCGTATTCTTGAGAAATGAAAACCTCGTTAGTTGGTGCTAAAGAACGAAAAGCCTAACTTAAAATAGACCCAACCAGTCAGGTTAGACCTTAGTATGCATTTGTTGATAACATCACCATTAGTTCCATTAGAATTATTGAATTCTTGTCCAAAAGCGTAATCTTGACCTTGGCTTCAGGAATGCTCACATTCGACGACTGCCAGTCCATTATTCCGGTCTTTCTGGAGGAGGTATTAACGTCATCGCACCATCTCAGTTTTGGTCTACCACACCTCCTCTGTCCATGTGGACGCCCTGAAAGGACTTTTGGGGCTGAGTCTTCGCTAGGCCATCCGAATGACATGACCAACGCACCGGAACTTGGCGAGTCTAATTCGTTGTACGATAGTAAGTTCATCTGAACTCGTCATTATAGCACCTCCTCCATTGCCCTTCCACACATACTCTACTTCTTTTGTGGAACTATAACCTCAAGAGGTCTTGAGGACCTGCTATTACTGGCTTTTGATGACTTTGTCTACCCACAGCAGGATAGTCAGTACTGCGTGAGGGGGTCTGACCCAAAATGGGATTAGATTTCCTGTCCTGTCTTATAGAGACAGGTGCCGCCCCACACAAACGGTGCTAAAAATCCTTCTGGACATCCTCCACTCCAACGTGAAAGGAGGGTTTCGTCAATTTTGAACAAAACAAATGTCTCAGGGGCTTATGTGAGTTGAATATAATAATGGTAAGTTCCACAACTCACGTTATAATTGGTTTGGAGAGGAAGTAGTTATGTCTGAGGTGTTTCTAGAAAGCAATTCTTAAATTGTAATGTATTCTATGATACATTCACGTCAAGTATCCTTAATTCTTCAAAACCCTTTCGATAAATCATGTGCTCCAAGTATTAATAGTTGATATCTGTTCACTACTTCCAAGAGACCTATTGCTTTAAATATCTTTTTCCCACAAGTTTAATCAATTATCTTTTAGATAAAAACAGAGTGAAACGGATTTAAAAGCTCAATAAGAATACTAAAAATTAATAAAATCTCACCCGATGACGTTCGATGAAACATTTTATTGCATACTTCCAGGCGTTACTAAGCGCCAAGCTGAACATTTCTCATTTATCGTTTTATTTTAACATTCAACACAAAATCTTTGCTGCACTATCAAACTGTTTCAGCTACAACTTCAATCAACACTCCAGAAAAACACACTATATCATCGGTACTGATGCTTCGATATGATATTCAAGTGCATTCTTGAGCCTGAGTATCGAACAACGTCACGTTGTGCCCCATTTTGCATGAAAATGCAATCGACAAGCATTGCCACAAGGTTTAACACACAAAAAAACATAATGAAAAATAAAAATAAATAAATCCATCCTCATATCGTAGCGATTTAAAACTTAAGCCGTAAGTGAGCTAAATGAGTAAATCCGTGCTTGAACACGTACCTCCGAAGGGGGCCGTAAGCCTCGAACCTTTTCCCACCAGAGGGAACCACTTTTCCCCAGGGCGAGCACTTTAGCACGGATCACATTATGGAAGAAAGCTACGAGTAGTGTATACATACATGGTGAAGAAATGCAGGAAGAAGTCACTAACGGGAGACAAACTCACCTCCCCCCCCTCCGTTTGGATGTGCGCTGCAAAAAAGCGTTACGGTTGAACGTTACGGGACCGGTAACGGTGTAGTATCTAGCACTATTCTGTATCGAGTCAATCGTCTGCACCGCCCACCACTACTACTAACACGGACGGATGACAGCAACAACATATCCACCACCAGCACACTCGGGATTGACGCGACGGCGTCAGAAGTAACTGTTTGGAAAGGCAACACATGCTAGTCGACCTACCTGAAACGGAAGAAAACAGCACAGAAAATGGAAGCACATGAAGGATGATCCAGGCGAATGTGTGTTTGTGTGTTGTAGAAGGAAAAAGGGGGAAAAAAACAAAAAAAAAAGAAGAAAAGAAAAGATCCGGTTAGTATTCAGTTATTTCCGGCCATTTTTTTTGTTGGCTTGCTGTGAGTGGTTTTCTTATGCACAAATAATAACAACAACGAAAAAAAAAATACACACAAAAAGAAATTTCCCACCATGGTAATGTAGTTGGATAAAAAAAAATGGATAAAAATAAAATTGCTGCGCCAGCAGCAGCAACAACAGCCCACCCAAGCTTGACTGCTTTTTTTTCGTTCCCTTTTTCCTTCCCTCTCCTTCTTCTTTTTTATCTCTCTTTCTTTGACTCCCGCCGTATGGACATTAAAACAACGCAAGGTTTTATTTTTGGGGCATTTGAGTGAACAAAAAAAATCATCCTACAACCATGCAGAATGATGAAGCATAATGTTGTACTAGGTGGTGGGAGGGTGGTGGGAGGGGGGTGGTGGGAAAGGAGCACCATTGTATACCATTTTTACACTTATCACCGTCAAACTTACTACCACTAAAAAGCGCGATTCTGTCTGTGCTGGAGTATGGAAGGGAAAAACTCCCTTCCGCCCCTCCCCCCTTCCCTTCCTGAAAAGGGTGGCTGTAAAAAGCCACCCTTTATCCCGTCACATGGGTAGTAAATAAATAATTACATCAACAGGATAACGACCGGTACCCATCATGACCATTCTTTCAAGGAGTGAAAGAGCCCTCTCTCCCTCCCCCCGTGCACCTTGCCTACCATCCCCAAAAAAAACCGGGGTAAATCATCTCCAAAAAAAAAACTGTGCAAAAAGGTAAAAGGTGAAGAAGCGAGCGAGATCACATCCCTCCCAACAACAAAAAAACACTCTTCCGGAGGAGGCGACATTTATGCTATATGGGTCGTCTTGTCACATCGCACCCAGCACCGGGATAAATCAATTTATAATTTATATTTGCGGTCGGGATCGTTTAGCTTTGTGTATGTGTGCTATGCTTTTGTGTGGGATAAGTCCGGTTGCCTTTCGAAGCCTTTTATCCTCTTTTTCCTTTTTTTTTGCTCTGCAAAGGTTACCTTCGAAGGTAGTTCAGAGAAGAAAAAAAATCGGGAGAAAATGTTTTTCTTTTGCAATTTATTATAACAATAACAGCCAAAAACAGTTGCTTTATTACGATAAAGTAAACATATTATAGTACTTGAAACATGATTACACTCACGGAAACTTTGTGCAGAAACGTAAATGCAGTAGCAAAAGGGTTCATAATGTATGTTTAAAATTGAACATAAATCTACCCTTTCGTGGAAGACTACAAACCTTACCGTCCTGATCTTGCACTTCACGTAATGGGCACAGCTATCAGCTGATTTGAATTATATTTCCGCAAGGTGCTTGGAAGCTTGGAAAATCCTTCTAATGCAATTTAAATACCTCGATCCGCTTAGCCCCATCGCATCGTAGTGTGTATTGGTCGGGCTTAGTAAGCCACTATTAAGCCGCTAAATTACTCTTGCCGTTAGCATGTATGCTCGTCCGAGTCTCCCCCTTTTTCCATTCTCAATGTGCCTTTCTTGTCCATTCAGCTACGTTCTTATGCATTCAACCCAAGCTCCCAAGCTCGGTTTTCAATTCATCACACAAAGCTAGAAGCCGAGGATTTCCCAATTTTCATTTGTGCCGCTTCGACTTCGAAACGGAAATCGTATCCTTCCAACCCGATGGGCCAACTGGTTCGATCAAAGACCAGTAACCACCACCTCGAAACCCTCCTCCCGCGCGTACCGCGTGCTGCCCCCCGGTCAGCTTAGCCTCATTTCCGACTGATCCTTTCCCTTGTCATTGTGGGCAGTGTTTTCATTTACGTCTGTGCCTCTCCTGCTTCAGTGCCGGAATATCGAACGAAACCGAGACGCACGAGCAATTGAAGTATAGTCTAAGGAAGGAATCGGAGAAAGGAGTTGTGGATTTTGGGGGGAAAAAAACGGAAGGGAGGGTTGGAAAAAAATGAAATAACGAAAATAGCTTAATACTCAAAGCTCTCTTCGTCGGGGGGGGTTTTTTTTTTGGGAGTCGTCCTTCTTTTTCGGTCAAGAAAACCGGATGAAATCGACTGAAAGCGATACGTCGTCAATGAGCCATGGTACACGAGGGAGGTACCACATCACCACAAACTGCTTCCCCCTTCCTCCCCCCTCCCCCTAACTACCCGAAACTGAAGAATTAATTTTCCACTCCACTCCTGCCGGTTCTAGCTTTTTCAAGTTTCCAATTTTTCCCACAATTGTTGATGTCATCGGCGTGGCCACACGGACGTCCTTGTCCGGTGTACACATGCGATAGATCCCTCGCTCACGCGCTCGCCATGATTTGCGTTGCCATGTCACATCCCAACCACCCCACCCCCTACTCCCCCCTGCAAAAACCTCCCCAGTTTGCTTGATTGCGTCATTTCTTTATTTTTCTCTGTACCTCTTCACCACCCCCCGCCCCCACACCGTCGAACCATCGTCGAGCCAATGTCTGACCATCCCATTCGTGTCACCGTAGATATGGAACGAGCCTGGCAAAACCACTAAAGATGTCTTGACGGTTCGGCTCAGTAACGTATCGAAAACGGGACAGTAGGGCAGGGGGTAACTGTCGACGCGCACCGATGTACCGGATGTACCAGCGTCATACCGAGCGAAATTTATTGCGCTGTTCAATTGCTTGTAAAAGAACGAGTGGCTTGTTGAGAAACATTGTGCATTCGAGAACGATACGAATTTGCTCCTAGCAGTTGCTTGCAATCATTGCTCTGTAGAAGAAGGAAAGGAAGACAAGGTGGGTTGGGAAGGAGGGGAAAGGAAGCGTAGGAGAATTTCCGAAAAACCTTCGTACCGGGATGAGAGTCGCTTGTCAGTGCTGCAACGTATCCAGTTGCTGCAACAAATTGAAGCTTTTCCCGTCTACACCTTTTGTTGTATCGCTTTTTTTTGTTGGTTTTGCTGTCTTCCTGACTGTAAGCTATCCTTTTCTCTCTTTTCTTTTTGCTTCATTTGGCATCTCTTTCATTCTAAGACACACATACACTATTTCAACGAATGTTCTACCGATAATGGTACTTTGCTGCGACAGTTCATATACACACTCATCACAAGAAAGCTACGCCTGTACGTTATGCAATGCGTGTAGTACGAGACAAACAGCAATGCTGTAATCAGGGGATATCAATAGCAATAATACCTGGGTCACAGTGCATTTGTCACTGCAGCGACATTGAGGCGACCTTCTTGTGTGTACATGAAAAACGTCGAGAATTCAATTTGCTTCAATTAAAAGACAATAAGTTTCAAAGCATTCATCCTAGTTATTCGGAGTGATCCAAGTAATTCATCTGTAATGTGGAGCTACTATGATGAGTTTTGCGGATAAATTGGTATTCATATTCTAGGGATCAGAGATAGGTTCCAGAGGTGGAGAATCCCATTTGGGCAGATATGAGCTCAAATTACCTAGAATAGAGCTGACATATTAGAAGATCAAGAATATCCTGGTCATCTCAATTCGCCTATAGTAGCTTATCAGTATCTACTTTAATGGAACAGCTATTCAAGCAGACTCTGATGTATTTCGTTCCACACGCAAGGAATTTCCTGAAAGAGTCGCCATTACCTTTGAATACCGCAATGCGTGTTCTTCTTGGGCGCGTCTTAACAAAGTGGACTCAATTGTCAATTCTTGAGGAATCCGCGTGGAAATTCTCAATTGAGGACTCAATTGTCAATTCTTGAGGAATCCGCGAGGAATCCTACAATGTTTCGGGGCGATCGGGTTTTAAACCCGACGAAGTTATACACCGGATGCGATTTCTTCCAAGGTCACGGACATGTAACTCCCCAGTACCCAGCATTTTCGGATGTCTAATGCTAAGACTATTATGTGTCGTCTGCAACAATGACTCACCAACAGTATCTCCTGTGAGATACTGATGTAGACAGAGAAACTAGCTGAAGTCTCAAAATCCCTACCCAGGATTTGGTGGTGCGACTCCTTTCGATAATCTCTTTGCTACATTATCGGGACACCCAGAAGAATCTTAATGACTTACACGCTTGTAACATCACTCTGAAAGTAACGAAGATATACGTACTAGGAGCTTCAATCCCGTAAGAATTCAGAAGGATCCAGAGATCCTACAATAGTTTCCACCATGAGGAAAAGTCTTCCGTTCATTAAAGCTAAGCACATCATCCCTAGGACAATGTATGGTGAATAAAGAGAAACAAAATTACTTTGCAGCTTCCAGGAGCAACATTCCCGGGTCAGCATAATAAAAACAAAAACCTTGTCTCGATCTAACAATACACTTTATGTGACACTGATCGATTGCTACACAAATAGCGCAATTTTATAGGCACCACCATTTGCCCGATCCCGGTTAGTGTGATGAGAATGTAAACGATCACAATAAATGAAGATTGAATTTATAAAACGATCACAACGTTTGGCTACATCCGCAGGCAAATGCCGTTACGTGACACCGACTGCGGGATGGAGCGGCATGAAACCATGCACAGGAACCGAGACTCATCCAATCTGAGTTAAAATAATGACACACGATAAAACTACAATATCAAATCGGACCGCAAGCGACTAGAGCGGTACACGATAGTGTACCATCTGGTACGGGAAGGAAGCAACCAAGTATGGTGTGGAGAGTAATAAAAAATGAACCACATCCACCGAACAGGAAAACCCATCGCTTATAATATCCACTCGGCTGTACCATGTTTCCTCTGGTTAAGGTTTATCCCGTCCTTGCTTTTTCTTTTATTATTTTTTTTTTACTTTGCTGTACCAAAGGACACAGTCAGCCCGGGCACGGTTTACCCGAGGCATCGCAAACGGAAGCCGAAAAGACTGCCGGCCTGCAGGCATAACGACGCTAAATTGCTCTTCATTCTGCAGCGTGTCGTGAATGGCTCCGTACATCATGACGGTGGCTAATAAGTTTTCGCACGTTCGTGCCCGGCAAACCGAGTAACGCTAGTGGCGCGCGAGTAGTTTCAGGCGACGGGTCAGATTTTGGGACATATTGGGTGGATGCTAAAGTTCAATGCCATTTTTTTCTGTGTGTGTGTGTTTTTCTGTTTCAACAAAATTTTTCACACCGGTATGTTGTACGCGGATTGCATACCTTGCGCGGCGCATACCATTCACCTACCAGGAACGCCTGCAATTATGCAAAACGCACGACAATGTTGGATGATTAAATATTTTGTTTTTTGTTTTTTTTTCTTTCTCGTGTTTGACGTTTGACGCGACCGGAAGCATTGAAAATGTGTGAAACTTTTCCATCCTCCCCAGCATAAAAAAGCACGTGCACGTGGGGCAAGTTTTTGCTCGAGAAGCGGCAACGAAACAAAAAAGAAAAGAAAATTACACGCGAAACCCCCCCCCCCCCCCTGGGATAGCTTTTCGATTGTGGAACGGTCTCGGAGGAATTTGGAAAAGCGGAAAAGTATGTTCAACGTCCGAGCGCTAAGATAAGCAGACACTCGAACGTACGGCCAAATAGGACCAGCGGTTCGCTGTAATGCTACAGCGAAGGGGCGAAAAAAAAAATTATATGTACGAAATAAAACTAATATGACTCGCGGGTGTGCGCCCGCTCTTGTGTACCGTGCACGTGTGGCGAAAAAAAATTCAGACAAGGGAATAGAAGGAACTAGCATTTTTCCTTCTATGAAGGAAACTCGCTCTCTCGCAACCGGTCGTGTACCCCCCGTTACCACACACCATGCGCGACCTTTGCTTAACTCCGACCGTTCCGACACAAATCGGTAGTTCAGGTGGAAAAATGAAGATGAAACAAAGGGGAGGGGGAGGAACAACAACAACGGGCCATAAAAAGCATCTGCCATATGCGGTGCGGAATGACTAGCCAGCGACTCATCCCGTCGTCGTTGTCATCGTCGTTACCCTGTCGGGGCAGGGTGACATGCCTGCACACATGGGAAAGCAGGGTTACCCGGCTGCTACCGCGGCACATACAACAGAATGTTGCAAGAGATGTACGATGTAGGCTGAAAAGGATGAGAATTTTTTTCTATGTGTGTCTCCTCCATTCGGTGGTTGGCTACCGACATTTCGCGGATGTTCCGGTGTTTTCCGTAACCTGCATATTCTCATCCCCCTTCCCATTGGATTGACCTGAAACAAAAAAAGCCATACATTCTGGTGAATGAGGAAATGTCCATAAAACGTATCTCCGCTACGGTACGCCGATCACGGGATGACATCTTTTTGGTTTTTTTTTTCTCTCTCTTACTCCTTCCCATTTTCCACAATGGATTCCAGTTACTTCTCACCTTTGGCCTTCTTTTTTTCTCCCCCCTCGCCCCCTTCCTTTCCAACTCTTTTAAATGTACTATCCAAATGAGTGTGACGGTTAGGGAGATGTAAAAAAAGAAACATAGATTCCACCAAGAAAGTAAAATACTCCCAGCGGAGGATAAAAATTAATAGCGAATGTAAAGGTGGCAAAAGTGTGTCCGGAATCTATTTCGAGTGTGAAAGCGAGCTAAAGGGGGCGAAAAAAAACGATCATCACAAAATTCCACACCACTCGTAATGTGATTCGATGGGTGCGCAGCCCTCACTAACCGGCACACACCGGTGCAATCGTCCTCCAAAAATTAGAACTAACGACCGCGAACAAGGGAAGGCAGGCAGTAGTTTTCCGTAGCACCATTACACGTACGGCACAGTGATGGTATGTTCGCCGACAAAAAACGCCAAAAAGCGCTCGTTCCGTATCAGCACGTGAGAGTATAATTACCAGCATTGCTTACAAAACATCACGTATCGGGTTGATTAATTTTATGCCACCCATCCACTAATTGAAGCTGTCCCTGTGTTTTGCTGTTTTGCCGTGAAGGATGTTTTGATTGTCTATTTTCACACTATGGCCGGCAATTATTTACGAATAGTTAGACCAACAACAACAAAAACCCTCCCTCGTGTGTGAGCGATATTATCACGCATCAAAAAGGGAAATAGATTGCCACGTTCCCATAGCGACCGGTTGGCGTGCTGCAACACGGAAGCAAAGTGTAAAATAAACACAGCCTCACACACACATTAATTTGAAACCCTAATGAAATGGAAGTCGTCCTCCGTCGATCATGCACCAAACTGCACGTTGGGCATTGATTGGGATGAAATGTCGAATAAACTTTTCTTTTTTATATTATCAAAAAAACCATTATAAATTTGTAAAATAAAAGAAATAATTTGAATTATTATTTCTCATTCACAGAAGGTATTTAAAAACTTCATTTTAAATTCCATTAAAAAGGTTATGTTTCGTTGACTGATTTAATAAATTTTGATTTGTTGTATAACATTTGTTTTTCCTTTATTTATTTAAATAAATGTTTGAGAAACACTGTTTCTATTCCCCACTCTTCTCACCACTGTTCACCAAATCAATCGCTCGGTTACATTATTTCCATGAAGTACTAGGCGTCTCCATTAGTAATTATTTGATTTGGGCATTGATCAGGATGAAACGTCGAATATACTTTTCTGTTTTTGTATTACCAACAATACCATTATAAAATTGAAAGTAACAGAAATAATTTGAATTATTTTTTTTTTATTCAGAGAAGGTTTTAAAAAACTCCATTTTAAATACCATAAAAAGATTATGCTTAGTTGACTGATTTAATACATTTGGATTTGTTTGTTTTTTTTGTATTTGTAAAAATGTTCGAGAAACACTGTTTTTATTCCCCACTATTCACCACTTTTCACCAAATCAACAGCTCGGTTACACTATTTCCATGAGGTACTAGGCGTCTCCATTAGTAATTATTTGATTTGGGCATTGATCAGGATGAAACGTCGAATAAACTTTTCTGTTTTTGTATTACCAACAATACCATTATAAATTTGAAAGTAATAGAAGTAATTTGAATTATTATTTCTGATCAGAGAAGGTTTTTAAAAACTCCTTTTTAAATCCCAGAACAAGTATATGTTTCCTTGACTGATTTAATATATTTTGATTTGTTGTATAACAGTTGTTTTTCCTTTTTTTATTTAAATAAATGTTTGAGAAACACTGTGTCTATTCCCCATTATTCACCACTTTTCACCAAATCAACAGCTCGGTTACACTATTTCCATGAAGTACTAGGCGTCTCCATTGGTAATTATTTTTTAATTTTATTTAACATGAATTGTTTTTCGGTTAACTCCTAATCCATTTTTCCTCCATTCTTATTATTTTATTAATCACCACAAAATAGAGTAGTTTACAACAAAATATATAAATTACTATCATTTAATAGTTTTAATTATTTGTCCAAACAGCAATCTACCTTTACCTACCCACTGTGCACTATAGATTTCGCATTCCACGTGACCGGTTCGATGGTTGATGCCTTTTGTGGCAAATCCCACAACAGGCCACTTAGTTACTGCACATCCGGGTATCGCTCCGGAGGAGAAAAAAAAGGAAAGAAAAAAACAGCAAACCACCATACAAACAGACACGGCCAACTGGAAATGGGTTACAGCCTTTCATTCTTTGTCCCATTATAAATATGTGTTACGTGTGTGTCTGTACACTTTCAAGTGGGAAATAGAAGGATAGACGATTTATATGACATCAACGTTCAAAGCAAACAACATGTAAGGACAAATGAGAAACGTAACAAAAATCATACTTACAAAAACGCACACACAGACACCTACAAAGATAAAACGACACAAAACGTGGAGCATTTGAGTGTGTGTGTGGGGAGGGGAAAGGAATGAAGGGTGATAAGCAGCAGCAACGGAGACAGTTCTGAAATGAAATGTAGAAGAATTTTTGGCTTCGCTCGTCATGTTTGTGTCCTTTAATATGTGTGTCCTTAATAAACTGCTATAAATTATCGCACACATACACATCGCTTAACGTTCTTCGTCTTTCGGGGGTGTTTTTTTGGAAGTCGAAAAAGCTGGAGCAAGAAACCGAAGGGTTTGTGTTCTAATGCTGCTTAGTGTCCCTAAAGTGTCCCGAAAGAAGGGGGGAAAGACCGAACGTACCGGATGGCCGAAGGGATAGGGCCAGCCATAAATTCGAGCCCAGTTTTCCCCATTCCCGTTTATTTCTCGATTGCTTTTGGGGAAAAGGAACGTCCTTTTAAATGGTTTGCACATCGCTCCTTTATCCTTTTGCATGATCCCTTTTCCCCTCCACCCAAGGAGAGTTTGTAGGGAGGAAGGGGGGAAAGAGAGGGGGAGTGGAAAACACCGGTAAGTGGGTAAAGTCTTCATCGTAGCGGCTTGTGCGAACCGGGTCCATCATTTCCGGGCTCGTATTCCTTGTTCGAATATTCGTACCCGATTTTACCCGTTTCGCACAACACTCTGCATCACATAACATCAGCTTTAAATGCATTTCCAAAGCTGTGGGTGTAAAGCAACCAAAAAAAACACAAACACACAAGCTGGTGGAATGAATCTGAGCCGAGTGAAGGGAGATAGTGTATGTAACGGTGTGTAAATAAAAGCATCCACCTACCATCGGATGGTTTCGAGTGACAGGAGGGGGATTTTGCTATTGTTAATGAGGAGGCTTTTAGCAACATTCTCTCTCGCCTTCAGTTCGGCTTCTTTCAAAAACCACGGCACACCCTACTCTCGACAACCTTAGCCTAACCTATAGGTGGAACCTTTTACGGCGAGAAAAGGACGGCCGGTTGATTTAGGACCACTGGTTTGTCAACAGACAACACGCTCGCCATAACAACAACAGTAGCTGCTGCTACCTACGGGCAGCTTCCGCAGTGTCCTGTATTACAGCTGGTGCATGTTTGTGGGTTCTTCGCTAACCTACGCAAAACCTGGGAAAAGCTTACTCCCCCCCTCTGAATCGCAAAGAACGTCCACCGTGCTATGGTGGACGTCAATTTGTCACGAATGCCGGGCCTACCGGCGTTTCTCTACGCTCCGAANGGAGGGGGGTAACAACAACAACGGGTCATAAAAAGCATCTGCCATATGCGGTGCGGAATGACTAGCCAGCGACTCATCCCGTCGTCGTTGTCATCGTCGTTACCCTGTCGGGGGCAGGGTGACATGCCTGCACACATGGGAAAGCAGGGTTACCGGCTGCTACCGCGTCACATACAACAGAATGTTGCAAGAGATGTACGATGTAGGCTGAAAAGGATGAGAATTTTTTTGTGTGTGTCTCCTCCATTCGGTGGTTGGCTACCGACATTTCGCGGATGTTCCAGTGTTTTCCGTAACCTGCATATTCTCATCCCCCTTCCCATTGGATTGACCTAAAACAAAAAAGCCATACATTCTGGTGAATGAGGAAATGTCCATAAAACGTATCTCCGCAACGGTACGCCGATCACGAGATGACATCTTTTTGGTTTTTTTTCTCTTACTCCTTCCCATTTTCCACAATGGATTCCAGTTACTTCTCACCTTTGGCCTTCTTTTTATCCACCCTTCCCTCCCTCCCTCCCTTTCCAACTCTTTTAAATGTTCCATCCAAATGAGTGTGACGGTTAGGGAGATGTAAAAAAAGAAACATAGATTCCACCACGAATAATACTCCCAGCGGAGGATAAAAATTAATAGCGAATGTAAAGGTGGCAAAAGTGTGTCCGGAATCTATTTCGAGTGTGAAAGTGAGCGAAAGGGGGCGAAAAAAACGGTCATCACAAAATTCCACACCACTCGTAATGTGATTCGATGGGTGCGCAGCCCTCACTAACCGGCACACACCGGTGCAATCGTCCTCCAAAAATTGGAACTAACGACCGCGAACAAGGGGAAGGCAGGAAGTAGTTTTTCGAAGCACCATTACACGTACGGCACAGTGATGGTATGTTCGCCGACAAAAAACGCCAAAAAGCGCTCGTTCCGTATCAGCACGTGAGAGTATAATTACCAGCATTGCTTACAAAACATCACGTATCGGGTTGATTAATTTTATGCCACCCATCCACTAATTGAAGCTGTCCCTGTGTTTTGCTGTTTTGCCGTGAAGGATGTTTTGATTGTCTATTTTCACACTATGGCCGGCAATTATTTACGAATAGTTAGACCAACAACAACAAAAAAAACCCTCCCTCGTGTGTGAGCGATATTATCACGCATCAAAAAGGGAAATAGATTGCCACGTTCCCATAGCGACCGGTTGGCGTGCTGCAACACGGAAGCAAAGTGTAAAATAAACACAGCCTCGCACACACACATTAATTTGAAACCCTAATGAAATGGAAGTCGTCTCTCGTCGATCATGCACCGCACACTGCACGTTGGGCATTGATTGGGATAAAATGTCGAATAAACTTTTCTTTTTTAAATTATCAAAAAAACCATTATAAATTTGTAAAATAAAAGAAATAATTTGAATTATTATTTCTGATTCACAGAAGGTATTTAAAAACTTCATTTTAAATTCCATTAAAAAGGTTATGTTTCGTTGACTGATTTAATAAATTTTGATTTGTTGTATAACATTTGTTTTTCCTTTTTTTATTTAAATAAATGTTTGAGAAACACTGTTTCTATTCCCCACTCTTCTCACCACTGTTCACCAAATCAATCGCTCGGTTACACTATTTCCATGAAGTACTAGGCGTCTCCATTAGTAATTATTTGATTTGTGCATTGATCAGGATAAAACGTCGAAAAAACTTTTCTTTTTTGTATTACCAGCAATACCATTATAAATTTGGAAAATTAAAGAAATAATTTGAATTATTATTTCTGATTCAGAGAAGGTTTTTAAAAACTCCTTTTTAAATCCCAGAACAAGTATATGTTTCCTTGACTGATTTAATACATTTTGATTAGGTTTATAAACTTTGTTTTTTTTTTGTGTATTTGTAAAAATATTTTAGAAATAATGTTCGTATTCCCCACTATTCACCACGTTTCACCAAATCAACGGCTCGGTTACATTATTTCCATGAGGTACTAGGCGTCTCCATTGGTAATTATTTTTTAATTTTATTTAACATGAATTGTTTTTCTGTTAACTCCTAATCCATTTTTGCTCCATTCTTATTATGTTATTAATCACCACAAAATAGCGAAGTTTACAACAAAAAATAAAAATTACTATTATTTGATAATTTTAATAATTTACCCAAAAAACAAAGCTTTATCTACCCACTGTGCACTATAGATTTCCCATTCCACGTGACCGGTTCGATGGTTGATGCCTTTTGTGGCAAATCCCACAACAGGCCACTTAGTTACTGCACATCCGGGTATCGCTCCGGAGGAGAAAAAAAAGGAAAAGGAATTCTTTGTCCCATTATAAATATGTGTATGTGTGTATACTTTCAAGTGGGAAATAGAAGGATAGACGATTTATATGACATCAACGTTCAAAGCAAACAACATGTAAGGACAAATGAGAAACGTAACAAAAATCATACTTACAAAAACGCACACACAGACACCTACAAAGATAAAACGACACAAAACGAGGAGCATTTAAGTGTGTGTGTGGGGAGGGGAAAGGAAAGAAGGGTGATAAGCAGCAGCAACGGAGACAGTTCTGAAATGAAATGTAGAAGAATTTTTGGCTTCGCTCGTCATGTTTGTGTCCTTTAATATGTGTGCCCTTAATAAACTGCTATAAATTATCGCACACATACACGGCGTGTTTTTTTTTGAAGATGAAAAAGCTGGAGGAAGCGACCGAAGGGTTTGTGTTCTAATGCTGCTTAGTGTCCCTAAAGTGTCCCGAAAGAGGAAAAGACCGAACGTACCGGATGGCCGAAGGGAAAGGGCCACCCATAAATTCGAGCCCATTTTTCCCCATTCCCGTTTATTTCTCGATTGCTTTTGGGGAAAAGGAACGTCCTTTTAAATGGTTTGCCCATCGCTCCTTTATCCTTTTGCATGATCCCTTTTCCCCTCCACCAAAGGAGAGTATGTAGGGAGGAAGGGGGGAAAGAGAGGGGGAGTGGAAAACACCGGTAAGTGGGTGAAGTCTTCATCGTAGCGGCTTGTGCGAACCGGGTCCATCATTTCCGGGCTCGTATTCCTTGTTCGAATATTCGTACCCGTTTATACCCGTTTCGCACAACACTCTGCATCACATAACATCAGCCTTAAATGCATTTCCCAAGCTGTGGGTGTATAGCAACCAAAAAAAACACACACACAAAAAGCTGGTGGAATGAATCTCAACCGAAAGAAGGAAGATAGTGTGTGTAACGGTGTGTAAATAAAAGCATCCACCTACCATCGGATGGTTTCGAGTGACAGGAGGGGGTTTTTTGCTATTGTTAATGAGGAGGCTTTTAGCAACATTCTCTCTCGCCTTCAGTTCGGCTTCTTTCAAAAACCACGGCACACCCTACTCTCGTCAACCTTAGCCTAACCTATAGGTGGAACCTTTTACGGCGAGAAAAGGACGGCCGGTTGATTTAGGACCACTGGTTTGTCAACAGACAACACGCTCGCCATAACAACAACAGTAGCTGCTGCTACCTACGGGCAGCTTCCGCAGTGTCCTGTATTACATCTGCTGCATGTTTGCGGGTTCTTCGCTAACCTACGCAGAACCTGGGAAAAACTCACTCCAACACCCCGCCCCCCCCCCCCCCCCCCCCCCCCCCCCCCCCCTCCCTCTGAATCGCAAAGAACGTCCACCGTGCTATGGTGGACGTCAATTTGTCACGAATGCCGGGCCTACCGGCGTTTCTCTACGCTCCGAAGGCATGCACGTGCCCAGGATAAGGGAAAGAAACTGAGCCATGAGGGGGAGGTGAAGGAGGGGTAGGGGGTGGCTAGGATAGAAGAGCAAGCTTTCCTTGATGGGAAAGTGATAATTTCATTAAATTTACGCTATCCTACGCGACCGGTTCCTAAAACGAAGAAGCGTGAATGGAGGATGAAAGGTTATGCCGGATGGTGGAAGCTGACACAGGCGAGTCCCTCTTTTGTATTTTGCAACAAGCGCTGAGCGCAGCTCGACTACCCTAATGAACAGCACCGCTAGGCTGCTTGTTTTTCCACAAAAGCCTAACGAGCCCGGCGTGGGGATATTGTAATTTATTCAATTTTGCTTTCCTACCCACCGCGGGTCTCTCTGTGCATTATAGTGGGTGTCAAGTTTTGTCCCGTGATCGATTTCTTTCGTCCACTCTGGGGATAGTGAGGAGGGGGTGTGGGTCAGTGACAGTGTCGTTTCCGGTACAATGCTTCCCACTGACACCGACAAACGTTTTTCTAATTCTTTTCGCTGATTTTCTTTTTTTTTCTTTGGTAGTATAAATTTTCTTTATGTATGCGGTCTACTCACGAAGGATCATTTTTAAAAGATTGAGCTATGGCACACTACACACTTTGATTTCAATTTGAAAATTAGAATCATTTTTGAATAACATTGGTGAGATTAATTTTATTCGCAGTTCATTTTAATAAAGATTTAAAAAACAAATTGTTCCGAGCAACAATTTTATATCCACATATTTAAAAAACATGTGTAATAATATGTTGCATATTGTAATAAATAATGACAGCTGCCTACATTCAACCATTGACAGCTAATGAACACTTCAAGCTGGAATAATGACAGCTGCCCACATTCATTCCTTGACAGCTAATGAACGCTTCAAGCTGAAATAATGACAGCTGCCTACATTCATCCATTGACAGCTAATAAACTCTTCAAGCTGAAATAATGACAGCTGCCCGTATTCATCCATTGACAGCTAATGAACGCTTCAAGTTGGAATAATGACAGATGCTCGCATTCATTCAGTGACAGCTGATGAACGCTTCAAGCTGGAATAATGACAGATGCCCACATTCATCCCTTGACAGCTAATGAACTCTTCAAGCTGGAATAATGACAGCTGGCCGCTTTCATCCATTGACAGTTAATGAACGCTTCAAGCTGAAATAATGACAGCCGCCTACATTCATCTATTGACAGGTAATGAACGCTTCAGGCTGAAATAATGACAGCTGCCTACATCCATCCATTGACAACTAATGAACGCTTCAAGCTGGAATAATGACAGATGCCCTCATCCATTGACAGCTAATGAACGCTTCAAGCTAAAATAATGACAGCTGCCTACATTCATCCATTGACAGCTAATGAACGCTTCAGGCTGGAATAACGACAGCTGGCCGCATTCATCCATTGACAGTTAAAGAACTCTTCAAGCTGGAATAATGACAGCTGCCCATATTCATTCATTGACAGCTGATGAACGCTTGAAGCGTTCGGGTTCATTACACACTTACACAGCTTTTGAAGCTTTAAAATTTCTTTTCTAGTATGTTATATGATTCAAACCAGGATGCCGTTGTTCCCGGGACATAATTCAAGGAGAAAATAGTTTGTGAAAAATAATTTTGCATCATTTCTGTAAAATTTGCAAAATGACTAATAAATAAATCAATAAATAATTATTACTTATTACAAAATGTAAAAAATATATTTTATACTTTAGAGGTCCCTAAAGAGAGACCAACTTGATGTTTAGTATCGCTTTAAAAGTGGATCCAAAAAGTTTTGTATTGAAATCGAACTGTACAGTGTGTCACACCTCAAAATGAACCCGGATGATTAAACGCGCTACTCTAAACGAGTGATGAATAAATGTTCTAAAAACCAAAAATTACTTTAAGCTCCAATTGTACTGCTTACTCGGTGGAAGAAATAAACATGGCGTGAGGAGTGAATATTTCCAACCAAAACGGTAAAACACGAAACATGCAAAACTCTCGTCAGCGGGACGAACGGTGTGGTCATTAAACTTTTCATTCCCCTGTTTGCTGCGAGCGCATTTTCGGTGAACTTAATTCTTTATAAATTTTTTTTTCTTCTTCTTCCATCCTGAGGCGTTTACCTTACCTATCGATTCATTCGACCCCCGGCATGGGGCCACCATTCCCTCCCACCGCAACGGTACCATTTGATACAGCTTTGGCACACATTTTTGTTTGTCTTGCCGCTTGTGCGGGGAGTGGTGCTTTCAAACTTTCAACTCCCTCAACTCCCATAGCCATGAGTGAAAGATTCGTCCACCAAGTTTTCTTCCCTGTCTTTGGTTGCCACTTTTGAGTAAGGAAAAAACAAAAGTTCATGCTGCTTAAATATTTGAAATGCTCAAGTTTCAGGCTGGGCGATACAATACAATAGGAAGAAAACAGAGAAAAAACATAATAGAACAGAAGCACAATAATTTAATTAAATCCATCCGAAATCGAACACCCGTGCCCGGTTGGGCAGAGGTATTG
>CM028102.1:4774448-4787385 GCA_016170015.1 Anopheles longipalpis
CGGACGACTCCGGACGGCTCCAGGCGAAATCGTGGTTTTAACCTAACCGCAATCGGAGCCGGAATTGCTAAGCTCGGAAGCGGTTCGGAACCGTGAGTGCGATTCCGAGAACCCATCACTACAGCACACCCCATCGATTGATGCACCGGAGGGTGAGAGGTTTTGTGGACTTTCTGCATACAAAAAACCCCGTCTAGACGGAGGCAATAAAATACGAGAACGTTGTGCACGATAAGACCCATGTTTCTCAACTCTCAACCCTTAAATGCAACCCCATAATCGAGTATGTACGACAGCGTGCCGAACGGTAAACACTTCCAACTCACACAAACCACCTCCTATGACATCATTACACCCCTATTTCGGTTCCAGAGGGTGTTGTGCGGTTTGCAGCTCGATGCACCGAAGAGAAGAAATTTTCCTTCCTTAACATTTATTTTATTTGCATAATGCGTTTTACGTTACCTCTTAAAAATTCTTTTACAATTTTCTGGACTTTTGTCATAAAATCTTTTTTCTTTTTTTTTTGAAGTAGAAAGAAATTTAACACTGGCGAACGTCCAGTTTCGTGTGACAAATCCCGGCGAACGAACGAACACACGCGTGCAGTCGTGCGAACGTATGAAATCATCGATTTCCTCACGTCGTGACCAGGTGGCCTAGTACAATGGCGAACTGGCTGATGCAATGCCCCTAAGTGGAAACTCGAGACAAAAGATGCCCGCCCGACAGGGTGGTCAGGTCAAAGGACACTGACACTGGTGAAACGTGCCAATCGGGTCTGTCGTTCGCTAACAATCCGTGTCTCTCGAGGGCGTTTCGAGGTTTGGGTGTTTTTTTTCTCCTTCTTGTGGAACACCGAACACTTCTAAAACCGGATCGATCCACCCCCCAAGTAGCAGTTCTAGCTATTTTTCATCTTTTTTTCTCTCTCTCTCGTTTCTTAAAGAACACGTCCCACAACGTAGAAATTCGAGGAAAATTGAGTAAAACAAATGGGAAAACGTTGCTGTGTGCAAGAATGGTAATGTCGATGAAAATTACCTTCAACATTACTTAAAAGGGAATGGGAAGGGAAAATTATTCGAAATGACCGGATTTAACATACTGCCGTGCCTGCTGGTGCGCCCTCAGTACAAGACTAACTTTAGTAGTTTACGAAGTAATAAACGAACGGAAAAGGAGGGGGAGTGGGGGGGAAGAAAAGCGAACAACCAGGACACAAAATCGTCGGGAAATTTCTTCCCGAGCGTGAATCTAATTTCTTTTCCTTCGCTGCACGTCGGTATTTCCCCGGAGGTACCTTCACGGGGAATGCAAATTAGTGGAGAAATTTAGATGAAAGATCAACAGTAAAATAATAATAAAAAAAAACCCTTGAACAATCGACAAAAAGTAAGGAAATATTTACACGTGATGGTTACGTTTGCGGATTAAACGTTCTTGTAAACAAAGAAAAGCGAAAACACACAGATTCCATTTTTATAAATAAAATACACGAAGGAAACATGTTTCTTGTGTGTATAAGTGTGTGTTTCTAGGGGGAGGGGGAGGGGGGGTAGATGAAAAAGGCTACAAACCACTGGTTGTTGTGATTTAATGTTGATTTCGAGCTTTACGATTATTTCTCTTGCAATTACTGGGTTACATACCGAGAGTAAGCAATGAGAAGCATTTACCAAAGGAAAAAAAGGCTCTTCGAATTATGGAAAGACAGAGAGCCGTTCGACTATTCGACCACAGACTAAAAAACAAACACACACGCAGTTTTGTTCGCTAATGTTTGATCAATAAATGGTCTATTTCTTTTCACCTTTTTTATTCTTTTTTGGCTACGGAAAACTGTCATGCAGCTGAGTAATGTTGGTACAATTCATACCGAAACCTAACCTCAAAAAAGCGATGGTTTTTTTTTGCTATTGTTATTTATTTCTGCTGCTTTTGTTTTCTACTGCCATCGCTTTATAATGTTCCGCCTGAATGACGGAATACCTTTTCACGAATTGTTCCGTTCGGCCCTAATTTGCGTTCGTGAAGGCGAGCGGAATGGAAGAAGCCGTTTTAAGGGTTGTTTTTTTTGTTGGAAATGATCCCTATTCCCTCTTCCCCTTCTACCCATCTTCATTTTGTAGGTTATTCCTAGGGAAGGAAAATTAAATTTATTGACCCCAAAAGCGTTTGCTAGCCGCACGATTTTGTCCCTTTATTTTTTGTGTTTTTTTTTTTGCTTTTTTTGAAAAGGCAATACTTACAGCTCATTGGAAAGCTTTAGTTTTTTTCCCATGTGTAACAGATACGAAATGAAAAAAAGGGAAAAGAGGGGCTCAGGTGGGAGCAACAAACAAAAAAGATAATTTTCCCATCATTTTCCTTTTTCTTCGACTGAAAAACAGCGATGGAGACGCCTGGTCGTTGGTAAGCAAATTCATTCAAATTCGTACCAAATGCGATGAGAAACGGCCACCTGCATGGCGCATTTTGCGTGAAACAATTTCTAGAAACCCTTTTCCACCTCTTTCACTCCCCAACTAACCCCCACCCCCACCTTCTCTTCATTTCCCTGTGTTTTCCCTTTTTAAATGTGAGCGGTTCGATTCGGTGCGTGGTTTCTTGTTCGGTTTGCGCCACAACAGTGCCATTTCGACGTTATAATGTTGTCCAGCTTAGAAAACACGCTTCACTGTGGGAGATTTGTTTTTTTTTGTAATATTTCCATCATAGTTACCATACAAGCAAAAAGGTACACTTTCCCGCTGTAGCACGTGGGACAAAGAAAGCACGTTGGCAATATTGCTCCCACCTCACATGGAAAAACTGCACATATGCGGGAAAAACCACACACACCGCACGATCGTACGATCGTACGAACCAAACGGCAACAAAAAGGTAAAAGAAAAAGATGGCGTCCACTCTCTTGTGGGGATGGATGGAGGGAAGGAGGGGTGGAGAGGAAAAAGGGGGGGGGGGGAGAGGGATGGCATGGTAACCATAGCCATTCGAGTCAGTTCAGTTCATCAGCATTAATTTCCATCAAAATCTCACCCTCACACTCCCCCTCACCCCCGTCCTACCCCCTTCCAGTGGTGAAACACTGCTGGAGGGAAAAGGGGGTGGAAGTTGGGGTTTTTTTTGCTATAGACACGCACACTTCTACAAAAACTCACTAGCGACGGGTTTTGTAATCAAAGCTGACATTCGCCGCGAGGGAAGAACCGTGAACTCACCGCAAAAAAAAAAGAAAAACATAACCCCAAAACCCCATCCCACCATATTCTGTCGGATGCATATTTTCATTTGATTTTTATTCACTCCCATTTTCGCTCACGTTCGCTTCTTTCCTTATTTTTATGTTTTGCTAGAGCATCATATTTTTATGGGCTTTTATGTGGATGCTCTTTGACAGCAGGATATATTTTTTCTGTCTTTTTTTCTTGTTGGTTGCAAATATTGCAAACTCATCCAGAGTGCATTGAAAGTGATCAGATGTTGGTGTACCGTTTACTGTTCAATTAATATTCTTTTTTTTCTGAACATGGAAGATTTTCTTCTCTCTCTTTTTTATTAGAAGGCTTGAATAGACCTTTTAACGATCTTATAGAGGAGATTATATTTAAAACAAAATTCATTGACATTGAGCAGTCAAGTGTCAAAAAAAACGAAACTAAAGAGCTACCTTTTAAATAATATTTTCATGTATTTTTTTCCCTTCACCCATTCGCCAAACAGCATATAATAGACGGATAAAAACTAACTTTCCCCCCGGGGGGGGGGGGGGCACGGGTATTGTTTCGACCGAATGTTTGGCTTCCCACCGCAACCAGATACCACTGATAATAAGCCCGCCAGTAGACGGTTTTCGGTTTGAAATTCATAATTTGCGTTTCCCTATCTATCGCATGCATAATTTTGCCACACGCGCCGTTGTGCTAATTTCGAAACATTCGGATTCATACCATGGTATCGCACGGAAACTGAGACGGTTGCAAATATTTACCCCGCCTGCATCCGTGGCTCATTTGACGGCGAAGGTTGTGTTGTCTGAGGCAACATGAGGAGAGGGAGGGAGAGAGCCCTGTTAGCTATCGAAACAGATCGTGATCCGGTAGGCAAACCGGGCATATTTAATATTCTAAACCATTGCTAGACGATGGCCCGACGGTAATGGAGAACATCTTCAGCAATGGCGGATAGTGAAGGCATAAAGGCATTTCCGGGAAAATCATCAACGTGGATTTTTCACCAGGGTCACCTTGCTGCCGTCGTACAGTAAGCAGCATAATTATAGTACCATTCGTTTTTTTTTTAATAAAAACAAAAACTTGTAGAAATTGATATACATTATGTCCTGGAAAGTAATAACCATTAAAAAATCATTCATTTTAAGAGAAAAATATATTTCATGCAAAAAAAAATACTTTGGGATGCTTTTATTTTGACAGCTGTCGGTGCAGTGCACTGCTACTTTCAAAAGTGATCTTGACATCATTACCTCAAAAACTCATCCTTTGGGGAGATTTTAACACGCGTCATCGGGCATGGGACAATCTTCGGCGAAATTGAACCGGTGAACTACTATTCAATCAAGCAAAGGAAGGTCACTGTACAGTGAAGTTTCCTGGTGCTCCTACCTATACTGCTGCGAGAGGATCTTACAGTACGCTAGATCTATTTCTCCAGTCACTCTGGATGGGCTTCTCCAGTCTCCAGTAGTGTCTCCAGGAGGTAGATTGTTCCGTTTCCAGGAGTCTTGTTAGATACCGAAAAGACTATAGCAATGTAAACTGTTCACGGTTTAGACAACTAGTGGACAATCTAATACAGACAACAGAGGTAAATACAGTCACTGATAGGGTCTTGAGGTGGGTTCTTGAACATGCATTCACATAGTTTTGCTCTTATGAAAGCCCCTTTTGAGCGAACTGATGATGCCTCTGTCAAGTGGCTTGCTTCATCAATAGTAAGACAAATATTCGCTCAGGAACTTCAGAGGCTCTATTCAAAAACTGGATTACTAGAGTTTCAGCTTTCTGGAAGCGTTGTTGAACAAGACTTGATAACTCCTGAGGACAACTGCAATCCTCTTGAAGGATCATCAGATGCCTTAAAAATATGAAAACTCCAGGATTTGACGGGATCTTTAACATCCTCATTAAGCATCTCCAGGAGGAGGTGCTTAGGAGCCCTGTTTAATCACAAATATTTTTAACAGATGCCTTAAGTTAGGATACTTCCCAGACACATGAAAGTGAGCTAGGCTGAAGCCTAACCTCAAAGTCAGAAAGGTCACCTCTCTTCGGTGAGTTACCCGGTGATATCGGCTTCAGAGCTGAGTGTCAGAGATAGACATCATTCGACCGGCATAATTTGCCTTCCGACCTCAACCGTTCACCAACTTCTAAGACTTGGACATTGAGTAGTAGTGGTAGTAGTAAGACTTAGACATTGAAAGTAACAAGGTCAATGAAAAATTCACTGCTGTTGCTCTGTTGGATGTTGAAAAGGTGGTGGACATCGTATGGCACAAGGAACTTCTCTGGTCAAGATCATCAGCAACTCTCCAATCTGGAGGACTTCCAAGGTGGCGTTGGGAACTCTGTATTATCTGACATTACGAATTTATTAAGTAAAATTTATGAAACCTACCTTCTTAAACAACAAATTCAAAAGCACACGAAGCAAACAGTGATGCCTCTTCGAGTGCAAGCAAATTTCTTTTCCCATTTGCCAAATGTTTGATTATTCCCCCCCGCTCGCTAGCGCTAGACATTTGATCGTATCGAGTGATTCCGGTCGTTATCAGCTCATAATTTAAAACCCACCTGCGAAACACAAAACTGCTCCAGGCGGCGCATACACAGCACAGCGGGTGAAATTTGATCTCAAACCAGCAACGCTATGATGAGTGGCCCTACACCTACCCGTCGGGTCGGGAAACAGGTCGGCAAAAAAAGAAGGGTGCAACGGTTGGCTGCTTCGTGGCCATAACGAATAATTCATCATAATTCAATAACCCAATTTTCCCATTTACGCCCTGGTGTGCCGCGAGCACTGAGTGCTGCTCGTGCGGGTGTAATTTTATATTTATAACATACGAACCCGGCACTCGATAACGCCACGATCGATCGACATCTCGACACAATATCACATTTCTGCACCGGTTGACAAACACTGCCGGCACAATTGATGTCACGTGCGTTTCGTCGATACAGCGGGTAAGGGTACGTATTAAATAAAATTAAATATTCAACCGCTCCGTTCGTCACTTAGTGTATTGGTGGAGTGGGGATAGTGGGTAACACTTTTTGGCTAATTTAAAATTAAGACACAATGAGAATTGCACATAGCAGGGAGGGCGTGCATAAACATATGCAGTATGTGACGCAGTGGATAGATGATCATTAAAAATACTGAAACATCCGCACTACACTGTGTGAGAACATTATAGTTTCCCATTTATTTTTCAATCGGGCATTACAGGGTTTTCGAATGTATTATAGAAATGTTCATGGAGATGTTTACTCTTTCCGCTAGATATTGAATACAAAAAAATTTAATATTGAGTACAAAAGATGGCAGCACTGCTGCAGACAAAATGTGTAACAATCAGTAACCCATAGTAACGGTAAGCCGATAGTAACTAGTGTTGATAGTAGCAGCATTCGACCGTTGTATTCGATTCGATTCGATTGTTGTACATAAACATATGGCTTTGCTATAAATTTTGCTTTGCAGCAGTGCTGCCAGCCACAACTTGCAGATTTTACGTCAAAACATTCATGATCTGATTCAGAGCCATGAACCAGAATTAATTTTTGAATGAATGAATGATTCTGAATTTCTAGTCAGAAGATTCATGAACTCTCATGGGTCCAACACAACAGAAAAAGCTACAAAACCCAACTGAAACCCCAGTACGCGGGACTGAATATCTCGCTACAGGGAAATAAATTCAAGGAAAGCACGAAAGCAAGGAAAGAACCTTTAAGAATTCAAGAATCTTTGAGGATTCAAGAGCCTTTGAGGATTCAAAAATCTTTGAGGATTCAAGAATCTTTGAGAATTCAAGAATCTTTGAGGATTTAAGAATCTTTGAGGATTCAAGAATCTTTGAGGATTCAAGAATCTTTGAGAATTCAAGAATCTTTGAGGATTTAAGAATCTTTGAGGATTCAAGAATCTTTGATGATTCAAGAATCTTTTTAAGATGTAAGATTTAAGAATCTTTCAGGATTAAAGAATTTTTGAGAATTCAAGAATCTTTGAGGATTCAAGAATCTTTGAGAATTCAACAATCTTTGAGGATTCAAGAATCTATAGGGATACAAGAATCTGTGAGGATTCAAGAATCTTTGAGGATTTAAGAATCTTTGAGGATTCAAGAATCTTTTAAAATTTAAGAATCTTTGAGAATTCAAGAATCTTTGAGAATTCAAGAATCTTTGAGGATTTAAGAATCTTTTAGGATTAAAGAATTTTTGAGAATTCAAGAATCTGTGAGGATTCAAGAATCTTTGAGGATTCAAGAATCTTTTGGATTCAAGAATCTTTGAGGATTCAACAATCTTTGATGATTCAAGATTCTTTGGGGATTCAAGAATCTTTGAGGATTCAAAAATCTTTGAGGATTCAAGAATCTTTGAGGATTCAACAATCTTTGAAGATTCAAGATTCTTTGGGGATTCAAGAATCTTTGAGGATACAAGAATCTTTGAGGATTCAAGAATCTTTGAGGATTCAAGAATCTTTGAGGATTCAAGATTCTTTGAGAATTCAACAATCTTTGAGGATTCAAGAATCTTTGAGGATTCAAGAATCTTTGAGAATTCAAGAATCTTTTAGGAGTCGACTCATGATTTGAACGAATCTTCACTAAAACACCATACGAATGAGTCTTTTCATAAGATTTAATTACCACAACATAAGTCAATTAAACGTTGATACCTCGCAAACCCTGTCATACGAATTAAATAAATAAAGTGTGTTAAAACCATTCATAAGCAAAAGTAGCTTATGAAAACTTTATGAAATTTAAACGAATTCACCCGTAGGTAGGGGGCAAATCGAGTTTCCTTTTTTTGTTTATTTCATCTTGATATAATCATAACGAATTTATAGCACCAATTCAGCTCGGTTGACCATTAGTAAATGAAACCATCCTATCATCGTATCACACTTCTATCAAGTTGTTTGCCATTAAAGCTTATTCCATCATATTTTCTCTACCGCCCGTAGCCCTAATCCGGCGGTTCGCGGCCACACAGCTAAGCCCACATCGTACATCAAAACACTGCTCGCTTCCGTCAGCCCCCAGTTTGTGGATGGTGAATGGGCCGCTACACAGCACGGACACAAAAGAAACAAATGCATCACTAACACACCAATTACCATTTCCTTTATCTGCCTGCTGCCAGCAAAATGAGGCTTAGCTTCGGAAGCACCACTTTGCGGTTATGGCCGAACCATGCCGCCGCCATCGTAATTGCCGCCATCTTATGATGCTTACCCACCCCGAGTGAGGTTAGGGCGTTTTTTTTCTTCTTTTTCTTCTCGACATTTCACAAAGATAAAATAAGATAGAGATACAGAAAGAAGGCGGGAAGCGAGGGAAGGAATTCATAATTGGTCAATGGGTATTCACTCCCGGGGCACCATTTTCCTGCATAATTTTTGGCTCATCTTTTGCCATCATATGCGATGGATATTTGCTATTGTTGCGTTTATTTTTGTTTTTCGCGAGCTCATAATGTTCCTTAGCACCTCTCTCTTTCTCTCTCTATTTGTGGCGTTATACAGTGTTTTTAAAGGTGAACCTTTTCGCACCTTTTGCATCCAAAACTAACGCATTAGGTTGCGCCGAGGTCTCACCGGAATTTACTTCGCCGACGTGACGTGGTTTGATTTGATCGTGTTTGGGACAATCATAATGTGCACCGGGGATAGGATACAAGGGAAATGATTCTTCGATTCACTTCCTTGTTTAGGTGGATGCTTTCCGCCCGTACGACGTACGGGCTGTCGGTATGGAGGGTGGGTTGGTTCCATTATCCAATATTCAATAAAGCTATCAGCTAGTACCGGGCGATGATCGGGAAGATGAGATTCAATCGAATTTTGGCTTTCGTGCCAGTGTGCCAGCGGTATATAGAGCGAAAGTTGGTGAGAGAAAAAATACGGTGCCTGACAAAACTATACGGCTATTAGTTTTTTAATAATTAAAGAAAAGTTCAAGAGATAAATTAAAATAATTTTGCAAAACACCTACAAACGCCTAATAAAAAATATTTGTTATTAATAATGTTATCTTATGAAAATTTATTGGTTAAAGTCTGAAATAAAGACCCCCCAATCACGGTCACTCGCCCGAATGACATTTTTTCGTGCAGGGTGGTTCGCAATCGTAATTGTGACGGTTGCGTGTTTTCTTAATTATATTTTGAGACACAGACATCTGAGGGCATGGTCGTCCAAGAAGAAAATGTAGCCATTGGTGCCATCTATCGACCACAGGTTAAAGATTGGCGATTCGTTGGATACCGACCGAGTTATAGGCAAAATTTGGTGCAAAAATGGCCCTTAGTAAATTTTCATTTTTTTGAATTTTTTGATTTTTTCATTATTTTTAATTTTTTTTTTATTTCAATCATTATTTGAGTGAAAAGAAACTCATTGCAACCAATTGGCATTAAAATAAATCATTTTTATTTTTTTTGCAAAATTTCTCAAAAAAAACGTAAGGGGTACCCCTTATGAAATTTTCGAGTGGAAATTTTTTTGAAATTTTTTTTTCGATTTTTTATTCTTTTTTTAGTTTAAAGCATTATTTGAGTGAAAAGAAACATATTGCAACAAATTCCCATTAAAATATATCACATTTTTCAATTTTGCTAAATTGTTCAAAAACAGGGTAAGGAAGTTGGTTCCTCGAATAACTTCTGGCACAGACATCTGACGGTATGGCCGTCCAAGAAGAAAATGTAGCCATTGATGCTATCTATCGACCACAAGTTAAAGATTGGCGATCCGTTGGATACCGACCGAGTTATAGGCAAAATTTGGTGCAAAAATGAGAAAAATTTTACATTTTCTCAAACAGGGTAACGAACTTGGTTCCTCGAGTAACTTCTGGCACAGACATCTGAGGGCATGGCCGTCCAAGAAGAAAATGTAGCCATTGATGCCATCTATCGACCACAAGTTAAAGATTGGCGATCCGTTGGATACCGACCGAGTTATAGGCAAAATTTGGTGCAAAAATGACCCTTAGTAAATTTTCATTTTTTTGAATTTTTTGATTTTTTCATTATTTTTCACTCTTTTTTTTATTTCAATCATTATTTGAGTGAAAAGAAACTCATTGCAACCAATTGGCATTAAAATAAAACAATTTTATTTTTTTTGCAAAATTTCTCAAAAAAAACGTAAGGGGTACCCCTTATGAAATTTTCGAGTGGAAATTTTTTTGAAATTTTTTTTTCGATTTTTTATTCTTTTTTTAGTTTAAAGCATTATTTGAGTGAAAAGAAACATATTGCAACAAATTCCCATTAAAATATATCACATTTTTCAATTTTGCTAAATTGTTCAAAAACAGGGTAAGGAAGTTGGTTCCTCGAATAACTTCTGGCACAGACATCTGACGGTATGGCAGTCCAAGAAGAAAATGTAGCCATTGATGCCATCTATCGACCACAAGTTAAAGATTGGCGATCCGTTGGATACCGACCGAGTTATAGGCAAAATTTGGTGCAAAAATGAGAAAAATTTTACATTTTCTCAAACAGGGTAACGAACTTGGTTCCTCGAATAACTTCTGGCACAGACATCTGACGGTATGGCCGTCCAAGAAGAAAATGTAGCCATTAATGCTATCTATCGACCACAAGTTAAAGATTGGCGATCCGTTGGATACCGACCGAGTTATAGGCAAAATTTGGTGCAAAAATGACCCTTAGTAAATTTTCATTTTTTTGAATTTTTTGATTTTTTCAGTATTTTTCACTCCTTTTTTACCTTAAATAATTATTTGAGTGAAAAGAAACTCATTGCAACCAATTGGGATTAAAATAAAACAATTTTATTTTTTTTGCCAAATTTCTCAAAAAAAAAACGTAAGGGGTACCCCTTATGAAATTTTCAAGTGAAAAATTTTTTGTAAATTTTTTTCTGATTTTGTATTCTTTTTTTAATTTAAAGCATTATTTAAGTGAAAAGAAACTTATTGCAACAAATTCGCATTAAAATATATCACATTTGAAAATTTTGCTAAATTGTTCAAAAATGAGGAAATTTTGCGGAGGAAAAACAGCATCACATTATGTAAAATAATTTTTTTATAGCAGTCGCATAGTTTTGCTACACACTGTATAAGAGCCCAACTGTGTGCTTTGTAGCAATATCTATTTTCCTTTTGCGTTTCATTCGCATAAAATTTCATTTTAATAATTCTATATACCTTACCTTGTGCTTAATTTCATTTTAATAGTAATCCAATAATATAAAGTAAACAAGTCAAGTTAATTAAATTTGAAAAATGTCATTACATTAATGCAAAAACGAAGAAAAAATACAAAAAAATACATATCAACAGCAATAAATAATGAAAGAAAAAAAACAGCTTTGTGAAGCAAAAATGAAAGAAACAACATAAAATGTGACAATCAACAAAGAGCGAATTTTTGTCTGCCTTACTTCGAATCCAAACCGTTCGATCCTGGTAGTTCCCGGCCGTTGTAAATTGATTGGCATTTACAAGAGGAAAATAAAACTCCATAAACGTCCGCCATTTCCCCCCCGCTTCCCTCTCTTTCCCACCTTCCTGCTGACATTGTTAACAGGAACGCTTAAATTTTATCAACAGATTCACCGTGATAATCGTGCCTTTTGCACTGCACAAGGATCATTGTTACCATCAGCATCCATTGAAACGTTTGCTTGTTGCGAAATAAAATCAAGCAGATAGGGAGGAGGGGAAGGGAGGGGAGGGGGTGGAACAAGCGTGACAAAGCAAACCAACACAACCTTAGCGGCTATTCAAACACGACATCTTATCGGGCTAGCTGCGTGTTTTGTGCCGGTTTCCCCTGCTGAGAGCTAAATATTTTACCCATCAAACTTCCATCATTCACTGCAGGGTTTCACTGTTTGTTTTTTTTTTTTGCTCGAATCCTCCATATCCTTCTTTAGCCACATGTTCGATCTTTTATTATTATTACACTTCGCTTTTGCTTCCCATCATTTACGACGGGCGCACACATGGCAGGAAATATAGGCACGATTTTCCTTTTGGGGAGAGGAAATTTCGAATTCCATCGCACACTGATCGATGACTTTGAGCTGTTGAGCGTGTACGATTTTTGGATGCCTAATGTCTGTTCTGTTTTACATTCTTTCTTTACAATGTGACATCTTTCCAATACCATTTCACTTTCTGAAGAGTGTTTTTCCACCAAAAAAAAATTCCACAAACGAAATGATACGTCAAGCGTCATGATGGGTTCGATTAAATTTGCCACATCGTTAAACATAATGAAAGAAAATGCATAAAAAGTTTTAAGAACAATTTTTGCAAAACCATTTTCTATACTTTACACACAAAATGTGACACAAGTGGTAAAGATTTGATCATTTGCCTCAACCACGAACGATCGACCCTGTGCCCCTTTTTTCTATACACGCCAACGCTTAAAGTCTGCGCTTTAACAACATTTTACGACCCATCAAAACTCTTTCACAAACAACCGAGGCCCATCAATTGCATATTGCAGACCGTCGAAGGGGTTGAGCGTGATGGGGTTGTTTCATTTCGGGGGGGAAGATTTATAAATACGCCTCAGCCACCCCCCCCCCCCCCCCCCACCACCCCACCCCCCCCCCCCCCCCTCCCGCCCCCCCCCCCCCCACACACCCACGCGATGTGGGGGGCCGCGCGCTGCTCGCC
>CM028102.1:4787525-4813234 GCA_016170015.1 Anopheles longipalpis
TCCCTCCCCCCCTCCCCCCCCCCAAGGGCGCTGATGGTACGAGATGGTTCAACAATCCATCGGAATCATTTACGCGTCCTTTGCTTCCTTCTGAAGGAAGAAAAAAAACACACACACACCCACCCACACACACACACGGGTAGCCAAATCAAACAAACAAAATAGCCTCAAACCATTCGCGCGCGACATTGCGACAAGAAAATCCTGAAACATCAATCAATCAGGCACACGCACCGTGTTAAAGGAAAGGCTTATTGAGTAAGTGAGCGGCTTGGATGTGGGTGGGAGGGTGGTTGGTGGGGTGAGGGGCTGACAGAGGGAGTGGAAGAGGGTGGTAAACGTGCTGGATTTCTAGCCAGCCAGTTTGTCGCACCAAAAATGCTTCAATCAAAGACACACAGGACGCCTCAAGGTGAATACAGTTGCGAACAATTCAGTCAAATCACGCGAAAGCGCCTCGGCTACAGTACGCAACAGTGGGAAGACGTGAAACGAAAATAGCAACAACCAAAAAAAATAATCTTCGTTTGGTACCGATCGAAAGATCGTAGCTTGTTCTGTGCTTGAACTCGGTTTCTACAAGCGACCAAAGCGAGTACAGAAAACAGTACCGGGGTTTTTGGTGCAAATGTACAGGCGCGAGTTAAAAAAAAGCTTCATGAATGGGAATTTAGTTGTGCAGGAAGTGAAAGAGCCAAAAAAAAGAAGAGAAAAAAGAGAAAAAAGAGAGAAAACTGCTATCATCGTGATTGCGATTGCGAGTGCATGAGGATGTATTGTATTTTCTTTGTTTTGTCTTCACGAATCTGTCTATTCCAGCATTGCCTATTGCCTTTTCAACAACGAGTAGAACAAGTGTGTCATTACCCGCCGGCAATGATGTCTTGAGCCTGGTACAAGATGGCGTTTGATCAGGATGCCGGATGTGATCAAGAAAACACATACCGATTACTGAAACACTTCAATTCTTCAACAATAGAATTATCACACGGGCAGTTCGTTTTATATTCCGACGATTTTGACATTTTTTTTTCTTTAAAAACCCTCCCTTATGGAAGGGAAGGGCGACTAGTTCCTTTAGCTCAGCTCAAAGACTACGGACAAATGGATTGAATTACCAACACGATATTTTGTTTACTACAAAAAAGTTTTTTTTCACTTTTTTCTAAACACACATTGAAACCATAAAAATGACACTAAGCGCCTAGACAGCACATTGGGCTTTTGTTGGGATAAAAGTCCAAAAAATTTACTCTCTATTAGAAGCAAACCAAGCATGGATATTTATTCCATAGGAAGACATTAAGAATATTTCCACATATTGAGTCTCTATCTGGTTTAGATTTTGAGAAAAAAGCTGTTAAAAGTAAGATTTTTGGAGGAAAAATATTTTTTTATTTTTAACCCATTTTTAGGAGCTTATGTAATGATTTTCATTGTTTTATGTGATTCAAAGTAAAGTTTTAAAACACATCTTTTAAACCAATTTGCTTGATTGTTGTTCGTTAACGAGATATTAAGAAAAGTCTACCAGGTACTAGGCGTCTCCATTCATAAATTTTTTGACATTTTAATTTCTTTTTGTTGACTAATTTTATCCAGAAATTTTTTGAAATTGCCCAGTATGTGCTGGTGCGTAAAATGTCCTGAGGAATAGAAAATATTACCCCCCTTCCTCTCGTTCTCTCTTCTCCTTGTCCTCTCCTTCCATCCTTTTCTACTTTTTCTACGCCCTAAAAGAGTGTTGACCAAATGACAATTTTCTAAGCGATCGGTACGCGCTCAATATCGCCACGGGTGAGTTGGTGTACTTCGAACACGTTAGCACAGCATGTAAGACACCCATACGGTTTGCCAAAACAAAGCAACAAATAGAACAAATAAGACCACCTTGAACCGGTCAAATGTAAGACCCAGCCAGATATTGCAACAAAATGCGAAACAAAAAAATTGCATTTTTTTTTTGCAACAAACGTTTTACATTTGCCTGGCAGCGCAAACACCCTGTGCAGTTGTGTGTACGGTGTGTAATAATTTTCTGTTTTTGGAGATGAAAAGTGTTGGTTTTACGTATCGTGTTGCAGTCAAAACCTTCCGAGCGAAACGACACCGGCATTGGTATTATGATCGGTTTTCCATGTTGGTGATTAGATCCTTTGCGGGGGTGGGAAGGAGTAGAACATGTGGGTGTGAAGTTTCAACATCGAATATCCCAAAAGTACACCATATGTATGGTCACGTTACAGGGAATTTCAACTCAAACCGATCTAACAATAAGTATTTTTGTTTTCTAGCTACGAATTGATGCTTTTTACTGAGTACAGCGCCTAAAGTTATGCAATCCACTTGCCTTTTCTTTGTTAGCAAAATTAAAAAATTCCCCTAAATTCGTTTTAGTGCCACTCGATCAGCATTTAAGAGCTGGAAAGTCAAACAAATGAAGCACGAAACAACCCTGCATTGAAAGTGTAGCACGAATGCCGGCACACCTTAAGATGCCGCCCGCGGGGGAGAGAAAAAAAAACAGAAGCAAAGGTGTTTTTTGTTGTTGTTTTGTTTATATTTTCGCGTCCCCCTTTTTTCCCCTTCCACACACAAGCGCCATTTATTGGCCAAAAAAAACGTTTATCTGCGCTTTTCCTGTCGCAGTTTTTTTTTGCTTCCATTTTCTTCAAACCCAATATCATTTTCCCAATATCGGTTATTTCTTGCTGGTATTTTCGGGGCACTTTTGACAAATGACTTAGGTACACACGGGACAGCCGAAAATCCAACGTTTGCTTTCAACTCAAATTTCACCGAACCCCGGCGAGACGAACCATGACACCTACGCAACGCAAACGCGGTCGGGTAATGTCAAGCGAATACGTACAACGGCTGGTCCTTTTAAAAGGCTCACTGCTCGAGAAAGTAAAACGCTACAAAAAAAAAAACAAAAAACAAAACACATTTCATTGAAGCGGAAATGCAAAATGTGTTTGCCCACAGTGCATGATCCGTCTTCGTTCGGCTCGAGCAATCTTCTAAAGAAAAGAGAAAAAAACACACCCATTCCAATGGTTGAAAAACACTGAGTAAAAAGAAACGTTTAATTTCCTTTCGGAATTGAAGTGGAAGCGAAACAAAAACAGTGAAGCGGTCCGAGCGAAACCATTCTTAAGAGCCGCGGCCACTGACGAGCACCATTTATCACAGCACGGGCCTACCCTAGAACCGGGGCCAAATGGCCATGTGTTAGCCGGCGTACGACAGTGAAGCGGTACGCGACCCCATCGAACGTGCACCTGGGTTTTCCGCGCGTGGAAAACCGGCAAAAGCAGGCCCGTTCCGGGGACGATAAGCACTGCCAACCATGGCGAAACATGCGAATGGCTAGATAAGAAACACATCTAAACCCTTTATTCAATGTGTATGCGCGGGTATGTGTGTCTGGACAGGTGCAAAGCGAGAGAAATAAGGGAAAACCCACACAAAAGCGAACGAAACAGAACAAGCACATAACACTCACGGTGTATATAGTCCTTTTTCTAAATGAAGATGAAGGTGAGCATTTAGAAAGGAAAGCGAATGGTACAAACAAACAATAACCCATCCAACCTCGTTAGAAGGTTAGAAGGAAGCTAAGGCACTAAGAATGGTGCAGCAAATTTGGTCTAGCTAACAGTGGTGTACGAAAAACAAAACATCCTACTTTCTTTTTTAATTGCTTGTGAGAAAATTACACGATGTGCTCGATGTGAATTTTTCAAGAGTTTTCACCGCGGTCGGACTCGTTCCTTTAGAAAGTCAAGTTTATTACAGGTAATTTGTCTTATTCCTACAAGTTCATACTTTACTCTAAATTTGACGTTACAGTGCTTCTTTGAAATATTTCATGAAAGATTTCACCTAACCTATAATTAATTCTTAACAAACGTGTCCTAAATTTTAATTAGAGGAAATTGGAGAGATATGAGATAAACACCTATGTAGTTTTTTTTTGTTAAATTTCACTAAACTATATGATTAGATACGTCGAAAGATCTCTGGTCGAAAAATATCTAAATAGTGTGATTAAAGTAATTATATAGAATTTTTCTAGTAATTTTATACAACTTTTCAGCGTTCGATTGTTAGGAAACATCCAAATAACAAAAGAAAATCGTTCCTAAATTAAACCAATATACGCACCTCGATTTGATAGACAAAACGCCTAAAGCTATGCAATCCAAACAACAAATTACCTTCATAGGCGTCTCCATTACACTTTTAACTAATTTTTATTCTGTAGTTTACTAAAAACAACTAGAAAAAATTGCGTTCTTATTTTTTTTATTAAAAAAATTATTTGCACAATTGTTTTGACAAGTTGTCTACTCTAGTTTGCTTCATAAATTCTCCCATTTAAACACTCTCGTATGCACATCAAATCAAAGCTGAGCATGTGCTTACACGCAAAGCAATAATGCGACCATTTTATTACCGAAAAATCTGCCAAAGTAAGGGCAATATGCAAATAATTTGCATAACCACACAACATTAAAACTAAAACTAAATGTTCCTTTTTCGCCAAAAAAACTACCCCGTCCCCTCCTCCCCCCTCTCTCCTCTGCCAAGATTTTACCCTGACGTTGCAGTTCATCACTGTATTCAATTGACTCCCGTTTTTCCCCTCCCTCCCCCCCAATCAAAAAATGACGACAAGCTTTTCCTTAAAGGGGTGGTTGGGAAAAAGCACCCCCTCTCTCCCTCCTCCCCCTAAAGCAAGAGGATGGACCTAAAAGCTAAAACTAAAAAACAACAAACGGCACACCGTCTCACAGTGGAGAACGTCGCAAAAAGCCGGGCCATACTCCATACGAATGGAGTTTTTACGAGTTCGCCACGATGACCCAATGCGTTCGCCTAAGCGAACCCCTTTTTGGGTACGTGGGCCACCAAACCACATTTCTTGCAACGAGCCATCACAGGTTCAGGCAAATTAAGTTGAGATATTTACGGCGACCAGCGGCTGGAGACGGTTGTAGGCTTCGTCATACATAAAAATAGTTTGCTGAGAGGAGGGTTGTTTTTTTTTGCTGTTGTTAGAACGAAAGGTTGACTAGATACTGCCGCTTTTACAGGACCTGGTAAGTGGTTAGTGGTGAACAGTGTCCCACTCACACAAACACACCTAAATCTCGGTACGGAGCAACCATTCCGAGGCGACTGACCGTACTGCTGGTTGGCAAACTATAAGCGATGGCAGCCATCGCTAGGCTTTGGAAGGGAAGAACCACACGTCGGCAAAATAGAATAACGAAATTCTGCTCCATTCCGGAACAAAACAGGGACATTTGATGATAATGGTTATTAGCAGGAAACAAAGAAAAAAAAGCTTTATTTTTGACCAGTCCATTACAAAAACCGTTCGGAAGATATTATGAGTTAGTGGCGGACAACCAAGGGAGGGGTATGATAATGTGAGCACTACTGCCCCCTTAGAAAGCGGTTGCAGATTATAATGCCTAGGCCTGCCATTTTGACTTCTTTTTGCTTTTTGTCTGTTGAATTTTCTTCACCAAAAATTAAACGACCCTATCTGTCGATCGTCGATAACCGATGTTTAACCTTTAGCACAGTTGACCCTTTGACACCCCTGATAATCGGGTTTTTTTCCCCCAGACATTGGGCCCATTCCTGCTGCATTACTATTACTGAAACACTCTTTAGTTAAGCTAGGGAGGTGTACTCCATGCAAGTGGGTTTAATTAAGTTTGGCGTAATTTAATTTTGACTTTCCATTACCATTTCCAAAATCCCAGATCCCTGGAAGTGTTAAGAGGACACTCTTCACCTCCCCCCAAAAAAAAAAACACGCTACTCCAGTGTGGGTGTGTGCTGGACATGTGGATTCCTTATCAAAAAGTCATCCGATGACGATAAATTGAGGTGATTTCCTTTTGCCGAAGAAAAGGATACAATTTTTAATTAGATTTACAACAACTTCAGGCCCCTCGATGATTAATACCATTCTTCGTTACTGGCAAATGGGTTTCCTGACACTGAAATTTTGCTGCTACCTTCCAATATGAGTGAGTGAGTGACTTCTACCCTTCTGGGTACACCTGGATGCCTGGACAGAAGGGGCACGATTAAAGTGGTGTGGTGTGAGAAGCTGTTACAACACGTCCCGATCCGAGAAAGATGTCCATTTCTCCCAACGAAAGTGATTAAAAGTTTGGGGAAATTATCATTTCCCAAAATGAGTGCTTCAACACATACAGAACGCACACACACACACACGCAAAAGAGGCACAAATACGCACACAACACAGATGAAAAAGCACCAACACGAATTTCCCTCCCCCGATTCTCAGCTTAAGAGTCGTAGCTGATGGACGTGCGATAGCGACGGGTGTAGTACTTCAAGGTTCGACGACCCCGAAACGGTGGCTCAACGGTGTTCGCCAACTCTGAGGATGTCGGCGGGTCCGATTCTACCTCCCCACCGGACGGTTGTCCACCTTGTTCCGTCGGCACATTCCCTTCGGTAGCGGCGGTCGTCGCTGTGGGCGATTCTTGGGCGCCTTTCGACACCGTATCCTCGGCCGGACGTTTCCCGGTCGGTGGTTTACCGTGCGTTAGCTTCGTGAACAGTACCTCCTCCACCACGCTGGACATGCTCATCAGATTACGGCGGCCGGGTATGCTGCGTCTCAGTACCTCACCCGTGCCGGAAGTGGATGGTTCACCTTGCGGCGGGTTACGTTCCGCGTTATCCATCAGATAGCGTTGCCTGAGCGCGTCACCCGACTTCGGCAATAGGGAGTTGCAGTAGTTGTCCAAAAAGTTGGAATTCTCGTACAGTGCCGCGACACGATCACCGCTCGGTACCGATACCGACCGTCCAAGGATGGGCTTTTGCAGAATTGCCGAGTCCGAACCGGATGTCCACGGTGACAGGGTCGACAGGGTGCCACTCGAACTGCCGGACGATGTTGAGCTGTCGGGGTTGAGTGTGTGCTGCGGTTGATCGTTGCACTCGGCCGGTGTTGCGTTGATTGCGCGCTGGAGTGTCGATGTACTCGCGTCGATCGTCGGTACGTCAATGGTCAACCTCGGTGCGGCATCGCACGATCGTGCCAGCGCTAATCCGCGGGATTCGCCCCGTTGCAGTGACGCTCGGAAGCGTTCGAGCGCAAGCGTATCCAGACCGGCCCATTCGGCCGAACAGCGCCGTGCCCGTAACGGGCTGGATTGCCAGTTGGCAGTGCGGGAATGGTTTGATGAAGATGCTGCACCAGATGGAGAAAAAGAGGGGTGATGGGACGCGCAGCGTTACCAAGGCAAAGGTATAATAAAAGAAAAAAACATGGGTGGACATTTGTTTTGCGGAAGCAAATTTTCGCAGGGGTTTTTGAAAAGAAAGAAAGAGAGAGAGAGGGAGAAAGAAACAAACGGTACAAATAAAAATAAAAAAGGGACTTTTGTTCACATACCAAGGGGAGGTGGTAGGAGGAGAGGAGAAAAAGGAAGGTTAATGGAATGGGGTTTTATCCAATTGTTTTTTTTTTGTTGCTTTTTGCTGTCGCTTAAGAAGCCACACACGAAGACACAGCGATGCCACTCGGGTGAGCATAATGCAATTAAAAGGTAAAATTATTTAAATAACATTTCACACCTTTAGCGTCCGAATGAATGCAATGATTATCCGTACTTTCTCTCGCAAGTTTAGTTAGTGGGATTAGCAGCAGTTTCATGCACAATCAGACACCCATTAGTTGAACAAATAAGCGGATTGTAAAAAAAAACAAACAATTTTTAACATCGCAAAACCCTGTTATCACGGGTGTCGGATTATTCGTGCTGCTTAGAAACTTATTTGTAACAAAAAAACACACTAAAGAACAAAACACTCATCGTAAAAAGATATAAAAAATATTTTCCTATTATCCGTGCTATTCGCTTAACCGGTCCGAGGTGTTAATAAGAACGGATAATCGGATTAAGAAAAAATCTATTTTCTTCCGCTTATTTAGTTTAAGAAAATGATCTTTAAATAACATATTATAAAAATTGATATTTTGATTTTTTAGTAAACTTTTTATCATCTTTTAGTTCAAATTCTTTCCAATAGTATTCAAATATTTAAATATTAATAAATATCCAGTGGAATTCCGATTATCCGTGCAACTAGAAAATGACAGTTCTAAAAGCCACATATGACATAAGACCCTGCAAAAACCCAATGATGGCAAATAAAGAAATCTTCAATTGTGAATAATACATTTTTGACCAAATTTCAAACAAAAATTACAAATTAGTTTATCAACGCTAAATCACGATAGGAGAAAAATGCAAACTATTATTATCCGTGTTATCCACTAATCCGGCGATGACTAAATCCCGAAGTGTACGTTTCCACTCTACGAAGAATTTTGTACGGAATTTTGTACCTATTTTATTCTTTGATCTAGTTCCAAAATTTCAACCCTCCACTCTCCCCAAGCGTACATTATTTACATTACAACGGTGCAAGAAGAAAGAAACAGCCAAAATCTGGCAACAAAAAAATTGGCACCAAAAATTGGCAAAACAATATATATTGTAATTTTCTTTTCCCACCCCCTACTTGTAACAAAAACCATTCCTGCACGTGGGTGTACGGGTCGAAAAAAAAACAAAACAAGCTTTATTTGTTTTTGGCCTCTGCATACAGGTGTAGTTTACAGTTGATTGTTAATAAAATCAAAAACAGTTTACGAACGAACGATAAAGAAACAACAACAGCAAAAAATCAACAAATATTTATAGAATGTTCTACATGAGTGGACACACATCGGCTTTGTTTTTTTTAAACCCCCTTTTGTATTACTTTAAAATGTGACGTAGCTGCAATGGATTAGAGTGCAAATTTTTTTTTTATTTTTTATGTATTTATTTTTTTTTTTTTTTGAACAAAAATTATACAGACAATTTTCATCCCACTTTAACGTGGATTATATATTTGGCAAAAGGAAAAGTGGAAAATTTACACCCTTTCCGTAATGATTGGATTCTGATTTCCGCACCGTTCAAATCGGGCTATAAATCAAGCCAAGAAATTAGAAGTTGCACACCCCCGCGCCTCCACGCAACGCAACGGCGATGTTTGCAGGGATGTCAAACTCTTCCAGCAGCGAACACACAACCCAAACCCACCCTCTCTTAAAGGGAAGGATACAGATGTGGTTCGGTGTAAGGATTTGATGCGGAAAATGCGCAAAATTAGCACCCACTTCGCGATGCACTTTGGAATGTGGAAAACGCCCATCAACGTACGGCAATAAAAGCTTAGCGTTTGTGTAAGCACAGCTGACCAACCGCATGTTTTCCACCACGCAAAACGTATTTTGTTTTTGCAAACATCATTTTTTCCCCTTCCCGTTTTTATTGTGCATTTTGTTATTTTGTTTTGAAGCGTCACAAATCAAAACTCCTCCATGCAGCAAAAACCATATCCATCACGTTGCACCGGTGCGGAATCATTAACGCTTCCTTTGCGGGCCATGTTTGTGCGGCGGTTGGGGATTATGATCAGAGGGTGCTAATGCATTTTTGTTAGATTCTCACACCACGCTTCGGCCGCCCCATTGCGGCCACCGGCGTTGTGTATTATTGTGCCGTGTACATTGGGCGGTGTGCGGTAAAAAGATGATGCACTTTCCTTTACCCTGGCTTGTGCCTGTTTGTTGATGGAAGAGATTTTGATCGTACGGAATCAAAATTTTCTTTGATTTTCTGCACTTCGCAGCATCCCCGTAAGCACTATAAAATGTGAATATTTATGATACAGCGCGTAAAATGCTTACAAACACACGTACGCCGTCCCATGCAGCAACATGTGTACAACAAGGTTGGTGGTAAAACACTTATGTAATTTTTTTTTTACATTTTTCCCCCTTCACGGAAACCAACCAAGCATTAGAAGCTAGGGTAGGAAGCTGGATTTATTTAAACGGTCACAAAAATTTCCCCCCTTATCTGGCCTGACTTAAAGGGCATTTCCAGCGAAAAACAAACGTACCCCTTTATGGGGGAGTTTTGTGAAAAAAATTAGGGGGTGGCAATTGTACATATGACTAGTTGGCGCTGGTTAAGGTTTGATGCTGGTGACCGATGAACGATTCATCAAACGATTTCAAACCACACCTACACCGCTCCATCGGTTTCGATTTCGCAAAAAGGAATAAAGTTTCGGTTTTTAATTAACAAACAAAAACACTCCGTTACAACTTTTTGCTACTTCACAACGTGCGTACGGTGAAGTGATCGTTTTACACAATTGCAACATTTTGAAGGGTTTTTTTTTGGGAATGATACAGAATCCCTCCCCCATAATTTCACCCTCTTTCTCTCTTTCAAACGAAAAAAAGGGATTAAAAATATTACACTAATGAAATTAACGCATTTGTTCCATTTGAACAATGAAGCTCATTATAATGCATCTCCCCCACCTCCCTTCACCCTCCCCCACCCCCCTCCCCACCTCACCATCCTTAAAAAATGATAAAAATGCAGAAAAAAACTGAAGGGCGAAAAAGGGCAAACAAAGTGTATTGATACGCTCACGAACAGTAGATGTTAATTTTTGCAAATTTACAGTAATGCATAAAACTGTTGCGGCACGAAAAAAAATAAAACTAATAAATTAATAAAATAAAAATTTTCTTCGTTTAATTTGTGGTTTAAAACCTTGTTCTACTAACATAGACAATAATAATGATTTTCTCTTCAATACATTTTCGGCTATCAAAATAAAGAATAATTAAAATAATTTTAAAAAAATAAACATGTTCTTTTGCCGCACACTGTATTGAATTAATGTTTTTCTTAGTAAAAATGGTAGAGTTTGTTTGTCACTTTTACTTTAAATAATTCTAATTAACCCTTCCTTTTGACACACACCCTTCCTTTCCCTTGAAAAAACGATGCCGGTTTTACACGACAGGACCTGGGTTCAAATCTCATCTGGACCGTCCCCCTAATTTAGTAAGCTAGAAATGGCCAGCTTGACATCTAAAGTCGTTAAACCAAGAAGAAGAAAACTTGACACATCAAAATTCTTTGACAGTTCGTTAATTCGTTCGAATAAGGAAAAAACACACTAAAAAGTTTTAAAAATAATTTAATATAATAATATTCATAATTTAAAAAGGATTTTTTCAACTCGTTTTCAAATCGTTTTTCGAATGATTGTGGCTAAAAAGCGTCACTTTAGTGACGTTTAGTGATAGAAAAAGAAAGAAAAATAATCTTTCTATTTCACCACTTTTTTGCTACTCATTTTGTAGCATCTGTTTTGTCCATTACTGTACCCAAGAGTTTTCATACTCAAAGTATTGTGTTTTAAAAAATTTTTTTAATTTTTTTACACACAATGAAGGTAAAGATTAAAAAAATGATTAATACCTGTGTTTAATAAAAAAAAGTAGCACTCCATTTAATAACAAAACAACAACAAAATAAAGCAAAAGCGGTGGATTGGAGAACAAAAAAAAACAATCTACCACCCTCTGAAGCTTCATTTACTCTACAGCTTATCCCGGTTATTCAGCGGATGCGAACGGAAATGATGATGACAAATCGGTCGCACAGGTGTGAGTGTACATGCTATACATATGTCCCCTTGTGTGTGTGTGTGTATATTAAGTTGCAAGGTTTTGCGGGAAAATTATAGCGAAATAGTATCAAATTTCGCTGCGTCAAACACGTTCTAACTGGTGCGGGGGGGGGGACCGGGTAGTCTCCGACGTGGTACGGTGGGTGAGTAATTTTGAAATTAGCTATTTCAATTGCAACAAAACGACCCCCTACCCAATTTGCTGCATGCATGAGATGGGATCGGTGCTGACAGTGCAAAGCGAACACGGGTGGTAAAAAAAATAGGTGAAGGTACTGCATGCGGTTCATGATTATAACCTGCACTCGGTGGTTAGTTTTAGTGTGGCACTGTTTTTTTTTGTGTACAAGCTTTTTGCACCACTAAAACAGTATGTAAACGCTTCCGAAAACGATTAATTCCTATTTGACGATTCTGGTGAATTCGAATTATTATTTTACAACAACCATGTTTAGCACAACACAAACAAAGCTGTTCAAAATTATTTTAATAATATAATATATTTTATTATATTTTTTTAAAAATAAATTTTTAAGTTTAAATTTTAAATATTATGTTTTTTCCTTCACTTTTATAATCATCAAAATAGTTCGATTTATTTTAATAACTATTTTAAACTTTTTTTAAAAAATATCTTTTCTTTAATTATTAATAAATAATTTTAAAAAAACAATAAGCAATTTTCGCATACAATAAAATAAAAAAAAAGTTAGTTTCAGATAATATTTAATTTTCAATAAAAAATTGCAAAACTTTAACCATTTAACAAACTCTTCTCTCCGAATAAAGAAATTAAAGAGTGTCGGAAACACTTTCCAGCACATGTGGAGGAAAGTAAACTAACACAAACACCATCACCCATGGTGAATTTGCTTTGAGGAATGGGGAAGGAAAAGGTATGTAATTGATATTTAAATTACATGTCAGTTTTTACCAAGCGTCACCCATCCACATTAGCACCTTCTGTTCAGGGCTTCGTTCTTCTCCACCTCGTAAACCAGGGTGTCTTACTTCGCTATTTGAACTGCTGTAATGATTTCATTTAAAAACTGTCACACTAAAAAGCAAAAGACGATTAAAATGTCAAACGCTTTTTTTTTGCCAGTTCGCTAAAGGTTTGACAGATGACCCCCAAACAACAAAAAGTAAAATAGTCGATTAATATGTTCAAGTACATTAAATGTAATTTAAATCGATTAAAATGTAAATACGGGAACTTATTTGCAATGGCAAACGTAACAACTTCACCAATGCATGTAATGGAATAATCAGCAGCAAAGATGAAGAGATGTTACGATTGCACTTAATTAAAAAAAATAAAGGTTTTAGCTACCTTTTCGTCTCCCGTAGCTTCCTCACTGCACACGCCACAGTTTGATGGACGACACCCGTGTACAAGATAGAGCGCAAAGATGTATGCGTTTGCTAGATGCTTTTTTGATGGACGAGTGACAAACGTTCTACAGTGCATCTGTGGTTGATGACACACGCTACACACGGTTTCGGTTTTCTTTCGGTACGCGCGCACTATTAATTTAAAAAAAAACCCATACCAAGTCACACACACGGTGTGATTTGCAATTAGCGCTTCTTCATTAGGCGCCGATACCCGCACACACTTAGTTTATGGAACACACGATACGCCGCAAAAACAAACACACCGTCACACGGTATGTACGCGCGACGATCACATTAGCAAGTGACGCGCGCTCGCTCACCGGCAGATCATCCGATCATGCAGATGCAGATCTGCGTACCCACGATAGCCGCGTGCGTGACAGATAACGCACACCTTTAACCGGACCGACCGGAGTGGCCTCTTATGACGGCATACACAAAATGGTAAAATATTGGCTTGGCTATTATCATTGATTTTGCATGCGTTGATGCATTTCCGTGCTTGGCGCTACTAAAGATATCACTTATTATCACTTTTACACACACACTCACACACCCACACAACACACACGCATGCAACACAATCACACAGGGACACGCATGGGACACAGAAAAGTGGCTTCACAGCTGCCGGTGGATGGCACACGCGGAACGCATTTCTTTCGTTACACACTCTACGCCAACCGGGAATGTCACTACGGTACGGAACGACCCCGAACCGGAAGCCCTGCCCTGGAACGGGAGCGACCGGGGAACAGCCCAAAAGTGCGGCACCAAACGCTAGAAACCAACTGACGCTTCCTGCTGGTCGGCGGAGCCCAATCCAGTCGCTGTCTGGCTCGTGCGCTAGCAAACACCGGAGCCCGAACCGAAACGAGCCGAACCGACCACGAGGTTAGTCCCACAGCACGTTCCAGTGTGCGTGTGTGCGCGAGAGCGAGATGGTGCCATCCTGACTACGGTACGGTAGTGACACAGACACCGCGTGCCCTTTTTTTCTCGCACCTGTCCGCACCGACGGTGACCGTTTTCTGTTGCGTTTTAGATCACATTCATGCGGGAGGGTTTTTTAGATACGTTTTCGAACAAAAAACGGTTACCGGTGCGCCTGCGTCTGAATAATACCCCCGTCGGTCGCGTGTTTCCGGTCGACCGTGCCGAGCCCAACGAATGAGTAGAATCAAAACAAAACGGGCCGATAAACAAACTGCAGAAGGTGTTCTATGCTACCGATTCTACCCACAAGCAACATCCCAAAAAACCTTCCCTCCACATTTGCCCCTATCAACTTGCGGGGTCGAGTTTTGTGTCTGTAATTACCAGATTCCCTTTAAAAAAAAACCCCCCAAACACGCAATGTTGGAATATATCACTACTGGAGAATGTCTCCAATTACTGGGTTTTTTGGCCATTTAAAACATCGTTACTCTATTTCACGTGCTAACCACCTTCCCTTGTTTGTGCTGCCACCTGTTCCGGAAATGGGAATAACGCACCTTATCCCTGGGCGGGTGTTTTGTCATGGAGCTGCTGAGCTCACCAAAGTGAGAAAGTGGACGAAAGGAGTGAGTTATCAAGAGCCTAAGCTCACAAGATCTACCTGAGAGTTAGCTCACATAACGTGTACTAATCTATGCCCTTTTTGGTGAAATAATTTCTTCAATGTCGATACATACGATAAAGAGCTAGCAAGAGCCTAAACTCACAAGATCTACCTGAGGATTAGCTCACATATCGTGTGCTAATCTACGCCTTTTTTGGTGAAATAATTTCTTCAATATAGGTACAGAACATTCTTCCGGTTTTTTTCTTTTTTCCACCTTAACGATAATTTCTTCTTAACGAGAGCTAAAACTGGAGAGAAAATAACCCACACTTCGCTCACCCTTAGTGAAAAAAAAATTATCCACATTTAGTTCACCCCAGTGAGGAGCTATATGAACACAAGAGCTATGACCGTCAGCATAAACCGCACAATATGGTATCCGCTTCCGCCATCACACTGCATGCCGCCTGTTTGTAACGGGAGCCCCTGTAACGCTTGAGTGATCAACCGTAACGCATCAAGCGTCATTCTGAGCGGTGAACACAAAGTGCCGATTTCCATTCCAACCAAGCTTGGTTTGCATGTATGTACACCAACCCTTCTCGTCATACGGTAACACGATTTGCTGAAGTACTAACAACATATAACTCCCAATCCCCCGCTATTCGCATTAGCAACCATCTGTGTTACAGTTTTAATTACCCGTTTTTTTTCTTAGGATTTCTCCTTTTTGCGAATATTCGTTCCTACAAAAAAAGCTTTATTACAGCGCAATACATTAGTCACGACACGAGGCCATCCAAAATATACATTTTGCTAACACGTATGTACAATTGATAAGTTCAGCAGTATGGCAACACTTACCGTTACTGATCGCCGCACGTGAGCTGCTGGAGTCTGGAGTGTCGTTCGATTGTCCACCGCGATGGCGCGTCCGACCACGACGCTTCTGCGATCCAGATCGTGAGGAGCTTCCGGTGCGGTGTTCCTCACTTTTAGGGCCGAGCTCCGTGTCCGATGTGGAGGAACTGGATGCCGATCGGCGCCCGTTACGTTGCCCAGGTCGGTAAGGATTTGTTGGTGAGTGGTTACGTCCGGACGATAACGATCGACGGTGGGGTGAGTTGATGCTAGCGCCAACACTTACACTACGCCTCGAGCGACGCTTCCGGTGAGTTGTTCCATTCTGGTGTGGAGTAGATCCGTTTACCGCCGTCGCTACTTCTGGTGGTCGGGATATTCGTATGCTCGGCGCGTCCTGACGAATATCTTCCGTTTGTAGATCGTGCGACAGCATCACCCTCGAGAGGAGACCATCGATATGGTTTATTTCTCGTTCATATCTAAAACGCTCCACTTCCCCATTGTCCATCGGTCGTGGACGATCGGTCCGTCCGTCTAGCTCTACCAACCGTTCCGAGTCTGGGGCAGTTGACGGTAGCTCACCGTTTTCTCGTTGCCGTCTTCTTAAGCTGCTTTGGGTATGGAAGCTTTCCTCACGTACCATCAGCGTACCGATGTTGCTCCTCACCAGCTTGTAAATTTTGGGACGTGGTTTGATTGGGGTGGTTGATGGTTCGGCTGGAATCTCTTCGATGGTGACACCATCTGCATCTGGCTGCGCTGGTGGATCATCTCTTGCTGCTGGCAGTACGAGCTGTGGAACGGCCGGAACCACCAGCTGTAAGTCTCGTCCGTCGTCCTCCTCCGTTGAGCTACGGCCGTAGAATTCACTGATGCGTTCGAGAATAGAACTGGACCGACTCGCCAACGAACGGCGCGATCGGCGACGTATGATTGGTGGAGCATCCGGTACACCGATTGCATTTGCCGACTTACTCTTCTGCAGTGATCCCCGTCCATCCTCCACGTCCGCACCGTTGATCAGTCTGTATTGTGAACCGCTTGTTGACAGCTTGTGGCCGAGTCCTTTGTTTTGTAGTTGATTGAAGATGTCAGCTAGCGACTCACCGGACGTTGAGAGTTTCTCCTTCACCAAGGATGTGCGTGACCGTCGATAGCGTCCCGGTCGTGTGTCAAGTTCTCTGGAGCTGCTACTACTCTGCAGCAGTACCGATTGGTCGGCAGGCACTCGTCCAACATCGGAACCATCGGAACGGATGACACAGTCTGGCTGATCGACTTCCACCATCAGCTCGCCGCTAACACCATCGTACAGCTGTATCTTTGGAAAGCTTATGTTGGGTGAGGAACTGGACGTGGTGAGTTCCCACTTCCAGGTCTTTGGCTTCTTCAGCGCCAACCGAAGCAAATTGTCTGCGCTGAGCAGATTGTTGTTGTTTGCATCGCAGGACCCTTCGTCACTAGCCGTGGTAGCAATGCTGTGTCGGTAAGACATCATTGCGGCACCAGATTTAATGTCCACCCAATTAAAGTCTTTCCGGTCGCGAAGTGTTCCATAAGCTAATGCATCACCAACACATCCTGTCGGATGAAATAAACACTGCACAACATTACACACGATTCCCGGGGTGGCGCGGCAATAATTCCTACCCCTGGAGGGCGCTGTCGTTTCAGAATCTGTTCGTCGTCGTCGATCATATCAAGACCTCCGTGTCATCTGACTGCATCTTGCCAATGAAACCACCCAGTACGAGATCGTTTCTAATCGTTTTTTTTTTTCTCTAGCAACGATGAGCAAAGCCTGCGTGCAACGTGATCCTCCGTTATAAGGTCGTTATACTTTTACGAGCGCACCGATCACAACCGAATGCGCCAGCTGGTTCCTACAGGTTGCTTTGTCTAGCGCAAAACCTACACCGTACACGCTATTTGTGCGACCCGCTTCGCGCGAAGACACTGTCTTGCCAAAAATAGCTTGACCGCGTGGCTTCTGAACGTGGTTGCGACGAAAGCGAGAGTGACGTACGACGGTCAGTGTGCTGCATGACGTCGTCAGAGATGTAAGTTGTTGTTTTTTTTTTCTTTGAGGTTTGAGCGAGAAGTGTAGTCGTGTGGCGGTTTGAAGATTCCACATCTTGTCTTCAGCCACAATCGGGAACATCAAAGCGTATGCCGGCACGTGTGTGTACGTGTTCGGCTACTTTGCCTAAACACTGGTCGCAAGGTCGAGGATGAGCATGAGCACGATCGTACGACGATTATTGATTATTTTGTTTCCAACTCGCTCAGAATCAGTTCTAACAATTTCAATACAGTGTCAAAATTGGTGTCGAAAGGCTGAAGAAAAAATGGTATATGAACTGTTTGGACTGTACGTGTCAACAGCCATCAATCGTAACAAATGCCACACTACGGACGTCAGTAACTGGTGAAAGGTAGTATATATATCGATGTCAGATAAACATCTAGAAGCACCGTTACCGTCTAAAGTAAACAATATCAGCAAAGGCGCGAAGGCCAACGCGGCCCGTAACGCACCTAATCTGACATCGCTGACATAAAACCACTGTCAAATGGTTTGTTTTTGTGTGGGGAGAACAAGCGAGTAAAAAAAGTCAAAAATTCATCTCTCAAAAACTGCCATCTTGCCAAGGCCATTCCTATATATCTACCTAGGTCTGGTACCTGCGGTTTGGCATTCGCAGGGCCATCACCTTGCCGAACAGGGTCAACATTACGTGTGGTTGTGTGTTTCCACCGTTTTCGTCGCTGCTCTCCAAAAGGGGACCAAAAATAAACTACTGAATTATTATTTTAAAACGGACACCAGGTGACGTACATACTTCAGGCACTGTCGTCATTGCTCAGGTAAAGCAATGGCATTACTTACGCTACGCGAAAATCCGTTAGCAACAATAATTTCCCTGCCTCATTTCATTCATCTTGAGACGGCTAACGTACTACGTGCTGTTGGTTGCTATATGAACGTTCTGCCTGTGTGCTTACTGGCAAACAAAATTTTAACTCTGCTATCGCGTTCTCCTCCGCTAGACCTCCCGTATCTGCTGACCGTACGCCGGTACGGGCCGGTAACTATTTTTACCCCAAAACAACATTAAAAACTCAAACCACTGGTACAACTGGTACGGATCATCGGACGCATCATTGGGCGCATTTGCATAGCACGAGGTCCCCTTTCCACCTTTACGATGTTTCGGTGAGTAGCTCAGTGTAGCTGACTCTGACTTTGGTTAGCACGCGCTTTGATTGCTGCCATGGAATGTAGTCGGGGTTGTCTATCTCGGTCAGATAATGATCACGTCAACATCAAACACGAAACAGATTCTGAAACGCATCCACTTAGTGTCTTGCCACACGAGTAGGACACCTTTTCCCAGGTTCACGGTTCCACATAAAAAAAAACAATTGTCCGCTTCAGATACACACTAAGCCTACCAATCGTTGGAAAGCCTCACAGCACAGCCTGGATAGCGGTTACACCCGTGCAGCACGAAACAGGGGCTTTTACCGTACACGGCACGTTCGATTTTACGACTGAGCCCCCGATACGACGCGTACCGCACGCGAAAAAATCGCCCCAGGTCAGGTTGGAGCAGGACCGCGCGAACGAATTCGAAGCGTCAGACAGGGACGGGGATGCGCCAATGCGGGATGCGCGAGCTGCGCAAGACGCGTGACGTGCGAGCCGGGACATAACAATGTTGCCGGTTGCGGATAAATAAGCAAATTCCTTTACGGAAACTCCCACACACACACGCACGTAAACACCGAAGAAGAGGTTCGAAAATACGCGCGCAGGATCCAGACAAGGTAGCGCAGTATTGTGATGAAGCGCATAGGTAAAACACACGCCGAAGGACAGGATGAGCGAAGTTAGCAGCTTGCACACTCTGTCCGCAGCCCATCCTTGACGGTCAATGTGAAGAGCATGCGGAGCATGTGAATGCATGCACGGTACATTTGCGCATGACGGTTGCATATTTATTATTATTGGACGATTCCCTTCCCCCAACAAGAATTCCCAAACCGTAACGTAGGACGTTTTGTGGGAAGCCGGTCCTACGCATTCTTGTACTGAATGTCTGCAAATAATGCTTTGTGACGTTCGCGAAATCTGCGATACAGTGTGAGCTAGTACCTATGTTGACGGATGAATTTATTCTTAACTGTGAACATAACGAGAGATAAATCACAAGTTAAGCAACTAGCAGTACTATTTTGGAACAATAAAAGTAATAGAGATTTCTGGAAGTAACAGAGATTCTTGTGGGAATCCACGATGATGGATCAACTTGAAGTACTAAAAACATTAGTGTTGGTAGAATCCGATTCATAACTCTCAACGAATCTGTTGGACATTATTGAATTTTATTGGACATTATTGTTCCTAATGGTTTAAGAATTCTTACTAGTTAAGACGGCAAAAGTTGGGAAAAGTGAGCGATGAGCAAGGTCCGATGATATCAACAATTAAGAACGATTTCCGGGACACAAACGTAAAGTAGGAGATGTTGAAGTCGAACATATCACAACACGAGTTCAGAGATCTCAACTCTCGCACAACGAAAGTCCTTCTTCTCGTGGGAGGACGTAGGAGGACGTGAGGACTTTATTAGTGGGATGTGAACGAGAATCATTGTAAGGAGATCTGTAACAGGAGTGCACAAACAAAGGATGATTGGGCTATTACTCGACATCTTTCGAGGAATTCTAAGCCCAGAAGTTGACATCTAGCGGTATAGTGAGGGCGTGAGATGCAAGTGTGGTCCAAGTTCGAGGATTGGAAGGTGGAGGACAACATTACTGAGGCGTATTGCAGAATTGGTAGGATCAATATACAATATAGAGATTCCAATGCTAGCGGGTCGTTGAAATCTACGGGCAGACGTAGATCATGTTAAAGAAACAATGACGGAAAAATGTTGAGCGAAGTAGCCAAGAGTCAAGAGTAACTCAGCATTATTGGAGATCTTGGATCTTGGAGATCTTGAATCTTGGAGATCTTGAAATTTGGAGATCTTAGCTCTTGGAGATCACAAAATACATTCTTGAAGAAGCTTAACTAATTTGACCATTCTGAACTCCATCCTACAATCCCTTCACTACCTTCTGACTATACCTGACGCAATGTCTGAACAGAGTACAAGGACTTTCAGAAATTGGCTAATAGCGGCATATAACTACGACTTAATAAATAATAAAGATTATGTAAACATGTATGACGATATTGTCGTCCAGTATGCATGTGGGGCTAGAGAAATTATTCTATTAAACAATATTAGACATTGAGCCATAGCGCTTCCGAGCACATATTCCTAGCCTGATAGTGTTTGTTTTTCTAATCCATGTCGTTTATTAAGGTTGCTTACCTCCTGATGCAGCACCAAGTGCAAATATAGCCTGTTTTTATACACAGCATTCCAAGCCGTAAAATCATGCCCTAATGTCTAATGGACGCAAACACACCCTACCCTAATGTATATACCTAGAGTAAGGCACACATACACACTAGCCCCATTCAAAAGCAAGCAGCAAAGCGAGAGTGATGGCGCAAGATCTGTTTAATTACGCCACTGTTCTGCCAACTGTTGTACTTTGCACGCCCAGCTCCAAACTCCACTGTATCCGGCACTGGGGGAAGGCAACCTTGCCAAGGAAAATGTGTAACAGCTGTACCAAAGCAACTCAGGGATTACTCGCTATTCTCTGGATCTATGGCTGTGTGTGTGTGTGTGTCCTGGTGGGTGTTGGTGTCTGTATCCAACCAAGGATAATGTAAGCCCAACGCATCGACATCGAACAATGGGCACAGGAAGTTTGTCGAACAGCAGCACAAGATTGCAATGAATAGACATACACCGAGCCACACGCATAGTAGTGAACCAAAAAAAAAGGAACACGTCCAGAGATAAGAGAGAGAGAAAGAGAAAAAGGAAAAAAAACTAACAAACTTCCTTCTAACAAGTCTAATTAAAATCGCACAACTTGGCTAGGGCGTTTTGTAGGGCAGTGGTTGGTTTTTTTCCTTCTGGAGTTCGCCCACCAGTAACCCACCGCATCACCGGCTAAAAGAAAAGGCGAGGAAAATACTCTTCCTCGCCTACTTTTGCTAACTTTCCTCACCCCTTTCCACTTCCTCCCCCAGGATTCTTACTATCAAAAAGAAGAATCAAAAACGAATACCGAAAGGGCTTAAGTAATCTGCTAGTTTTCCTGCTTTTCTTTACGAGCTATCGCACTTGTCTTTTTTTTCTGTCGTATTCTTTACTTTACGTCCTGCTGAGCGAAGAAGTGATGTGAGTTTTAGACAGGGACGGGACCTGCCGCCCCGAGGGGGAAGATAAGCAGGGGATACGAAGCTTCTTCGCTTTTACTGCTAGTTATTATCGTACAGCATGCAACGAACAAGGGGCGGTTACAAACAAACTTATTATGTTTACAACGTATCCAAGGGAACTATCGTGGCCCCTTTGACAGTGAAAACAAACTGGTTCCGTACTGTTTAAAAATAAATTCATATCCAATTAAATGGTGGAAAGTTTTCTCTGCTTACACCTCGAATACAAACATTCGCAAACACATTTTAATGGTAATGCCTTTTTTTGTGGATGCGATCACACATCTAGACTTGAGCTGGGTTGTGATTAATCACATATGTACAGCTTCACAGCAGCAAAAGATTGATACTGTCAGCTTCAAGGTACGCCGTTCTTACCTTTGAGCTGATAGTATCGCACTTCCTTAAGACACAACCATCCAGGAAGTGCAAATACCAACAAAACAGCACAACTACGAACAACACGCAACGTACGGAAAACGGAGCATTCTATTTTCTTGCTCTATTCCTGATGCCACGGATAACCGTTCCTTCGCGCTACAAGGCGCAGAAAACTGTAATAGAAAAAGCAACTCCCGGCAAGAAACAAAGCAACTCGTTACATCCGGTTATCTAAACTTTTACTCCTTTCCACCGAGAAGCTGGGAAAACAAGATTTAAATGAAGCAACAACAACTTAAAAAAAAACTACCCAGTGGCAGAATGATGAAAGACACACACACGGTTTCTCCGACGCAGTGTGCTAAAGGTAAACAACTTTCTCCGTGGACAAGTTTGCTCGTTTCTCCGTGGCGCTAACTTTATCAAACGATTGCTAGTGTACTTCCTGGTAGTGGGTTGTCCATCTCGGCAGAGTCTCGGTCACTGCTTACAGCCTTCGCAGTTGGACGCTAGCAGCGAAGAAACGAAAAAGAAATCCGACCACTAGGAGGAGCAAGATGTTTTTACAAACGATTTGTATCAAGCAAAACAACCCATGAGGTTGGGCTTGGAATTGAATTTTTGGGGCAAAGAATTCGTCAGAAGTAAACAAACTTTGCAATACCACTCTCTCCCCCGTCCATACTAAAGACCCTTTCCACCACTTCACAAAGAGTTCCCAAGAAAAGAAAAGAAATGTCTGGAACGTCCAATGTGACCAGCCTGGTATTTTTATTTTTTTTTGGGGTTCGCAACATTAAACGAAAACGCACATCGAGATTGTGTGATGGCACGTAGAAATTAATTAAATCCACTTTCTTTCTTCCCTTACATTCCCTTTTCTTAGCGCCGAGTCAATAGATAGACGAGTGTGGGTAAGTGAAAAACAAAACTTGACATACGAACACTTTACCCCGGCGTAATCGATGAAGACTTACGGCCGGATTAGAAGCGCCGGGAGTATGTGGAACGGTGTACATGTGAGGAAAGGGGGTGAATAATTTGCGGGACTGTCGAAGCGAGACTGACAGATGACGGCCGGTAGCCGTGGGCTAAATCGATCAATCGAGCACGTAGGACATGAGACATTCCAGCGGGCTAACGCTGGCAGGTAATCGGTATCCTGACACATCGACGACCACCAACCCACTGGGGGTGGTAGACGAATATACAACAGAGTATCCTTCCATATGTAGCGTGTTCCCCATCCACACCGGTGCGCAGACTCGGCAAAACCAGCTGATCGAATGAAACAGGACAATGGAACAAACCCGAATCACAAGCAGGCGAAAGTGATCTAAAGTGCGACACGATTCGTGAGGGATTTTAGACGTAAGCCTTAGTTAGGGACCTTAGTTGAAGAGTAAGCCGTTCCGAAGTTGGTTAGTTAAAGAGATCTAAGAGCAATATAAACCAACTTCCAATGAAAGATTACGTCGAAGCAAATCACATCGGGATATTGGGAGGTACCTCCTGTGACTTCCTCAAAATTAAGTCCACCTCGTGAGTAGTCACGCACGCCTAGCCTAGTGTTGGCAGTTAATCCAGGTCAGATTATACCTAACTGCTCGCTCCTCTACATACGTCTATTATCTACTACCGGACCTCCATCGCTATAATCCGACCGTTTTGGCCATTAGCTTCCTCACTGCACCAATTTCCTGGTGGCAATAGCTCGCTTTGTGCAAACTTCTCGGAAGTTCATCAGCATTATCGACCAGCGAAAAATCCGCCAACTCCCGCCCCCCTTGGTGAGCTTTTTCGTGTGTAACGCTACATCAGCTAATTGAAAGCAGCTTTTCGATGTTGCCAACTCATTACCTGTTCCGCCACGCACTACCTCCAGCAAAGTGCGTACGTTGGACGAGCTAGTTTACATCCGGACGTGGATCTATTTCTAGCTACAATTCAGCTATACTTCCCAGCAACAGGTGGGTTTTTGCATCTTTTACCAACCAACCCCTGGCACGTATCTGGAAGTCGTGACATAGTTGACGGATTGATGGTAGAATGCCTAACGGACTTTGGGCTTCCTGTTTTCGACATCACACCATCACGATCCCAACATCGGGGATGTGGTTTCAATGCGTTCAATGGCGTGTTTGCACCATTAAACGTTATTGGTCGCGTCCTGCCGGTTGAAGTACCTCACATATCCGGACGAAGAGTTTTTGGGGACGAAACGGAAATGTTGGTTACAGGGTAGAAACTTTCACCAACAGGTCACCCCAAGTTTCGCCCACAAATCGTTTGGTAGGCAGGGATTGTGTTTCGGCACTGGAGGGATGAATGATTTATCATCTACGCCTTTCGCCGATTGCTCAATCTTGAAGTTTGGTGCGATTGGGGGACGTTGGAACCGGGAACGTTGGAAGGTGGTCCTATTTTAATGACACTTTGCAACCTCAGCTCACAGAGGTCGTCACAGGGGACCTCTTCCCGTTCCAGCCCAGTGAGTACCCAGTCGTTGTGGACAATGAGTTGGAACACACACACTCACACACACACTCACACACACACACACTCACACAGTCACTCACAAAAACTTACTCCATCCCATCAAAAGCCATTTTCTGCAGGACGAATGATAAATGTGACCTAAAACCCCCCGGAACGTGCCGTCTCGTTTTCCCCGGGGGTAGCCCAGGGATAGGAACCAGGCGTAGGCGGCTTTCCACAGAAAAAGGGATCTTAATAGCACGGAGAGCGGGAAGAAATGCCCAAATCGACCACAAATGGGAAAATCGTTAGCAGTGGCGGTGAAGGGCATCGAAAGCAGTAATCCAAACAATTGCCCACCCGCAATCACCGTGGAAGGATAATAGGTCATAAAGACTTGGCAGGACTTGGTGCTGCTGTTTGGATTTATAAATACTCACCCTCCCAGTTTTTTTTTTTGGGCGATATGAAATATGCGCCATCCTCATACCCGCTCCATAGGAATTGGGGGTTATCACGCGCTGCGGCTTGTTCAAAAACTGCAACCGAAAGGGTGGAGGTATCTCGCCAAAAAAAATAAAAAACAAGGATACGAATACTGCGGAGGTGAAAATGAGCTTCCCAATTATGGCTTATTATTTCCACCCCGGGTGCCTTTGCAGCTTTTCTTCCAAAATTTGGTGTTGCTTTCAATTGCGACCACCCCATCCCGATTGGTGATTTTTCTTTCCGTTGCTGAAAATTGATAAACAAAAGGGAGTGAAGGGAACAACCGGAAAGGGGGAACGTTGCGGAGTACAATAAAACTCTTCTCCCTGGCAGAGATTCTCAACTCAGGGTGTGGGAAATAAATTTGATTGAAGACCGTACTGGGACGGTGGAAGGGGGGGGGGGGGGGGGGGGGGGGGGGGGGGGTTTTTTTTTTTTTTTTTTTTTTTTTTTTTTTTTGCTTATAGAGATTTTGCGTCTAACGACGGCATTCATCTCTTGTTTGTGAAGATTTTATATTTGCTGGTACAAGTCAGTAGCTTTGAGGAATTTGAGTAGCCTTGTTTGGCATG
>CM028102.1:4813265-4840617 GCA_016170015.1 Anopheles longipalpis
AGGTTTTTTTTTTTTTTTTGGGGTGTGAAAAATAAAAAAAAAAAGGGGGGGGAGGGGAGCGAGGGGGGGGGGGGGAGGGGGGGAAAAAAAAAAATCCCCTTCCCCCGGGGGGTGTTTTAGGGGAGGGGGGTGGATGAAGAAGCATGAGGGAGGGGGGGGGGGGGGGGGGGGGGGGGGGGGGGGGGGGGGTGCGTGGAGGATGGATTTTTGTTTGTTTTTTTTTATTTGCTTGGAAAGTTGAATGAGCCCAAAAGCGATGGGCGTTTGGTATGGTCCAATGGCCGTGTGATCAATGGCCGAAGCAAAAATACTGTTTTTTTTTTTGTTTTAATCATTTTATATATACTGCAACTGGATGGGGGCGAGATGGTTTAAATGGTGTTGAAGAATTGAAGAAACAATTTTCTTCAAAAGTACTGCAGCAATTCATTTCCCTCCATTCCGTACTTAGTTTTGGGTGCTTTCTTCCATTTTGATGATTAGCTGTCAGGAAAAATAAATGTCCGTCATCTAGAAAAAAAAGTGACGTCCCTGCACAGGAGACACATCAATTGAAATGCGTGTTTTGTACAAAGCTTCTTTAAGAAATATAATTTTTACCAAAAAAAAAATCATTTTTAAAATATTCAAACAATCCCGAAGGAGGTTCGTTAATCACACGAACGGGTATTCTTCTTCCATTGCTTCTATGGACCCTTTTTTAGTTTTAATTAAAAGTGATTGAAACTGCGCTAAAGATGTGGCCCAAACCTGCGAAATAATGACAAAATGATAACGCGCCTCGGGGCAATAAAAATGTGGCGCATGGAGTCCACATGGAGGCCACAGTCGCACAAGGGCACACGGGTTCGTGATTAATGGTTCTGCGTTCAGCTGCGTCCCGAACGCATACCAGCGTTCGGGCATGAGCCGCGTAACGATAACTGAAACTTACCATCACTGGTGGAAGTCGTCTATTTGGTCGGCGAAAAGTTGAACTTCAACTGATGAACAAAAAGCGTTACGGGAATGGGGCAAATTAAAACGGATGCACCACGAAGCCTGGACCAAAATTTGGACAACGTACTAATCCATTCCATTTTCCTGGAAAAAGGGAAAGGAGCGAGGAAAAAAGTTACACTACCGGGTTACGAAAACGTTTCCCATTCCTTGGAAATTGAATATTTGAAGATACTTCTCCTGTGAGGTGAATGTGTGTTTTTGATGTATTCGTTGTCGAAGAATCCTTGTTTTAGATCTTCAGATAGAGAGAGAGAGAGAGAGAGAGAGAGAGAGAGAGGGAGAGAGGGAGAAAGAGAAGGAGAAAGAGAGAGACCGAGAAATAATCGCAAAAATGGAGCGGAACTCACCAGATAGTGAGCGAATGTGATGATGACTCGCGGCTTTTCCTTTTTCCCGGGTGGTAATCAATGATCTTCATTTTTAAAACGACCAAAAAAACAACTTTTGTTTATTTGGTCGGTGAGGGGAAAGGAAAACAAGGAATCAGGAGGAAGGGAACGATTCTGGACTTTAGCCCCGAGGGAACAAAAATGGAACGTTGAAGCATTGACTATCGCTTGACGTGCGACGAAAAATAGAAATGATAAACTGTTGCCGGACAAACGGACGGCATGATGATGTCGAAACTCAAAACTTCAATCTTCTTTCTAAGAGAGAAGGAAAGGGAGAGGGGGAAGAGAGAGAGAAAAGGGAAAGCCCTACCGCGGGTGAGAGAGAGAGAGGACCTTTCTCCCTGAAGGGTGGCTCCGTAAAATGTTTGAAATGAGTCGCAATTTTTGGTCGCCGCGCAATTTGCGGAACAAATGACTGTCACGCAGCGTAGCCACGGCAATGAATTGTGTCTTTCAGCTTTTTTTTTTGTTTAGAAAAACCGAATGGCAAATTGTGAATGGGATGCCCGGGAGGATGAGTAAAACTTTTCCCTTCAAACTTTAACCGGTGGATGGTGGATATTGACGCCTTATCGCGCGTGGGACGTGATTATGATGAGATGAACAATTTTGCCCTTCCCGTCTTCCCTTCCCGTCTTCCCTTCCACTGCCGGAACCAAGCCAAGAAAGAGAGAAAGAGGCCTTGCGAAAAAAACAACAACTTGACACACCACTCCTTTGGGATTGCTCATCCTTCACTGCATCACCACCGAGTGATAGCGACAACAACTTCACAAAAACCTGCTTTACCAGCAAAAGGCTCGATCTATAATTTTATTTATGTCATTTTAATCGTCTCGTCACTGTTTGCTTCCCGCCACCCTGACGCTCTTACCTTCCTAATCTTCTTATCTCTTTCGTGCTACTTGTCGCGTATCCTCCTTCTCCTAGCCGTTTTCTATTAAAGGTATTCGATTATGTGCTTTATTTACGTCCATGTACCGTTTGACCTCCCCCCGTGAAACAAGGCTGCTTACAGACTAAATTAAATATCGCCAAAAACCGTGCCTTTGCATTTTTTCAGAGAAGGGAAACATATCTTTAAAAAATCTACTGCTGTTTTGCTATAAAAAGAAGAAGAGAGAAACAGAAGTATTATAGACAAGCATTAACAAGACAAGACCTCTTAATAAATGATTCAAATAATTATTACAGTCGAGCGCCGATTATCCGTGTACCTTTTATCCGGCTGTCGCATTATCCGTGCGGCTCGGAAATGACAGTTCCAAATGCGAATTGACATTGACAAGTGCAAACCGTTGATGTCAACAAATAAAAGCCTCTATAGGAAATGATACTATTAGCCCAAGTTCGACCAAATAGAACAGATTTATTTTGCAAAGTGCAACTAAGAAAATTAACATCTTGCTTTAGAAGAAAAAAAATCACTAAACATTAATATTTATCAATAAAAAGAATTGTGCCTATTATCCGTGTTATTCGCTTATCCGGCAGGGGCTCGGTCGCGACGAGCACGGATAATCGGTGTTCCACTGTACTTAATTTTGTAAGCAAACGTCACTTTTAGTTGTCATAGTTGCTATAAAAATAAAATTCTTATAATAAAACACCTTTTTTTGTCACACGCGTAGCATACCTTTCAGGCGCATTTTGGTACAACAGCAACCCACCAAGCCACCATGAATAGATGACACGACATAAAGCGTGGAAAGTAATAAAATCTGCACCACAAATTACCGACAGAAATCTTATTTAGAGTTTTGTTTTATTCATACGCTCAATCCGATGAAAAAAAACATGGCTTCACGTTGACGTTGGTAGGAGGAATCCGCTGCACGCGAAGAAACCACTCACACGGCAGTAAACGGGCGTGCGGAACACCCCCACAGCGAAAGCATTCGAATGTAAAAGATAAACTATGTTTGCAACCCCACTCCAAACCTCCCACCGGACCGGAAACGATGCCATATGCAAAACATATTGCATTGCCGAAAACAAAAAAACAAACAAACTCAACAGCTGTAAAGAACGTGCGGACATTTTCCCGTACTTGTGTCTCAAACGAGGCTGTGTCGTTTGATGGGGCTGAAAAATGGAAAATGGGATGCACGCGCGTGTAGCATAATGGCGTTTGGTTTCGTTTTTCAACATCATCATCCTCATTATTGCTATTAGAACTACCACCGGCCGTGAGCTGAGCTCGCCGCTTTTTTTTTTCTTTCTTTCTCCTCCTTCCCCATCCGTTCTGGATTGCAATTTTGAGCTGAAGTTTAAATAATCTTTGCCCGCCCTATATCTACCGGGCCAGGGGGGGGCGGGGGGGTTTGGTACTTCCGGGTTTGGGGACGGGTAATGCCAGCATCGTACATCTACATCATGCTTTCGTTTGCGCATAATTTCATCGTCTGTTTTTTTTTTCTTTTTTTTTTGCTCTTTCATATTTCCCTCCCTTTTTGGAGTTTCTTTTCATATTTTCCATCGAAGCGTAACGTGCCGGTGGCAGAAAAGAAAAGCTGCTGGTGTACAATTGCTGAAGGAACATTCACTTGCAAGGGTGAGAGGGTTTTTTTTTCGATGGCAGGAAGGGAAAGGTGCAGGGGAAAAATAGAGAAAACTCCCTAAGAATCCATGGCTGGCCGCAAGTCGCAGCACACGGAAGAAAAGGTATTCAATTAAAAGTTTTACTTTTCTACCCTGCCCATGCTCCTGGGACCTGGGTTGGTTTGCAGCGAAGGGTTCTAGTTAACTCGTTACTTACAGCGAGGTTCAAGCCCGGGACTTGTCTAACTGGCAGCCTCGATCTAGGGGTAGCACAAGGGAACGTAAACCTCCCGATCTGACGAACAGTTTTGGGGACGTTTTTTTTTACCTTCTCATGGTGGTACACTGCGGGCCAAAATCGGTTGTTCGTGTCTCGTTAATCGTGAACGCTTGGCAAGTTTGCGGAAGCGCAACAGCACACCCACAGCGACAAACAGAAAAGAAAAAAAAACAACCGCAGACCTCGGCTTACCTTTTTTTTGGTAATAAGTAGACTACAACAAACCAAAATAAAAAATAGCAGTCCGCGACATCGTCCATCCGATCCGACTACGACCTCCCCAAAAAAAAAAAAGAAAAGCAAACACCGTCTGGGAAGTACGGCACAACTTCGTAAGGCCGCATGAAAGTTTAAAAAGCCGCATGTCGGCGAACGAAAGCGAATGGGCACACAGCCGCCACAGGTCACTTGCAAGCCCCGTCTGTAATTGGATTGATTCAATATTCATACCCGAAGAACCGGTGGAGACTGCGCCCGCCAAATGCAACAGTCAAACGTTTGCTTTCGTCCGTGTATCTTAAGGGAGTGTGATCTGTAAGATACGAGACACATCAACTATCGTGAGATGCTTCCCTTCCATCGACAGCGTGCGAAGGGCTTCCACGGTGCAGGAGTTTAAAAATCTTCATACATAAACGATGAGCTTTCGACGTGGTCGTGGATGTGGCGTGAGATACCTGCAAAAGTTATGGCAAGCCGGTCGCCATGTTCGGGGGTTATGCCCTATCGGGCAGCAGCAGCAGCAGTTGTGTAATATGTTGCTCGTTTTACGCATCCCTCAACAATGCTATCGAGCGTATCGATCCGGCCGGAAAACTGGAAAACTGGGTTCCAGCTCACATAAAGGAACTTTAAAATCACACTTTTGCATTCGTGAAATTGCATACCTTACGGCGCTTTTCCGTTCACATTGCATAGATAGCGGCGAATTCATTAACAGGCATAACAAAGCGCCTAACAGTATGCAATTTGCAACGCAAAACCTTCCTTTTTTGGTTTTTAGCACCGAATCTGTTGCTTTCTCCTCGAAACAAGTAACAGTAGCAGCAATAATTTCTATTACAAACCATAATCATTACCCATTACCCGAAGTAGCTGCTCATAACTACTAAATAATTGTCACGCCCATTGAAAAAATACGCCCAAACACACTCACTCATACAGCCTTTCTAGCTTCAAAATGGTGATGGTTTGAAGAGGTGTCACACGCTATCAGCTGCCGGGCCGTGCCGAGCGTTTGTATGTAAATTTCATACGCCATGTTTTCACCATCCCCCCGGGCTCGTATCGTTAAGCTTTTCAACTTGTTAGCTCGCGTCACCGGCCGCCTTCCCGCCGCACAAGGCGCATCGGAATTCGATATTGGTCGGTGATGGAATTTAATTGAAATTTCCCTTGTCAACCTTATACACTCCTACCCTTCTCAGATGAGGGGGAAAGGTGGAGGGAAGGGAGGGGAAAGGTTTTCCACCCCCGGTCTCAATTTCCTGGCAAGGCCCAATTTTTTTTTTTTGTTCCACCGATTCTAGTGACGGGTTGGCCACGGTACACTTGTTTTGCACGACGATGCAATTCTAACAAGTGCGTTCTATCGCAAGCGCACTTTGTAGCAAATACGACACTCTATCTCTCTTTCCCTTTCTCCCCCCCCCCCCCTTTGGTTATGGTTCAATTCATACACTCCCTTCTCCCACCCTCCTCCTCCCCTTCCCCCTCTCTTGTTTGATTTTCATTTTCATATGCATTTTCAACTACTCCTCACGCGCTCACTTCACACATTGGCGATAAATCGAAAATGAGCTCCCAACTACCCCTCAAAAACACCTTTCCTACCTCCCTCCTCTCTTGCGATGGGTGTGGTCGGGGGTGAGAGAGAGCGTGTAGATGGGTAGGTGTGTGAATTGATATAGCAAGGATGTCGCCGATCCAGGTCAAAATTCGTGTTCGTGCCTATTTATTATGCCGGGCAGATATTTTCATCAAAATCGCATAATAAATTCATACTCGACCAAACGCCCTGCACCGGCGTGCTCCGATTTTGCCCGACATACCGCTCGTTTCTCAAACCTCGCAAACCGCTATGGCGCTAGAACGTTTCGTGCGGAAAAGCAACATTATGCCACTTCCACCTGACTGAACCATATTTGAACTTATATTCAAAATTTCTTGTTTTTTGTATTATAAATTTTTCCAATTTTAAAGCATTATAAAGTATTTAATTGTGATTTTGTTGCAATAGGTTTCTTTTCATTCAAATAATGCTTTAAACTAAAAGAGAATAAACATCAGAAAAAAAAATTTACAAAAAATTTTCAACTCGAAAATTTCATAAGGGGTACCCCTTACGTTTTTTTTGAGAAATTTTGCAAAAAAATTTAAATTGTTTTTTTTTTTTTCATGCCAATTGGTTGAAAAAAGTTTCTTTTCACTCAAATAATGTTTTAAATAAAAAAAATGAAACATCTGAAAAAAATATGATAATTCTAAAAATTTGAAAATTTCATAAGGCTCAATTTAGCGCCAAATTTTGGCTATAACTCGGTCAGTATCTATCGGATCGCCAATCTTTAACCTGTGATCGATAGATGGCACCAATGGCTACATTTTCTTCTTGGACGGCAATGCCCTCACACGTCTGTGCCAGAAGTTATTCGAGGAACCAAGTTCCATACCCTGTTTGAGAAAATGTAAAATTTTCCTCATTTTTGTGCAGTTCAACAAAATTTTTAAATGTGATATATTTTAATGCGAATTTGTTGTAATAAGTTTCTTTTCACTCAAATAATGCTTTAAATAAAAAAAGAATAAAAAATCAGAAAAAAAAATTTCCGCTCGAAAATTTCATAAGGCTAACCCCTTACGTTTTTTTTTGAGAAATTTTGCAAAAAAAATTAAATTGATTTTTTTTTCATGCCAATTGGTTGCAATAAGTTTCTTTTCACTCAAGTAATGCTTTAAATAAAAAAAAGAATAAAAAACATTAGAAAAAAATAAAAAATATCGAAAAACGTGAAAATTTCCTAAGACCTTACCTTAGGGAGGAAAACACGCCGATCGAGTTGCAAGCAGAGCCGTAGAGAGCTCATTCTCAATTTAACTCACTCTTTCTCTCTCTCTCTTGTTGGCTTTAACGACCGCTTCCAGTCAATGCCGACCATTTCTGACTTACTAGACACATTGCTACGGCGGGACGGTCCCCACGAGATTTGATCGCCAGTCCTATCGTTTAGAACCGGCACCATTTGTCACATACACCACCGGGCGGTCCCCGTTGTTCGCCATTAAAAGGACAATAAATAGTTTCCCGCTTCTCAATCGAAAATTGAATAGATCGATTCTTGTTATTCAAGAAAAATAGTACATCAATTCTACGCTTTGTTTTTGCATTTCTCATTTCTACTCTGCTCATTACAATATTCCTTCATGCTTGCTCATTCTATTAAGACTTGCTTCTAACTTACTTTGTATTAATTAATTTTTCATTTTCTTCACTTCACTTAATTGGGTTGCTTCTATTCACGTTTCGCGTCTATGCTTTCCCATGCTAGAAAGTATTCTTATTAAACCCTCCATCAGTACTGCTGTCATTGCGGCAAGAACTCCACCGTGGCCTTCCCGGACTTTGTTGCATCGTTGCACCATGGTGTTTAAATATTCAAAGCACTTATGCAACCAGCCCACCCCGCATCCGTTTTACCACAAACTCAAAAACCCTAGTACAGGAACAAAAAAAACTATTTCTTCTTGCTCGTTCAATACCAACCAATCGAGGTCGGTAGCGAAGTGGCAAAGCAGAAAAAAATGGGGAAAAAAGAAGTAATAATCGTGAACCATGCTTGCCCTGTTTCAAGCCGGCTCGTTAGAATAAAACAATGCCATTTGCTAGGCGAGACCCGGCTAGCAATGGAGCAAAAGGGCGGGGAAAATGGCAGAAGCGGAATGAAGAAAATTTGACCCATAGTTGACTTTCACAGCCAGCCTTTCTTCGCTTATTCGCTGTTTACTTTACGCGACAGGAAAGCAACGTTGTTGTTTTTTCTCTTCTACTACACCTGCAGTTGTTCCTTTTACCTTTAAGTGCGTTCGGGGCATTTTACAGGGTTACTCAAGTAGATTTTCTTATATGCTTTTTTTAGTATACATTCAAAACATTTTATTCAAAATGGCGAACACTCAAAACGAAATTAATTGACGTGTTGAAATGAACAGTTAGAAAAAAGGACTCAAGTGTGTCAGGAAGCCATTGAGTAACCCTGCCCAACATTATCGTTTCTATTGAGCACCAGTTTTATCATTAGACCTGGGGCAAACCATCGATTGCGTGAATCGGTACAATTTTAAGTGGTATCGACAGGAAGGAACGAAAAATTGCACACAACAACAGGAGTAAAAAAACTTTTCCGCTGTTTATTCCTTTTTATGTGCCAAGGGAGTTTTTTTTCTGTGTTGGCTATGTTTATCTTTTTCTTTTATTTTTTTTTTTTTTGCTTTAACTTCCTTTCCTTGCCGTCTGATCGTCATTACGCATAGAACAAACAGTTCTTCTAGTTGGCAAAAAAAAACACGCCCTTCTTCTTTACATACATTATGTCCAAACCGCTTGCTACACTTGTGACAACTTGTCGCCGACCGTTTTACAATTGCAACAAAATTGCTTTCGATCTTGTTCGTTTCCTTGTTCGTCGGTAAGTTTCCCCCCGTGTTGCAACGTTTTGCAACGACCTTCCATTTTGTTTCCATTCCGCCCAGTTGGAAGCAAAAGTTTCCCAAACGGATAAGCACTTCTAGCAGGGAGCCAGCAGTAGATGGAGACCCCAAAAGCAAAAAAACACATCCTCCTCCAGACGGATATGCATAAATGTGAACACTTGGGGCAAAAATCATAACACCGGATCGGGGGCAGGGCAACTTTGGAAATGAAAATCAACACGATAAAATTGTTTCGCGTTTGTTTTTTTTTTCCTGTGTTTCTCCCCCTCCCCCCCCCCCCCCTTTTTTCCTTCCATTGACTGTTTTCCCGCCGGTAAAGTTTCGCGCGAAAATGTCACGTCCTTGACTATTTTCTTGTAATACTTATCGTGGGAAAGTTGCTCAACTAGTTGTAGTGGCATCTCGGAAGCACACACGCGTGTATTAGATTGCATTGAGCCAGAAACCCGAAATAAAGTTTTCTTTTTGTCTGTTTTTTCTTTCGCTCTACTTAGCGTAACGATGTTGCTTGTGCAATGTTTGTTTGGCTATATTGACTTACAACACTTATGTTTACCAGATGATCGTGTTGAGAATTTACGCTTTTGTATCGCAATATGGGATAAATAAAAAATGATATTTATGTATGTTTGTAGTTTTGCTTCCTGTTGCAAGCATAATGTAGATGGCGCTAGTATAGAAGCTTCTGACTTACGATTACGGTTTATATTCCCAGTTGAACTCACATATTTCCTATTTTATTCTTTTATTTTTTATATTAATTCAGTTTATTTTTGTTTTAAAATTCTGTATCAAGTTTCTTTTTAAATTTATACGTCCTTTTCTTTAAATTAAAGTCTCTTACATATATTTCTTTAATAGTAAATAAAAATTGTTTGAAAGAAAAATTTAATTGACAGAGTGGTTCGGGTAGCATAAATACGTAAAAAAGTATCTATTAAATGAGAAAAAAAAACACTAATTTGTATATTGCAAAGAAAACGTCCATCTATTCCGGTAAGTTGTTCAGCTGTTAACCAGGTTGTTGCATGGGTTTTGCAATGCGCAAACGAAAGCTCTGATTGCAAGCAAACTTTTTTAATCATGCGGCTGCGTACGTTCCCATGCGAAAGTACGCAACCTTTACTTACCGATACAATGGCCGATAGTGTGCGTGATGATCACTTCCAAACACACGGAAGAAAAAAAAATATGCGTGAGAGAACTAACCGCTGAGCGACTTAAATGATGGTGAGCGCAGTACATTCATCAATAGAAAAGGGGAGAGGAAAAATAAAAACGAAATTACAGGGGTTGCTACACTGATGTTTGATTTTTTTTTATTTTTGATTAATTTTTTTGAAGTTTACCACTTTTGGTACCTTCTTTTCTCTCTTTAATACATTTCGTGCTAGATTAAAAATAAGACCATTTAAGCATTTTTTTTTAAAATAATTATTAGCAAATTTTGAACGGATCGCGCATTGCTCACCACTGAAATTAAGGTACCAGAGAGCAATAGAGAGAATAAACGGCGCTACCTAACCTGCACAATGCGGAGAGTGAGTTGAGCTCCCACCCGCTTTACCAGCAAAACCCTTATTTCAACGCGTAAAGTCTTGGTGAACAGTTGCGGGTTTTTTTGCCGTTCACAGCTGCTTGGTGTTCTGGGTGCATCTTTCAGCGGTAAATTTGAATCTGCAACGGATAAAGGAAACGTGGTACGATTTCGACGCTAGTTTAGAAGTGCTTACAACAGGTGTACAAACATATACCGTAGAAACCACCAAGAAATCTGCAATCAGCCGAGTCAAGCGCGCTTTGCTTCGACGTGTGTTTAGCTCTGGGCTCCGTCCTGGGTGCCTTCAATCAGTCTCAATCCATCAACAACTGTCGGTGTGTGTTCTGTGGGTCACTCCGGGCCGGAAGATACTTCGCAGCACCAGTGTGCAGTGTGATACACTTTGGTTTTCTGCAATTGCGCGGCGTGTGGTGTAGATAGTGGGTGCGTGCGATCGTGCGTGCGTTGATCGAGACCCAACCAAACTTTCGCCGGCGTGGGCTATTAAATCCCATCCCTGCCTTTTTGTGCGACAATTTTCCCCGTGACCCCGGTCCCGTGAGGTTGAAGGCAACCGTCCGCGTGTAAAGTTGTTGCGTCAAAAATAGAAACCGTACCATCGCTCGTTTGTTACACGCGGGTGGTCCCCAGTGAGTGACCAGACAAAACCACCGACATCCGACAGTTGCGGAAGCGGATAGCGTAATCCGGGTACCAAAATGATGGCCGAAACGGTAGTGACGGTGGAAACGCCAAACCGCAATGCTGCCACACCGGCGGCAACACCGGCACCGGGCCAGGCACAGGCCAAGCCGGAATCCAATCTCAACTGGCTGAAGTTCAACACACAGTACTTCATCACCATCCCGGGCATATTGAAGATCGTGCAAGTGGTAAGTTTGCCTCGTTTTTTTTTTTGGGTTTTTTGGAAGACATGCAAAGCGTCTTCGTTCGGGCTAAACAATACGCGACCGGGTGACCATCGGTCCACGCAATGAACAGCCGGAGAAGATTTTCGTCGCGATGCGGTGGAAAGCTCAGCGACCCGCGGACGATAAGATTAGATAAAAAACAACCCCAAACACCCCAGAATGGGAACATTCGGGAAGTCAGCTTTTTATTTTTTTTTTCTTGGTTTTGGTTGAATCATTCAGTTTGAAGGTGCTCCTGTGTGAGTTTGCGGTTTGCGGCTTTTACGCAATACAATGGGCGATTTTGATTACAACACCCTCCTCCCCTTAGTTGTACGTTCTCACCCTCCTCTTAACCTCCCACAAACAGCTACTATTTTTCTACCGCTATTTCCTCCCGCTTTTGGGAAGGAACAGCCCTGTTTGCTGTCTATTTCCCGCAGTTGGCGCCCCCACACTGTACTGTATCTAATTGTCCCACATTGCACCAACCCAAGTCAAGTGTCGACCTCCGCATACTGGGGGAGCTCGAAAGGCTCCCAACCCAGAAGTGTGACTGTTTGCGCGACCCTTTCCTTTTTTACCGAGCTCCCCCCCCAGGCACGTTAGAAACCCTGATTACGCAAAATTACTGTATGCTGCCGAAGGTTGGCAATGTGCAAACTGCACCCCTCTTAGCAGGTTGCTGGACGGGAAATGCGAGTTTTTTCGGAGGTAGTTTTAGTCTCGGGTGCGTAATGGAATGCTGTCCGTGCACATTCTTGCACGAACTGGGATCACAGGCAGTATCTTAAGTACTGGATTAGATCAAGTTTGCATCGAAAGGGTAACCGGGTAGCGACTAAGAACAGCAAGAATAAAAGTACTTGGAAAATAAACGTTTACCTAACTGATCCAATCGAAGTTGCAAAAGCGCTCCACTCAGCTACTTCACAAAATGTTTGACGTTTAAATGTTCGATAACCCGATGCTGATATCGATACACGTACAACCGGAAGACGTTGACGATGTCATGTTGACCCACACTGCAGCTTATCGCTGCTCTTCAACTTCAACTACAACACGCTAGATAATAAGAGACTATCGGGCATTCCTCAATTACCTTCAGCATGGGTAACTACAAACTACACTCCATCCGCGAATTCCGTCACATCCATTCTAATTGATGTGTTTCGCTGACAGGAGACAACTCTCCACACACCTTTAAAGTGGTATATCGTATATCTGAAACTACTAAATCTTGTGAAATGAACATCTGAGTCGTCTAAGAACTCCTCGCTTAGACGAACTACTACGCTCGGAGTAGCTCGGAGCTCCAAGAACTAGTTGATAAAAAAAACCTAGGTATTATCGAAGATTCGAAGGGTATTCCTTGAAGTCTTCGAAAGCCTTTCTGATCAGACTCAAGTAATATGACCTTATCATTCTCGTGGACTAGCTCTCCAGTAGCTTGTGTGACTATTCACGCTATTCCCACCAGAAACACTACTCAGGAAGTTGAAACGTTCTCAGGAGTCTCGTGGAGTCTTAACATAACCACGAAAATACACAAAAGCGCGTACCCGATCGCAGGATCTTTCAAAGAGAAAGATCTTTCAAAGAGAAAGATCCAACAATCATTCTCTTGGACTAGCTCTCCAGTAGCTTGTGTGACTATTCACGCTATTCCCACCAGAAACACTACTCAGGAACTTGAAACGTTCTCGAGAGTCTCGGGGAGTCTTAACATAACCACGAAAATACACAAAAGTGCGTACCCGATCGCAGGATCTTCCAAAGAGAAAGATCCAACAAAACATCAACAACAAGACGGTGGCTACCGATACCACTACTGGACATGGCTTCCAGCTATCTAAAACCCATTAACCTCATACCGGCTCCGTATGCCCCGTATTCCTAAACTGGTCATGCAACATTCTGTCCCATACTCCAGCATTGCCGTTTCTCTTTCCTTTCGCACAGCCGTGTGTAATCCGGACATTTTGGGTCGGGGTTTCTTCGGGGCTTTTGCCTTTCTGTTGCCGATCCGTTCGATACAGGCCACGATACGACGTATCACGTCTGATCGCTTTTCCCTCCCCACCCCTTGAGATAAATCTCACTGTGGAGGCTTTGTACGTTGGTATAGGTAGAGGGACGCTTCACGAATAGCATCGATCGCTTATTCAGCCACTCTACCGGGTGAAATCTTTTTCTACTGCCGTAGCCTCTCTCCTGCACAGCATCTCTTTGCAGTGTATGGCAAAGGGACGTCTCTTGCGATAAATTATCCCATTCACCACTAGCCGTAACATGCACACACACACACAAACATGCCATCCCATTTCCATTGAATGGTGGCTTTCTCTTCGGGTTCTCTGTTTTGAACCTTTTTTGTTTTGATTTCGATCTTCGCTTGCGGTCATTTGCAGTTGTACCAACCCTGGCCATACGCTTGGCCAGAGCTTGACAAGCCGGTTGCATCTGCTGCACGGCACGGAATGAGTTGCAGCTGCTGTATGCTAGGAATGTTACCTCAATGTTTGTGTTTATGTTTCGCTTTTTGGAATTCTGGAATTCTGGAACGTAGAATCAAGCACAGATGCATGTCGTCTACGTCTTACAGTGCTGTAAAGGAAGGCACTCCCTTCAAGGTTTTTTTTTCTTATTTTGTTTTGTTTTCCAACAAAATCCATCTACTCATCAATATTTGCAATTTGCGTACTGCAAGCGTTACACCAAAAAAAAAACATCCACACAACACTAGGTAGAACTGTGCCGACGTTTAGTTGCTGCCCATGATCCAAAACCCCACTCCCACACAGCAGAATGTGTACACGTCGGGAAAATGGCCTGAACGCGCAGATGTTCTAATGTTGTCGCCTTCTCGCTACGATCGCTGCGGAGGTTGACTGGCCTTGTGGTGGGCAATAGACTCATGCTGCCAGGCCGATCCGTTCCGCTCCATAAACCAACGACTCGGGTTTTTTGGGGTTTTTTTGCTTGCAATTCTTGTAAATTGTGGAGCCGATTGGGTGCCGCGACTCCTAACAGAGGAAACCAAGTTTTCTTCTATTTCTTCACAGACATCATTTCTTTGCGAAGCAATTCTTTGTGCACGGTTGTTAACTTTTGTGAGTTCCAGCACACGCTAGACACCCAACACTGTATGTACACACGAATGACTTCTGAAGTTGCAGCTGTTCATCTAATTTCGCCGATCTCCAGAGTACTTGTTGGATTCTGATTTTGGTTGATGTACAACAAAATTTGTTCCACAAAATGATATAACTGTGTGTGTTTGCTACGGACGACACCCACGCACAACCGGTTTTGATGCAGCGCAGTGTGTCACGGCACTTGTCGCTTTGTCATATTTTGTCTAACTCATTATGGCAGATATCTTTTTTTTCGTATGGCAACCTCAACAAAAGCTAGCATGTACTGGCTGGTAAAGTTGTTGTAACGGGACCGGGTAATAGAGCCGCTGTGACCCTATTCGAGACCATCGGAGTCCTATCGGAACCGGCTGGTAGACGCTGGTACATCCATATTCGTAGCGTGCACCAGGAGAACCCCGGAGAAATTGAGAGCAAGAATCGTATCTGGATGGCGGAAGAAATAAAAAAAACCACACACACACACCTTCAGACTAGAAACAGGTTTCCAGTTTTCTCTATCTTTCTCGCACCACCCTAACTCCGTTGGTTTCTTTTGACTTTGTCTAATGATCCTCTTTTTTTGTTGTTGTTGTTATATTTTGAGTGTCACCACCGGGTAAGGTTTTCGATTCTGGGTGCTGATGGGAGAAATTATGGTATGCTACGCAGCAATCTTCCATTCCTCCTCATTGCCTCACCCTCTTTGTTGTCCGAGGGAGTTTTCTCCACGCAAATGCCTGCGATGCCTCATTATGAGACACTTGGCCGTATCGCGTACCCCCCGGGCAGCAGGGAAATCGTGTTACAGACGCATAAGAAAATAGCTGCGATGAACGCATGCGAGGGTCATATGGGTGGTTTCTCTATGGTAATCATGCGTGCGTGCTAGCTCACGGTGCCGTTGTCTTCTTGAGCCTCCCACACACCGTACCTTAGCAGCGACAGAGTTGTTGGATACATATATGAAGTTTTTTTTTATTACCATTTATCTATTCCCAACCCATTCCCAGGCTAGTTCGGTTTGTGCGCTTACACCCGCCTTATCTGCAGTTTGTCACACAGGTGTGACGACGAACCATTACCAACCACACTCACATCGCCGCCCAGTCATCACCACTTTCTTGATTTCAGGCATCGTTGCATACGTTGCAGAAAGAAAATGGTGAATAGAAAAAGACATCGAAAGAAAACCNTATATATATATATACAGGGTGTTCGGGATAATTCTGACAGTTACATTTTTGTTTATAACTCGTGATTGCGTGGGCCTAGGAAAACAAGCAATACCTCATTCGACAGCTAAAAGTGTACGGAACAAGCAGCGAAAACATCCCGTGATAAAAAAATGCCAAAAAAGAGTAAATTGTGGAAGCGGGTAACATGCATCATGATGATCCGCGCCGGACCCGACAACCGGTACGATACATTTCAATGCTGGACACCGTCATGAAGCCTTGGATCACGAGAGTGGCCAACGGCAGACCGTACGTGTTCCAGCAGGATTCCGCTCCGTGCCATACAGCCTCCAAAACGATAAAGTGGTTGGCGGCAAATTTCAACGACTTCACCGCGCCGAATGTGTGGCCTCCCAGCTCCCCGGATCTTAATCCAATGGATTATTTCGTGTGGGGCGCGGTGGAACGGGACACCAACAGAACCTCCAGCAACACCAAGGCGGAGTTGATGGTGAAAATCAGGTCCGTTTTCGCGGCCCTACCCCGCGAAACTGTCGGCAGGGCTTGTTCCCGGTTCCGGAGACGGGTGGAGGCCTTAATAGAAGCCGAGGGCGGATATTTTGAATAAAATCAATAAAATACATGGTAAGCTACTATTTCTAAAACAAAAAAAATTTCCCCGATGATTAATTTTGCCATAAAAATTTTTTTTCTTTCTCCGTAGGTGACTGTCAGAATTATCCCGAACACCCTGTATGTATGTTTGTAGTTTTGCTTCCTGTTGCAAGCGTAATGTAGATGGCGCTAGCATAAAGGAAAAGCTTCTAATTTACGATTACGGTTTATATTCCCAGTTGAACGCACATATTTACTATTTTATTCTTTTATTTTTTATATTAATTAAGTTTTTTTTTGTTTTAAAATTCTGTATCAAGTTTCTTTTTAAATTTATACGTCCTTTTCTTTAAATTAAAGGCTGTTACATATATTTCTATAATAGTAAATAAAAATTGTTTGAAAGAAAAATTTTATTGACAGAGTGGTTCGGGTAGCAAAAATACATAATAAAGTATGTATTAAATGAGAAGAAAAAGTCAATAATTATTATATTGCAAATCAAAGGTCCCTCTATTCCGGTAAGTTGTTCAGTTGTTAACCAGGTTGTTGCATGGGTTTTGCAATGCGCAAACGAAAGCTCTGTTTTTCAAACAACTTTTTTAATCATGCGGCTGCGTACGTTCCCCTGCGAAAGTACGCAACCTTTACTTACCGATACAATGTGCCGATAGTGTGCGTGATGATCACTTCCAAACACACAGAAGAAGAAAAAATATGCGTGAGAGAACTAACCGCTGAGCGACTTAAATGATGGTGAGCGCAGTACATTCATCAATACAAAAAGGGGAGAGGAAAAATAAAAACGAAATTGCAGGGGTTGCTACACTGATGTTTGATATTTTTTTATTTTTGATTAATTTTTTTTTTGTGAAGTTTACCACTTTTAGTGCCTTCTTTTCTCTCTTTGGTACATTTCGTGCTAGATTAAAAATAAGACCATTTAAGCATTTTTTTTTTAAATAATTATTAGCAAATTTTGAACGGATCGCGCATTGCTCACCACTGAAATTAAGGTACCAGAGAGCAATAGAGAGAACAAACGGCTCTACCTAACCTGCATAGTGCGGAGAGTGAGTTGAGCTCCCACCCGCTTTACCAGCAAAACCCTTATTTCAACGCGTAAAGTCTTGGTGAACAGTTGCGGGTTTTTTTGCCGTTCACAGCTGCCGTTGGTGTTCTGGGTGCATCTTTCAGCGGTAAATTTGAATCTGCAACGGATAAAGGAAACGTGGTGCGATTTCGACGCTAGTTTACAAGTGCTTACAACAGGTGTACATATATATACCGTAGAAACCACCAAGAAATCTGCAATCAGCCGAGTCAAGCGCGCTTTGCTTCGACGTGTGTTTAGCTCTGGGCTCCGTCCTGGGTGCCTTCAATCAGTCTCGATCCATCAACAACTGTCGGTGTGTGTTCTGTGGGTCACTCCGGGCCGGAAGATACTTCGCAGCACCAGTGTGCAGTGTGATACACTTTGGTTTTCTGCCATTTGCGCGGTGTTGTATGGTGTAGATAGTGGGTGCGTGCGATCGTGCGTGCGTTGATCGAGACCCAACCAAACTTTCGCCGGCGTGGGCTATTAAATCCCATCCCTGCCGTTTTTGTGCGACAATTTTCCCCGTGACCCCGGTCCCGTGAGGTTGAAGGCAACCGTCCGCGTGTAAAGTTGTTGCGTCAAAAATAGAAAACGTACCATCGCTCGTTTGTTACACGCGGGTGGTCCCCAGTGAGTGACCAGACAAAACCACCGACATCCGACAGTTGCGGAAGCGGATAGCGTAATCCGGGTACCAAAATGATGGCCGAAACGGTAGTGACGGTGGAAACGCCAAACCGCAATGCTGCCACACCGGCGGCAACACCGGCACCGGGCCAGGCACAGGCCAAGCCGGAATCCAATCTCAACTGGCTGAAGTTCAACACACAGTACTTCATCACCATCCCGGGCATATTGAAGATCGTGCAAGTGGTAAGTTTGCCTCGTTTTTTTTTTGGGTTTTTTTTGCATGTCTTCCACGCAAAAGCGTCTTCGTTCGGGCTAAACAATACGCGACCGGGTGACCATCGGTCCACGCAATGAACAGCCGGAGAAGATTTTCGTCACGATGCGGTGGAAAGCTCAGCGACCCGCGGACGATAAGATTAGATAAAAAAAACAACCCCAAACACCCCAGAATGGGAACATTCGGGAAGTCAGTTGTTTTTTTTTCTCTTGGTTTTGGTTGAATCATTCAGTTTGAAGGTGCTCCTGTGTGAGTTTGCGGTTTGCGGCTTTTACGCAATACAATGGGCGATTTTGATTACAACTCTCCCCCCCCCCTTAGTTGTACGTTCTCACCCTCCTCTTAACCTCCCACAATCAGCTACTATTTCTCTACCGCTATTGCCTCCCGCTTTTGGGAAGGAACAGCCCTTTTTGCTGTCTATTTCTCGCAGTTGGCGCCCCCACACTGTACTGTATCTAATTGTCCCACATTGCACCAACCCAAGTCAAGTGTCGACCTCCGCATACTGGGGGAGCTCGAAAGGCTCCCAACCCAGAAGTGTGACTGTTTGCGCGACCCTTTCCTTTTTTTTCCGAGCTCCCCCCCCAGGCACGTTAGAAACCCTGATTACGCAAAATTACTGTATGCTGCCGAAGGTTGGCAATGTGCAAACTGCACCCCTCTTAGCAGGTTGCTGGACGGGAAATGCGAGTTTTTGGGAGGTAGTTTTAGTCTCGGGTGCGTAATGGAATGCTGTCCGTGCACATTCTTGCACGAACTGGGATCACAGGCAGTATCCTAAGTACTGGATTAGATCAAGTTTTGCAACGAAAGGGTAACCGGGTAGCGACTAAGAACAGCAAGAATAAAAGTACTTGGAAAATAAACGTTTACCTAACTGATCCAATCGAAGTTGCAAAAGCGCTCCACTCAGCTACTTCACAAAACGTTTGACGTTTAAATGTTCGATAACCCGAAGCTGATATCGATACACGTACAACCGGAAGACGTTGACGATGTCATGTTGACCCACACTGCAGCTTATCGCTGCTCTTCAACTTCAACTACAACACGCTAGATAATAAGAGACTATCGGGCATTCCTCAATTACCTTCAGCGTGGGTAACTACAAACTACACTCCATCCGTGAATTCCGTCACATCCATTCTAATTGATGTGTTTCGCTGACAGGAGACAACTCTCCACACACCTTTAAAGTGGTACATCGTATATCTGAAACTACCCTGCGCCAAAGGGGAAAAAAGTCTAAATCTTGTGAAATGAACAACTGAGTCGTCTAAGAACTCCTCGCTTAGACGAACTACTAAGCTCGAAGTAGCTCGGAGCTCCAAGAACTAGTTTTGTATTGTTCATTTTTTAAACATATGAGTCTATGATAAAAAACTGAGGTATTATCGAAGATTCGAAGGGTATTCCTTGAAGTCATCGAAAGCCTTTCTGATCAGACTCAAGTAATATGACCTTATCATTCTCGTGGACTAGCTCTCCAGTAGCTTGTGTGACTATTTACACTATTCCCACCAGAAACACTACTCAGGAAGTTGAAACGTTCTTGGGAGTCTCGTGGAGTCTTAACATAACCACAAAAATACACAAAAGTGCGTACCCGATCGCAGGATCTTCCAAAGAGAAAGATCTTCCAAAAAGAAAGATCCAACAATCATTCTCGTGGACTAGCTCTCCAGTAGCTTGTGTGGCTATTCACACTATTCCCACCAGAAACACTACTCAGAAACTTGAAACGTTCTCGGGAGTCTCGTGGAGTCTTAACATAACCACGAAAATACACAAAAGTGCGTACCCGATCACAGGATCTTCCAAAGAGAAAGATCCAACAAAACATCAACAACAAGACGGTGGCTACCGATACTACCACTGGACATGGCTTCCAGCTATCTAAAACCCATTAACCTCATACCGGCTCCGTATGCCCCGTATTCCTAAACTGGTCATGCAACATTCTGTCCCATACTCCAGCATTGCCGTTTCTCTTTCCTTTCGCACAGCCGTGTGTAATCCGGACATTTTGGGTCGGGGTTTCTTCGGGGCTTTTGCCTTTCTGTTGCCGATCCGTTCGATACAGGCCACGATACGACGTATCACGTCTGATCGCTTTTCCCTCCCCACCCCTTGAGATAAATCTCACTGTGGAGGCTTTGTACGTTGGTATAGGTAGAGGGACGCTTCACGAATAGCATCGATCGCTTATTCAGCCACTCTACCGGGTGAAATCTTTTTCTACTGCCGTAGCCTCTCTCCTGCACAGCATCTCTTTGCAGTGTATGGCAAAGGGACGTCTCTTGCGATAAATTATCCCATTCACCACTAGCCGTAACATGCACACACACACACAAACATGCCATCCCATTTCCATTGAATGGTGGCTTTCTCTTCGGGTTCTCTGTTTTGAACCTTTTTTGTTTTGATTTCGATCTTCGCTTGCGGTCATTTGCAGTTGTACCAACCCTGGCCATACGCTTGGCCAGAGCTTGACAAGCCGGTTGCATCTGCTGCACGGCACGGAATGAGTTGCAGCTGCTGTATGCTAGGAATGTTACCTCAATGTTTGTGTTTATGTTTCGCTTTTTGGAATTCTGGAATTCTGGAACGTAGAATCAAGCACAGATGCATGTCGTCTACGTCTTACAGTGCTGTAAAGGAAGGCACTCCCTTCAAGGTTTTTTTTTCTTATTTTGTTTTGTTTTCCAACAAAATCCATCTACTCATCAATATTTGCAATTTGCGTACTGCAAGCGTTACACCAAAAAAAAAACATCCACACAACACTAGGTAGAACTGTGCCGACGTTTAGTTGCTGCCCATGATCCAAAACCCCACTCCCACACAGCAGAATGTGTACACGTCGGGAAAATGGCCTGAACGCGCAGATGTTCTAATGTTGTCGCCTTCTCGCTACGATCGCTGCGGAGGTTGACTGGCCTTGTGGTGGGCAATAGACTCATGCTGCCAGGCCGATCCGTTCCGCTCCATAAACCAACGACTCGGGTTTTTTGGGGTTTTTTGCTTGCAATTCTTGTAAATTGTGAAGCCGATCGGGGCCGCGACTCCTAACAGAGGAAACCAAGTTTTCTTCTATTTCTTCACAGACATCATTTCTTTGCGAAGCAATTCTTTGTGCACGGTTGTTAACTTTTGGTGCCGACTTCTGTGAGTTCCAGCACCCAACACTGTATGTACACACGAATGACTTCCGAAGTTGCAGCTGTTCGTCTAATTTATCCGATCTCCAGAGTACTTGTTGGATTCTGATTTTGGTTGATGTACAACAAAATTTGTTCCACAAAATGCTATAACTGTGTGTGTTTGCTACGAACGACACCCACGCACAACCGGTTTTGATGCAGCGCAGTGTGTCACGGCACTTGTCGCTTTGTCATATTTTGTCTAACTCATTATGGCAGATATATTTTTTGTTGTATGGCAACCTCAACAAAAGCTAGCATGTACTGGCTGGTAAAGTTGTTGTAACGGGACCGGGTAATAGAGCCGCTGTGACCCTATTCGAGACCATCGAAGTCCTATCGGAACCGGCTGGTAGACTCTGGTACATCCATATTCGTAGCGTGCACCAGGAGAACCCCGGAGAAATTGAGAGCAAGAATCGTATCTGATGGAGGAAGAAATAAAAAAAACCACACACACACACCTTCAGACTAGAAACAGGTTTCCAGTTTTCTCTATCTTTCTTGCACCACCCTAACTCCGTTGGTTTCTTTGGACTTTTTCTAATGATCCTCTTTTTTTGTTGTTGTTGTTATATTTTGAGTGTCACCACCGGGTGAGGTTTTCGATTCTGGGTGCTGATGGGAGAAATTATGGTATGCTACGCAGCAATCTTCCATGCCTCACCCTGCCTCACCCTCTTTGTTGTCCGGGGGAGTTTTCTCCACGCAAATGCCTGCGATGCCTCATTATGAGACACTTGGCCGTATCGCGTACCCCCCGGGCAGCAGGGAAATCGTGTTACAGACGCATAAGAAAATAGCTGCGATGAACGCATGCGAGGGTCATATGGGTGGTTTCTCTATGGTAATCATGCGTGCGTGCTAGCTCACGGAGCCGTTGTCTTCTTGAGCCTCCCACACACCGTACCTTAGCAGCGACAGAGTTGTTGGATACATATATGTATGAAGTTTTTTTTTTATTACCATTTATCTATTCCCAACCCTTTCCCAGGCTAGTTCGGTTTGTGCGCTTACACCCGCCTTATCTGCAGTTTGTCACACAGGTGTGACGACGAACCATTACCAACCACACTCACATCGCCGCCCAGTCATCACCACTTTCTTGATTTCAGGCATCGTTGCATACGTTGCAGAAAGAAAATGGTGAATAGAAAAAGACATCGAAAGAAAACCATGTACACACACACACACAAACACACAAACGCAACCGGATGACGAGATGGAAACGTGTCAAATAATTTTTCCCTTCTTTGCGCACCACCCTGCACAGGAGGAACCCACCGCTGGGTTGTCTACTCGGGTTTTGTTGTCTTAAATCCATCGCCACAAAACCGTCTTTATGTTGTGGACCTTTTCTTTCCCTTGCCAACCAACCAATCGTCGTTGAATCGTCGATTTCTTTTTATTATTGTACATCACCCCCCCCCCCCCCCTTCCTCCTTCTTCCTACCTCCCGAAGTCGGTCCCTTAACGAATGGCTAAGAAAGTGGGCTAAACGGTTTTTGCGGCACCAAAGGCTTCCCGAAGGGGGAACCAGGTCGGTGTGTACGTGTTGTGAGACGCTAGCCCAGGGAAGTGAAGCGTGCTGCACGACACAAAGCGAAGGAAAACTTTCACCCTCTCTACCACCGCCCGGTTTCCAACCTTCGTTTCCCCCCTTTCCCCTCTTCGGGTGGGTACGCTGTTGATGAGTGCGACAAGATTGTCGTTGTCGGGTTGCTGGGAGTACTCTAAACCCAACCTGCCGGGACGGATGGGTACCGTAAGGCGTCCCAATTGTTGCATCTTCTGGACAGTGAGTTGCATCTTTACGGGAATGGGGAAGGAGTTGCGTTACACAAATTCTTTTGCTCACGTAAACTTTGCCATCCCTGCATGTGAAGACACTCGACAATATGATCGATCAGATAGGGCTGGGTCAATGTGATAAGGGCTGCAGCAAACAAAAGTTACAGATAAAAATGCACTGCATCATGTCTTGATGCCCGCTCAATGACCCTCGCAATAATGCTTGTACAGTCACCGGAGTGTAACTCTTTTATTTCTGAGTATATCTTACCAGAGATATGAAGTATTGGTTTTCCTGGAGCTCTGGAGCTCTGGATCTCTGTTGTTAAGCGAAGTCTTTGGCTTCATATGGAATGTCCAGAAGCTACTCAGGTCATTGAAGGAACTTGTGCCATTTGGGCGATTCTTTCCTCAAAAAACTGAGACTTCTTTATGGAGATACGAATAGCAAGGAAATCTAGTTTGCATGATTGAGTACTGAAACGAGCACGTGCACAATCAGTTTTATTCCTTCAAAATTCGAATATTTTAAGTAACACCGTATGACTCAAACTGACTCAAATTAAATAGCCAGCGGTACAGAACACGAACAGAGCTGTGCTGAAACAAACCACCGTGAGAAAACCTTCCACGGCGAATGTGCTAACCGACGTAGTTAGTCATCCCCTTGCGCAACAGTGTCCAGCTTTAGCACACGCACACGCAGTTACCCCTTTGTTTGCGGAAAGAGATATTATTGTCCGACTGCATTTCATGTGGGTGGGTTTGTTACTTCTTTTTTTTTGGTCTGGAGAACTATGTACAGCATTTGGAGCGGTGTAGCTGAAATAAATAAATTATACTTCCCAAATGCAATCAACTCAGTCCTATTTCTATCACACCCAAAAACGTCCCTGACAGTTTTGACTTACGATGCAACTGCATGCCGGAATGTAGCCGGGGGGGAATGGAGCACGAGATCCACCTGTCACTGTGTCTTCTTTGCATTTGTACTACGTTTTATGAGCGCTGCCACTCACATAAAGCTGATGATTGATCGGATCCATCGGGCAGATGCCTTTTGGGTGTGTGTGTATGTATGGAGCAAGCGTTTTGACACATTGTTTCCTGGAACGTTATCAACTGATCCCAAATCGGTCGGACCCTGATTTGGTAATGCGTTTGCACACGTCAGGCGTGACGCTTCAAACGAAGACGTCAACGTCTCTGGTCCAATGGGATTCTCCAGGTGTCTTCCACGAGACGCGATAGTTTTGCCGTCGGCCATAGTTAGCACCTAGTTGGAAACTCTCGCTCCGTTCCAGTGTGCGCTGCCTGCTAATTAGACGCTACATACACACACACAAACACACACATCCACAAACGTATTCCTATGGGACATCAGCGGCAAGCAACTTCCCGCAGTCGTACAGAAAGACGATAATTTATGTCCCTATTTGTTTCGGTTTAGCTTGCGGTTTCGTGGTGCCGTTTGTGGGCAGCAGTGACTAACCTACCGCTTCCAAACATTTAGGTGTGACGGGTCACACACGGTGCAAAATGCAAAATGCAGGCAGCATGGTGACCATCATCTGTACACCTCCTTGGCGTACAATTACGCGGAACTAACTGCGAAACAGCAATGCTTCAGCAGGGCAACATATTTGCATTACTGAGCTAGATATTGCTCTTCCTCATACCATGCAGATGCACCGTATCGAAGGCTGTTCATCGATCTTTCGCGTCTTCTTTTATGGAGTGCTTCGGCACCGACCTGTGCAACTTCGCAAAAAGGTCGGCGATCGTCGTAGGTTGGGCCCGCCATCGCTGACGCCACCGCGTCCATTTTGTGATGGTTAGTATCCGCGCGTGTGGAGTGTGTGGTGGTTGAGTTCGCACATGTGTGTGCGCTGACTTCATCGCTGTGCAGGCGATCAATTAGTGCCGTAACTATGAAACGTTAGTGTAAGAATTTGGAACAAAAAAAAACTCACACACAAATGCTTCGCTTCACATACGGAGCACCCCAATAGCAATTGACTCTTGGTGACATTTGGAATGTGAAGCATATTTCGTAATATCTACGTACTACGTATATGACGAACCTAGGCTCTTCGGAAATAGACTTCAAATGACTAACGTTCAGGGCTAAAGGGGAATGAGAACTTCATCTTGATTCTGCACTATACAGCAAATATGTTAATTTTATTAGATTGATACCCTATGTACTTGTATGCTGTAATCCTACACGACTATCTCGTTACATCTCTTCAATCATCTCCTTCAAGGTTTTTGGTATCATCTGCATGGCGTGCGCCTCCCCAGCACTAATTGGTGGTACACACTTTTTCCTGTTTGCTGTCGTCACCTTCTTCATCGCCACCCTGCTCTGGACGTTCGTCTACCTGCTGGGTATTCGCGAGGTCCTGAATCTGCCCATCAACTGGATACTTACGGTGAGTACACTCGTCAACACCATCCAAACGCTTACTGATTCATGTTACTGTCCGATATCTTACCGCAGGAGTTGATCAATACGGCGATCGCGACACTGCTCTACTTCATCGCCTTCATCGTGCAGCTGGCCAGCTGGTCGAACCTGTACGGACGTGGACGTGGATCGAACATTGCCGCCGGCGTAAGTCCCACAATCCTCCCCTTCTTAAACGGACGTGTGCCTCATACATCAATTTCCTCCCTATTTTCCCTTCTCAGGTGTTCGGTTTGTTCAACTTCCTCGCATACGCAGCCGGCACGTACTTCCTGTACGTGGAGCACCGATCCGCCGGTGTGTAAAAAGCCGGCCCTAATCCAGGGTTGTCAAAACGCGTGACGCGTCATTCGTACACACAGACCCGCAGATGACACTTGTTTGCTGCGCTTCACACTCACACCGATCCTACCCCAGATCGGGGCCGGGTCGGTCGGTAGATAAGTAGAATATTCCGGTGCCTTTCGCCTTGTGTGAGCTCACTGGCAGAGGGGTCACACTAACGGCATCCACGACCACCAGTCAGCACAGAGGAAAATCACAACTACAAAAAAAAAACAAAACGAAATAACGCCCATGGAGAATCCGACACCCAGTCACCGAAACTGGGCGCGTATATACATATATTTTTAGTATTTGTTGTGTGTAAGATGTACTTGTAAACTGACCATTAAGACACAAGTCGCTAGAGGAGAATTAGAGGAGAATTACAGTGTTGTAGGAAAAAAAACCAACGTAGGGGGGAAAAGAAGCAGAGGAAGATTTTTTATGATAAACAAAATTTAAACTCACACTTAAACGTGACAACAAAACAAAAACCAACTTTTACAACATCCCAAACGGCGAAGAGGGGAAAGCTGCGTTTTCCGGCAGTATGGACCGGGGCACGTGCGTTACAGTTGTTTTGTTTTTCACTTTCATTTGGCGCACTTGTATCGAATGTTTCCGGCTTTATCGTTGCTCTAACTCTAAATTTTGAGTAAGTTTTTGCTTTCGGCACACTATTTCACGCACCCGATAGGCACGAGATGATTGTTTACTTCCATTTCTTTTCACCATTTTCTTGTGCCCTTTTCGGGTTTTTTGTTACAAAGCATACGGTTTCTGCTTGTGTTCCCTTCCTGTGTTTTTTTATGGATGGTGTTTATCTTCCACCAGTTTTTTTTTTTTGGTTTATTAAAATGAAAAAGATTTCCTTTGTTTTATACGACCGATCAAACTGTTTGCCGGGTGTGTGTGATTGGGTGCGTTAGGGAAAACAATAATGTATAGAAAAAGGCATCACATAAAACAATCGACCAGTAGAGAAAGTAACAAAAAAAAAGGAACAAAGATACGCATGTGGCAATCAAAATGGAAATAATACTTTCATAGAAAAAGGCACCCATCACACAGCGTGAAATAATGTGTTGTTTTTTCTTCCCTTACAACCAAGTGCATCGGTGCGTACTTGATCGTAAACAACACTGATTGCATTTGTCTTAGCAGTGTCGTTAATTCGTTAATTTATCCCCTACCGTTAGGTTCTTTCCTGTATCGCTTTGGCCAATTTAAAACTATTTATCATTGCTCG
>CM028102.1:4850590-4876707 GCA_016170015.1 Anopheles longipalpis
AGCGTATACAATAATACGAGGCAAATGGTTGGTAACCCAAACATCGTACACGCGAGCCGGGTGTAACGTTCAGTTGCGTCGTTGCACAAAGCGTTAGTAGTGGTTCTGCCGTGCTAGGCCTACCAACAAAAGAAAACACCATTCACAACCATTTTGTACGGGATGACGGGAATATTTGCACAACTTTCACCCGGTTTGGAACCAGGAATGGCAGGCAAGCCACCTTCCACCGACACCCATGTACTGGACGTACCGGTAATCGGCTCGACGGTACCGACCACCAGCCCACCGGAACGCTCCAACTGTTTGCGTGCGGCCTGTACTGGGCTGTGTAATATGAACCGTGGTGCCATCCGGAACCGCATGCGACTGGTGCAACTGGTAAGTGGAGCTTTCGTACGGGTTCTGAAATGCGGCGCCTAATGCTGATATTTGTCCATCGGAACAGCTACTGTCGATCGGTGCGTTGGCTTTCATACGTCCGCAGTACAACGATGGATTCCAGTGGATCACCCTGTTTGTGCTTTGTCATTCGTTCGTAATTTCGTTCGTGCTGTTCTGGGACCGGCGCTGCTGTGGAACGATTGTCCGCAGTTTGCTGCCCCTGGTTAACTGGCGCCGGCTGGAACTGCAATATACCGCCGGTGTTACGCTCCTACTGTACGTACTCTCGTACGGACTCATGTTCGCCCACAAGGGTTACGGTGGGAATGAAACGTGCAACTGGATATCCAGCATTCTGTCACTGTTGACCGCGGTTGTGTACGCCGGCGAAACCTTCGTACAGCTACGGGACATCTACGATGGCCGTTCGAGCAACGTACAATAGTTACCGGGTAACTACGCCATCAATCACCGCGCTTGTCCTCTGGTGTAGAAAAAAGAAGATGACCGAAAGAGCGCCATTACACACGCACACAGCAGCGCCAGAGTTGCGATACGGTTACACCAGTTGTAATGCTTTGTTTCGTGTAACTTCTATGCAAGCTTTCATTAGCTTTGCATCGTTACCGCCATCTGGCGGTAAACTGCATGTACTATTCGACATTTCGTATGCACACGCGTGCTTAAATACAATAAATATTCTATTCGTTGTTTGGGTTTAAAATTCAGTTGTTTTCTTTGTTCCTTTTTTAAATAATAATTGCAAAAGAGTGTCTACTCCAAATTAATTCTGTTGTGCTAATTATAATACACAGTATATGTATAATATACCATGAACAAACCAGATGCCTTTAGAAAGACTTGTTTGCATAACCCCAATCGGCACCTTCATAAATCTTCGTACTACTGCTACCAACCTGCATCTCCAAATTGAAGTTAAATTTAACTTCCAGCACCCGAAAGCGAAGGAGGTTAAAATACTGAGTGCATTTCCATTTGCTTGGTAGAATATGCATCTACAGTTGAACCACTCATAGCACGAAAATAGAGACGAATGGTCGTTGCAGCGGGTACATTCATACAAACAAACCAGTGGGGTTGTTTTTTTTATTACTTCCACTGCAAACTTCCGTACGTATGTTGGTGGTTTCTCGAAAGGCAAGCAGATGAAACCGTGAGGAGTAGGAGTTAGACTAGACGGCGCGACAGCCTGTTGCCGGGTAACTCCCCTAAGGACGCGTAACAGGAGCAGCAGTTTTTACACGCTCTACAAGTTGGAGCAAAGAACTATAACACGGTTCTTGGTCAATTTGTAACCTTCCTTCGCAAAGCACCATCTCAAAGCCGAATGGGCAATGACCGTGACGAGTGAAACATTGAGTGAAGCGTAACTGTTCTGGACGCACCTTTATGCCACACCTTCGGTCAACAGCAAATCGCCCTTGGGAATCGGCGATAAATCTCCTAATCTAACCAGTAAGCTGTTGGAAGCAAGCGTTTTGTATTTAATCACCATTTCTGTACCCTGTGTTTTCGTACCGATGAATTACCGAATCCGTTAGGAATGTAAACAGCATCTTGCAAAGAGGGAAATGCGTCATCGATTACCTTACACCAACTGAACTGACGAAAGACTTCAACTGAAGCACCCATGATATCACTCTCAAGTGGAATGCAGTTTCGCATGTATTGGAGTTACAATCAGTTAATCAGCACTTCAACAAAATGTTGTGTGTATGCCATGAAGAATTTTGTGGACGATATTTAAATGACATCATCATGGAGTCGTGTGGATGTTGAGGAAGAAGATAGTGAATCGAAAGACCTCAAAAAACCGTCATACACAAACTGAGTTGTTTGCTAAGGAAACTACTTCCCGATCTCCTCTCAAGGAACACAATCAAGTCTCGGTTCAAAACCTCAAGAAATCATCTTTAATTACAACAAGTTGTTTGCCGAGTTTTCCTTTTTCCCCATTTTTATCGCAATGTCAATTATGTCCAATACAATGCAAACATTTTGATAAACATTCGCATTTTGCAAGGGAAGAACAAGGCGAACAGCAGGTGCCCAAACCGTAGGACGTGGTGTTGCAAGAGGAATGGGTCACTTAATTTCACTCTCGTTTCAATGCTCCCGCTGCACGATACTCACACAAACACTGAAGCCGCGAAGTAACGCAACCTGGTGTGCAAAGCGAGAGAGAAATCGACCGAAAAATGGAGAAGGAAAAGGTCGAAACTGCCGTGTAAAAAAAGGTCCGATGGAAGAGAAGTTCGGTCCTTTTTCCCTTGTGCTAGCATAGAGTAAAAAAAACTCGCTCACACGATCCTTCCCTGCACATAGGGGTAGAGTGCGCATGCGAACATCCAGCTTATGAAGAAGGCAAGATCCTTCACTGCATTGTGAAGCCACAGTATGGGTTTAGCGCTAGAGGAAGGACGCAGGATGAACAGTACAGGTTAGAGATGAGAATAGTAACTCGTTTCAGTGAGTTGAAACAGAGCGAAAGAGTGGTTATAAGGATTTGAATCTTTTACTCACTCTGTTGAGAACCATAAAAATAATACTCTTTAATTTAGTGCTTTAATTACTCCTTGACGTTTTTACACATTCACTCTCTCTCTCTCTCTCTGTCGACTAATGACTCACTCCTCGGGATTTTTACTCACTCACTCACTCTCTCTCTGTGCCGACTAATGACTCACTCCTCGGGATTTTTACTCACTCTCTCTCTCTCTCTCTCTCTCTCTCTCTTTCTCTCTCTCTCTGCCGACTAATGACTCACTCTTTAGCGTTTTTACTCGCTCAACAAGTGTGAGTAGGTGTTTTGTTATTCTTTTTGGATTTTTTTTTTTGCTCGGTTAGAACGGCCTGGCCGTATCAAGACTTATTTTACCACGTCACAGGATAGTCAGTCCATGCTACGGGGGGACGGTCCGGATGGGATTTGAACCCGGTTCTGCCGTGTGGACGGGCGCCGTTTTTCACATGCACCACCGGGCCGCCCCGTTTTGTTATTCTTTTTGGATTTAAATTGTTACTTATTAGTCGGCACAGAGAGTGAACGAGTAGAAACGCAAAAGAGTCAGTCATTACTCAGCACAGAGAATGAAGGAGTAAAAACGTAAAGAAGTGAGTGAAAGAGTCACTAAAACTCGTTATGCTGAGTTAAAACCATAAACTGTTTTGCAAGATTTAACTCACTCACTCTCTCTCTCTCTCTCTTACTCAATGTGCACAACTCTAGTACAGGTCAGGACGAGATAGAAATAATTCTACCTTAAGAAAACTCTGTCTGCTTACACATACAATCAAAGAACCCCTTCTTTTTACACGGATTCGCTCCCAAAAAGCCGTCGCGATCACCGCTTTCCGAAGCTTCTACCGTAACTATATGCCTGCGGATCCAAAATTCGACCATTTCTCTCGCTCTTTGCACACCGGGAACGGTCCGGCTGGGGTGCATACGACTTCTTCCAGCCAGCTTCGCAGCACTCAGTCGCTTTTGTACGTTTCGTACGTGTGGAAGGTCTGCTGTTTGTTTGCTCTTGTTGCGGGTTTTGCTGCCGCTGTCGTGTTTTTTTTTTTATTTTGGTGATACGATCCAGTTGCGTCGTTTTCAAACAGTGTGTGCCGCTGCTAGAACCTGTTCACATTTCGCATCGATCAACTTTGGTAGTGTATCAATCAAAAAATACCAGTCCAGCTGTATTAGACTTGTAGAGTCAAGTGTACATTAAGTTTGATAATTGTTTGAAGAGCAGAGTGTTATTGTTAGGTGCAACCTGTTGGATGTATACAGAATACTCATTTTAACTGAGTCTGGTAAAATTTGAACCGTAAATCGTGGTGCCTATGAACAAATATGGTAACGGTCATAGCTTCAAACTCCCGCGCTTTCAAAAAATGGGGTCTCCGGTAGGGAAAATTCCTACACCATCACCCACATCGTCTCCTTACCGCAGGGTTGGAGGTGAACAGGGAAAGTTCTTAAAACACGCGAACAACCACCACCAACACGCAGTTTCACAGTTTGTTTTGCTCTCCCATCGGATGATGTCAGCCCTAGTGCTGGGCGTTGGAGTTTTATTTATAAACTCCGCATGTTGTTGCAGTGATCCGTCCGAATGGCATGCATCATACACCCCAAAGTCAACAGACCGTTACGCTGGTGGTCCAGAAACCTGGGGTGTTGGTTTTTCAAAGTGTTTCATTCTAGAATCTTTCTGTTGTTTTGCTGTACAATTGCTTGCCGGTACCGAAGAAGGCGTTTAATGTAACAGACTGTGTCCACGGCGAGTGTCCACGAGGTACCGGTACCGAGCAGCCATTGTTCAAGGGTTCCGAAACCTTCCCATCGCGACCACGCATCCTTGACACGATTATCCTAATAAGGAGATCTGTTCGTGCGTTCACGCGATGTACTACTCCTTCATTCCTTCACGGACAGGTCGCAATCGCATTCGTGATACCGCATACTAAAGATTACCATCATCACTCTTACTCCGTTAGCGGAAGGGTATCGAAGGACTACCACTTTTGAGAGACCTCTGGACGTTCTTCAGGTCTATACGATCAGCTTGACCTACAACCAAGCAGTTTGTTTCCGGTCGTGGTCGCTTTAGGTCTGACATCATACCATGCGTCATCAATGTTTCAGAGAATCACTTTGGCTCGCAAACGGTGTTTTGTGAGTTCCATTGCTATTTGCAATCACTGCACCAATCTTATCTTAACAGACAGCAAAACAATGTTGCGTATACAATGGAATTACTACTTCCAGTGTAGCTCGGTCATATTTTTATTTTCCCTGCTGTCATACGAAAATACCACAACAAACGCTTCGTTTCAAATGATGATATTCTTGCGATCGAGAGAAAAAAAAATTTTCGGGGTGTGTTTGTCTTGTTTGACCTAAATAGTTTTCCCCCCAATGACACCCGAATCCGAAACGCATCACGAATCGGAAAAATGATGCCACATGCATATGGAGATTTGTTACTGAATGTTCGCATACTGCTGCATGGGCATTGGATCCCTAACATGGCTTGCCCATTTGATTCTATTCGAAATACCATCGTAGTGATTTTTTTCCCTTTCTGCGCGCATCACAACGCCCACACGCGCACCCATTCATACGGCGTGTAAGCTGTCAGTTGAGTGCATTCGCTTGTTTGGCTGTGTTACTACTTCTCTTCCCCCCGCGCGTGAGTAACGTATTGTGTAGGAACTCTCTTCGTTTAGTATTTCTTTCTTACACACCTACCACACAGTGTTGTTTCACTCGACCACAGATCTATTGTTTGAATATTCTACGGGAGATTATTAGTTAGACTAGGCTTCAGACATTAGGGATAGAAATGTTGAGCACTAGAAATGATTTCTAGACTATTTCTTCCAATTAAATGATGTAAAGCACAATTTTTAACAAATCTTTTATTTCCTCTCGACCTTCATGTTCAAGACAGCTTTTAATTGTTAAAAGCCCTAGCGAAGACATACACCAACTTTGTGTGAAGAAACACGCATTTGCCGCAAGATGTCGCACTCGGTCGTTATAACGCGTACAACCACCACCACCACCAGCACATCACATGTTGTGCTCAACACAGGCTATCTTCGTACAACGCCCGGCCTGCTAAAGCTTGCCCAACTGGTATGTACACTAAAGTCACCTTGTGTCTACTACAGGTAATTCCCAAGGTACACTATTATAGCAAATTCAGGTGTAATTTCGTTTCCAATTGACAGTTATAGCTCATCAACTTCATTCGGAGCTCGTTATGTATTCTTCTTTTTAGACGATTTTTTGAAGAAAAACATTCAAATTCAAAATATTCAAAAAAACAACTATTTCTTTCAATTAGAAGACATTATCAACCAAATGTTAACTTATTTACTTAAAATTTGTGTCATTAAATCACAGAGCTACCGTGTATCTCGGGAACTACCTATACCTGCAACAATAATTCCTTATCTCATCTCAGGAGAGTCTCAGATAAGATCGCTAAAAAGATTGTTTTTTATAAAACCAAGGATTTCCAACACTAATCCAAACACTATTCTCCATACTCGCCACAGATTATTGGCGCAGTAAATGTTGGTCTGGTTGCGTACTACATTCGGCGCTACCCAACCTCAGGTCTGCCAGCGAGTGCTGAGTTCTTCTTCCTGCTGATGGCCGTTGCCTTCCTGATCGGGACGTTCTGTCTGCTTGCCTCCTGTCTCGTATCGCTCAGCACCGGCGGTATCATCTCGAAAACGATTTACGAGCTCGTCTATCACACGATCGCCTTCCTGCTATACCTCATCGCCTCGATCATGCTGCTGGTCGATGTCACTAACGGGCGATACTATCACACCATCAAGGATGCGTACATGGCTGCCGCGGTAAGCATGAGCACATAGCGGAATGGGACGCAACCGTTTGGTACTGTGTCTTATTGAGAATTACTACATTTTTGTTTTTCTACAGATCCTTGGACTGATTGTGTCCGCACTCTACCTCTTCAGCGCACTGCTCGCTCAGCGTTCCTACAGAGGCATCTAAGGATGATGATGCTTCCCGTCCAGTCTTCCATCAGACATTCTACTTCCATCTCATCCGCGAACTGAACTGTTCTCTAATGTGTCTCCAACAGTCCTTCGCTAAAAGGAATTAAAAAATGAAAGAAGACTTGCGGTGACAATTCAAACGGCAGACAGCAGACCGGTGCTTGTGTGTACGATGTGTTCGATGCGATAGACTTCCTTGTTCCGTGTGCACGCCTTTATATTCCAAGTTTGTCCACTACCCATCCCTTTCCCTTTCCCCCGTTTGCCCCGTTCAGCTAAGTGTTTCTAACCAAGGTCGCATTTCGCGCCGAAGATGGCGTTTTGTTGTTTAATTACTGTTGCTCTAATCTCATAAACGCTTGCAGGCTTTTACGTCGATGTCTCAATGTTCTCGTGTATGATTGATCGGTGTGCGCGTGCGTGTGTGTGTATGTACAACGGAAACTAAATTTACTCAATGTTTACCGTACGCTGCTTAACGGGATGTACTTAGGGTATGAGAAAATTAAATCCAAGAAACATCAACAAAAAATGGACGATACAGGAGCAGATTTTTTTTTGCACTATTTTTTAACTAGTAACAGTATTACACATTTCATCAAATTTTACAAAGTTTACATATACGTCACATAATCATTCATTGTCTATAAAATAAAAAACAAACGAAAGAGAGAGAGAGGGAGAAAAAACACAAGGGAAACTTTTTCTCATACCCAAAAGCAGCGTCGCTTAACTGTATGTTTCCAGTGTGAGATTTTATTGCCTTATTTGTTTTCTGTTATATTTATATCTTACAGTTACTGTTTAAATCAAATTGTCCTTCTCTTTTGTGCGTCCAGTGAGACAAGTTTGTGTTTGTTTGTTTCATTTTAATATAATCTAGAGCGGTTTTGTATGTTTTAAGCAAAATCGGAAAAAGATTAAATAAAGATGGGTTTTAATATAATAAAATGCGTGCTATTTCTGTACAGTTAAACATTTTCTTGTGTTCTTAATGTGTTCTTAATTTAATTTAATTCTCTTTTTTTATACTTAAATTTATTTAACTTTATATTTTATCGATAGTGATTTATATTTAATCGATGAGTGCTATTTCTGCGCAGTAAAACATTTTCTTCTGTTCTTAATTTGTTTTTTAATTTAATTTAATTCTCTTTTTCATTTTTATACTTAACTTTATTTAACTTTATATTTTATCGATAGTGTGATTCATTTAACATTTTATTACATTTGTTCAATTTGATGTAATTTTGGAAAATGGATTTCTACTTTGTATCAACTTGTAATTTTCTCTTCTTCGAGAGCAACATTCCTGTTGTCTTTCGCATGTTTAAAAGCAAAATATGATTCCGATGACACATCCGATCGCATGTCTGGAAGTTTGTTGACTTTCACTCTCATGTCTGGCTAGGGTTTAGTAGCGCACTGGAAGAACATCAAATACAAAAAAAAATATATTGAAAGTTATAAATAAACACCACTGCATCCCGTACACAAGCCGCGTATCCTAGACGACGAAATAAAAACAACTGTGCACTTCCTTCCGCTTTGGGTACACGGGAATGCGCATTTGTTTGTAGGAAGGAGGAGGAAAAGAAACACGAGAAAATCTCTGCCGATGATGCACGCGCTACGAATCTTTGTGTGTAATAGGGTCGGTGATGTCTCACATGTGTTCCTTTAGACGCATCGTCGACAGCACATCTGCGTGCGAGGAACCGGGCGTTCGAATAGCGCCCTATAGGATGAGGTACACGCACGATCTGCGTGTGGTATGCGCTTGCGCTAACGGCTCGTAACATTTGTTTTGAGTTCTATTTTCGTTACACCGCACTACACCTTAACTAGTAGGGAGCCCAACGCGACGCCCGGTATGAAGATACCGGAGCGGAATACGCGTCGCAGGAGGTCCTGTCTGGTAGGGTTTTTGGTTGTAAGATGAAGCTGCTTCACGGCAGTTGCTTTACGATCGACACCGAGAACGGTTCGTGCTTGAGACGTCTGGCCGCAACGGGTATGCCCTCGACAGTGATACGAATGCCGCCGACCGGCGGCGGTGGTGGTGTTGGAGGTCGTGGCGGTGGAATTCTGAACGAACATCGGAACCGTGGTTTGCGGATCGGATGTTGCCGGGTGTGCACGTGCTTTAATCTAGAATTCTTCGTCTCGAAAAACGGTATCCTCAAGTGTTTCGAGCTAGTGCTGGGCTGGTTCTGTCAAACGATGCTAGTCCAGTTCGGGATGGACTCGGCAAAGGACATCGGCGAAGCGTTCTGGGGCTTCCTGACGACCTGCTCCGCCTTTCTGCTCACTACCACAATACTGCTGCTGTGCTACACAATATCGGCCCGCACCTTTCATCTCGTCCGACAATCCATTTTTGTGAGTATCCAAATAAATTGGTGACATCTTGGCCATATTCCCTTCATCATCACCTCCACACCAACAGGAAGTGGTCTATAATGGATTGGCGTGCGCAATGTATCTCAGTGCATCTTCCTACCTCGGGTTTGCGGTGAATGTGTTTCTCTACCCAAAGTTTCTGATGTTCAAAACGACCGGCGGTATTCACAGTGCCTATCCAGCGATGACAGCCGTATACGTGAGTTCTTTGAAAAAAAAAAATTGTGTTACAATCATCCATTTTTCTCACCTCTGTTTAAGTGTTGTTGAAATTAATTTTTGCTTTCCAAATTTTCATTCCCAATTCCATCCTATTTACCCATCCTGGCTGGTGCTCGACACAATATTTTGTATTTCCCATTTCTAAAAATAATGCTCTTTACACCCTCATTTTTTCAAAAAAAAAAAACGTATTTTCCATACAAAATAAAAACCAAAACGTTTTCTTTCCTGTGATGCTTGCTTTACAAAAAAAAACACACATTCTTACCAAAAAGTATATGGGAGGTATCGTGGGACTTGTGTACGGAGTTGACGCCTTTGTTGCGTACCGTCACCTCAAAGGATTTACGTGAATGACGCTCCAGCGTTCGCTGGGGATTTTTTCCGTTACGCTACCGAAGCGTTACATTGCAGCCCGACAGGCGCAATTCATTGCTACTTTGCCATTTCATATCGCACACACCTACGTGTGCTGTTATATTAGACTGGATGCATTTATTATTATTATTCTGCAAGCGTAATTAACTCTGTGTAGGTGTAAAAAAAACCAAAGGAATCTTAGCACCATAAGTTGATGTATTTTATTGAATAAAAATAATTATCAATTCCCGTCACAAACAAAACGTTCAAGGAGGAGTATCAGCTTCCAATTTCCCTCTTCCTTCCATTTATCCTCCCCCCCGTTAAATTTCTCACCAGAATGCGCGGTGAAAGCGTTAGCGTGGCACAGGACGCGCACACGGTACGAGAGAAACGCATCACGCCGTTTGAGCGTAACGCCGCCGCGACGCGTAACAGAAGGTTGGAGAAGGACAGGCGCACAGGCGACCGATATTTCAACCGGCATCGTACCGATCAACATCTCAGTCGATCAACAGACTGCACCGGATGCTGATCGTGCGCGTGTTCGTTCTGGCGTAAGGCGCGTGTGACGATTTGTTTTTTGCAACAACAACAAAAAACAGAACATTCATCTACTACTACTAGATAAGCAAAAACAACAGGTGAACAAACAGGTCTAAAGTGTCGTCAGGATTTTATTGCTGATTTTGAATCGTTGCAAAATCGTGAAAAAGGTGGTGCAAAAATTTTAAACGGAAAACCCGGAGAAAAAAGTGAGCTAAGATTCAATTTCCAAGTGTCGTCCTACGTCCAAATTTCGTAGTGTTCTCCTTCCTGTATCCTACACCTGGTCAGTACTTTACGTTCAGTTTGTAAAGTTATCTCTGGAGGAAAAAAAAACAATAATCCTGCTACAAACCAAAACCCACCACGCCAAGCAGCAATCAAACCGTAAGGTTCATCGCACAATCAACAAAAACCTCACGTTAACGGGTGGCAAACCTCAGGAAAACAATAACGCACAAAACCGACGGTAAACGATCGGAACTTAAAGGCAAACAAAAAAAATAAGGGACAGACGCGCAAACTACGCAAAATACTCCGTACAAGCCGACCGAGATTTGTCGCTCCTGGTGGCCAGTGACATTTCTATTAATAACGAATTCTTTCCCTCCTCATTGCTCGGCCACGACCGTGATACGTTCAGTACTCTCGCCGTTTGCCGTAACCAAAACAAAAGCGTGTCGCAAGCGTTTTACGACAAAAAAAAAACAAATCAGATCAACGGGCGTACTTTCGGTGCGTACCGAAACAAACTGTCATCGCGCAAGAGGGCAGGAGTGTCAAAGTGTCGTACGACAAGACGTAAAAACACATGTGAGACATCGCTCGGTGCGTGCGATAGGATTTTCCCCCGAAAGCCTTGATAAAGTTCACCGACAACCCCGTAGATAAATCCCCCCCCGGAACGCGTACGGGGCATCGTAACTTGGGCCGGTGTGCACCACAAACTTGGGACAGAGTGCTCCACACAAAACTCGCTCACCTTCAGAGNCCGACGGTAAACGATCGGAACTTAAAGGCAAACAAAAAAATAAGGGACAGACGCGCAAACTACGCAAAATACACCGTGCAAGCCGACCGAGATTTGTCGCTCCTGGTGGCCAGTGACATTTCTATTAATAACGAATTCTTTCCCTCCTCACTGCTCGGCCACGACCGTGATACGCTCAGTACTCTCGCCGTTTGCCGTAACCAAAACAAAAGCGTGTCGCAAGCGTTTTACGAAAAAACAAATCAGATCAACGGGCGTACTTTCGGTGCGTACCGAAACAAACTGTCATCGCGCAAGAGGGCAGGAGTGTCAAAGTGTCGTACGACAAGACGTAAAAACACATGTGAGACATCGCTCGGTGCGTGTGATAGGATTTTCCCCCGAAAGCCTTGATAAAGTTCACCGACAACCCCGTAGATAAATCCCCCCCCCGGAACGCGTACGGGGCATCGTAACTTGGGCCGCTGTGCACCACAAACTTGGGACAGAGTGCTCCACACAAAACTCGCTCACCTTCAGAGTGGCATCGGGTGGGAAATACTCCAATTCGCGCATACACCTAGCAGGTGGGTGTGTGAAGCTCTTCGGCTGGTGACCCCCAGGAAGTTACCCTGTTACCTTCCCAAAGCCCCAACCTCCGCAGCTCAGAATCAGAAAAAAACCCGGTAGTGGAGTCACCGTCACCCGAAACTCGTCGATTCCGAAGCTGTGATGGACCTGAACGAGCTAGATCTGCCGGAGATGACCGAATCGGACCTGATGCAGGCGGCGGCCTACACCGCCAAGCTGATCGGGCGTGAGAGCGAAGGTAAGTGGCGTGTAATGACAATGACCATTAAGTAGCGAGCCACCCGTGCGCCATACAGGGTGAAAGCGACCTTGCCGAGAGTTCGCAGTAGATCAGAAAAACGCAAGGTGACGCAAACGCCCCACGTTCAGGGACTTTCCATTACGCTACGGGGGCGGTTTTTGTAGCATTTTCCTCCCACCAAAAGAAAAAAATTTCCACGCAAATCGGTGTTCGATCCGTTTGATCGATCCGCTAGATGGCGTGCGATCGCGTGGTTTGCGCGCGTTCTATTCGCCGCCTGTCTCACGTTGAGGCACCGGTGAAAGTGATGTACCGTTTTCGAGAGCCGTTTGTTTGCAAACGGTTCTCCCATTTTGGGGGGACACCACCGATGGTGGGTGAGGCACAAAAGGGCCCCCCGGGAGGGGGGGTTGAAGCAATTATTATCATTATCAAACGCCAGCTCGCTTTAGAACGTGCAAATATGTTTACCAACCCCCGGAGGGGAGTTCTATTATTCTACCGGCTCTCCTTGTTGCTCGATTACATACCTTTTCCTTCACTCACGCCTTGTGCTTGGTCGAACACCCTCGAGCCTGGCGGTTTACTAACAAAAGGCCAACCAGCTGGATCAGGCCGTTGGAAGTAACTGCGACTGTCAGGCGGAAAGCGCATTGTTATTCCATTGCGTTACCCCCGCCAAGAATGTCATTATCAAACGCAACGCGCTTCGTGAGCGAAGATGCCCTTTCACTAGCATTGTTTTGTGCGCTTTTTTCTGTGTTTTAAATGTTTTTGCATAGAACGGCACTAATTTATTTTTTTTTAGAGATATATTTGAACGACAAAACAATACGCTTCGCGGAACGAAACATTCCTTGGGATGTTTATCACGCTCACGGTTGTGCTGTAAATAGTATACTAATTTGTATACTAGCTTTTGTTTTGCTACGATTATCCGGGTGTATTTTTATCCGTGCTACTAAGGAAAAGATAGTCTGTTTTTAGTACAATGTACTAAAAAAATGAAACGTTTTCTCTTCTTTTTGCAACAAAAGCCCATAAAGTAATAGAAATTTGAGCAGTTTTTGAAATAAAGTTCTCACTCCATTCACTACTATTTACTAGTAAAAGGGAGAAGTAGCTATTATCCGTATTATTCGCTAATTCGGTCAGATTCTTGTCCCGATGAGCACGGATGATCGGTGTTCCCCGTTTCTTCCACTCTGACAGCATGATTAATTGGTGTGTTTTATTTGCTTATGGCATTTAGATCTTTTACGACGAAACGTTAATGTGCATTCGTTTCGTAGTTTGGAATTACCCAGATAATCCAGGTACACACCGGTTTACATGATGTAAGCAGATGGACGGAAGGGACGGTATGAAAGTGAATGATATAAGGTAAACTACCACTTAGCTGATAATTTTGCAAATTATTACCTTTACCTTTTGTGCTTTTCTACACGTATAAAATAACATCCAGTGTTATCACACACCTAACCATACAGCAGGAAGGGATTTTCCAAGACAAACACACACACATTTTGCTATAAAAAAAGTACATTTATAAACAAACAGTGCGCAATTTCCTCGTTGGGTTGTTTTGCTACACATTTTCCCCGCCGGTGACAATTTACTGTGCACTGAATTTCACCACCAAATGGTTGAATCAGCTGTTGAATGACGAGCATTAGGTGCACAAAAAACCAAAACACAGCCTTCCATTGTTCCACCGGTAATCCAAATGGAACGGTACGTGGGCGAAGGGGCGAAGGAAGGTGAGGTGAGTTCTCATTTTTTTTCTATATACAAACTCACAACGCACTTAATGACAGGGTGGATAGCAAAGAGAAGAAAAAAGACACAAACGCGCGGTACAAAAAAAAAGAGTTCAACCAGGTTTGCAAATTTGACCGGTTTTTTTTTTTGGGTATGTTTGATTTCGAGCAACAATCGTTTCGAAGCCACCATTCGAGGCATGGCGTTGTGAGCCCGCTGGTTTGAGATTACGAACTGATAATGATGCTACTAATGCTATGAAGACGGAGTCATGCAATAGTGCATACGCAACAGCATTTAATGTGCATGCGAGATACCATGCATGTAATTGCTGCAATAAAGTGATTCTCCTTTTAAAAAAATTGGAGAGAGAGAAGGAAATAAAGAGAAAAGACGAAAGAAGATCGTTTGTTCCAAATTTTAAGCTGATCGTGGTGCGGAGACACTATTCTATTCGTATTCCGCGATATATTCGAATTAATTCATTTATTTGGGGCAAATATATTTGGTGAGTCATCGTAGAATAATATCATTTCAGGATCTCATAATTTCTTGAGACTAGTAATGTAGACATTAGCCGGAATTCTGCAACGAATACCTCGGGGAAATTGAATTTCTGAGTTCTTAAAAGGTCACAACATGCAAGACATTTATATTGATGAGCTCCGAATCTTGAGAGTTATAAAGAATTATAAAAGAATTATAAAAAATGTGTTCAAGAGCATACTTACAAGACTTCTTGAAGTTGTATAATGTGTCCATGTAATGGATGTCATAATTCCTTAGGACTAGTAATGTAGACATTAGCCGGAATTCTGCAACGAATGCCTCGGGGAAATTGAATTTCTGAGTTTTTGAAAGGTCACAACATGCAAGACATTTATATTGATGAGCTCCGAATCTTGAGAGTTATAAAGAATTATAAAATAATTATAAATAATTTGTTCAAGAGCATACTTACAAGACTTCTTGAAGTCCATGTCATGGATGTCATAATTCCTTAGGACTAGTAATGTAGACATTAGCCGGAATTCTGCAACGAATACCACGGGGAAATTGAATTTCTGAGTTTTTAAAAGATCACAACATGCAAGACATTTATTCTGATGAGCTCCAAATCTTGAGAGTTATAAAGAATTATAAAAGAATTATAAATAATTTGTTCAAGAGCATACTTACAAGACTTCTTGAAGTCCATGTCATGGATGTCATAATTCCTTAGGACTAGTAATGTAGACATTAGCCGGAATTCTGCAACGAATACCTCGGGGAAATTGAATTTCTGAGTTCTTGAAAGTTCACAACATGCAAAACATTTATATTTATGAGCTCCGAATCTTGAGAGTTATAAAGAATTATAAAAGAATTATAAATAATTTGTTCAAGAGCATACTTACAAGACTTCTTGAAGTTGTATAATGTGTCCAAGAACTATGATAATTTTTTGTTTTTTTTTTGTTGAAGAAATTGAAGACAATGAAGTATCTTTCAACATCAGAGCGTAAATTTGTTAAACTCATTACTCAATTTAAAAAATATACTCAAAAACTCCCTCAATATACTTCCCAAAGCAAAGTGATAATTCACGATCGTACCGATAAAATTGTTAGATTGTTTACCATCATGCGTTGCTGGGCATGATCGTACATATCGTTTTAATAGGCAGGTTGTGATTCTCGTGCATCATTCCATAGTGTACCTATCGCTTGGGTGTGTGCATTCCACCCAACATTACCCAACACTTTTCATGAGAGAGCGAGAAAAAGTACGCGTCGCAGCACGAAATATGGTTTCGCTTTTGGCGATATGGTGTGTCGTGGGTCACGTGTTTGAAGGGTGGGTTGTAGATTTGCTGGTAACCCCCCCCCCCCCCCCCCCGTTGGGAGTTTGAGGAGCGGTTATCATATACCCCGATCCCGATCGTTATCGAAACATCCAGAGAACCGATAATCAGTCGGGTAAGATCCCCGGGTCCCCGAAATGAACGACATCATGGCGCACGCTAATTCATCGCAGCAGTCGGGAATCGGGACACAAGGTGGGATACCGGGGGTTTTATCATCTGCCGGCCATCTGTACCGACCGTACCGATGTGTTTATCGTTTTGCTAGTTGCAGCGGGATGACGAATGAACAATGGCACATTTAGCGAGCACGCGGATCCGGAACATTCATGACGTCTGGAGCGCATCCCCGGCGTCCCGGAGGGCGTCGTATCTACGTACGACTTTATACATCGCTGACTTATAAATCAGCTAATCGAATTCATGCATGCGTTCCCCCCTACGAGTACGTCCCATACAGATGTCTTACGGGATGCATTAACGATGGATGGCACTTGCCGGCTGGAGTGGCAACTAAGAGCAAACAGCATAACACTACACCCAAGTCGATCTGTTGGGGCGTCAGCGTAAAAATTGTGCATAACAGGAAGGGAGGGCAAAATCTTAAATCTTCTCCCACCTTTTCCTCCAATCATTGCCTTCCCACTTACTTTTCCCAAACCAAAACCTTAACCATCTCGTGCTTGAACCACTTGAACTGGTTGTTCGAGAACGTTCCAACGATTTTGGACATTCAAAGCAACGTCCAATGTTGTTGGGATAGATTTGTGCGGGATGCAATCAATTTGAAGATTTGGCTTCTGGAAGAATTCGTGGCGCTTAACACGATGATTGCCGTTTGTGGTGAAATCGCACAGCCAGATTAACCGTACAGGAAGTCGAGATGCACTTGTCACGCTCACTGGTGTCCCAAATTTGTAAAGACGCTACAAAACCGGAGCATGGAGTATGGCATTAATGGTGCCGCTGATGTTGCTGATACGCGGACGGCTGTCACTGAGTAGAACACTTACCGGGAAGTAGTGCCTGACGTACGTCTAAAGCGCTCGGTTGCAATCTAGATTAACTGGATACGGATAGNGTCAGTGACTGTGGCGGGACCTCCGGAGGCGACAAATGGCAACTAATTCCGCCACCGCCATCTTGTACGTCCAGCAGCGTCCTTCAAAATGTACGTGTGAGAAATGGCTGCACGCGTGTTGACTTCTGTCTGTCAACGTAATGAGTGCATATTTAACGTTCGATAAACAAACGGGCCTTTAAGTGCACCAAGCTCCTGCCGGGGCGTTGCCATTTTAAACCAATATATGTAAACCTCCAATATCCCGATCCAAGGATTGCCATCAATCATTTTGAAGAACGGGGTGCATTGAAGTTTCAACGCTACGGTTGGATTCATCTCCACATTCTGTAACCTTTCCATGAGATTAATTTCCATTTTGCAACACACATTGTTTCGTTGTGTTCCGCCCTACCTACCCTACCAGACAAAGCTCTGCAGACCGCAAAATTCGTAAGGATTCCGTCAGAAGAAGAAGAAGAGAGAGAAAAAACATTAAATCTCAAATGTCGTCCGGAACGAACATTACGATAGAGCACCTGCACGGCCCTGGGGTTGTCCTAAAGTGGAAAAAACTGGGGCTTCCTACTGGTGTAATAGTGCTACCATTACAACACGAAATGGTACACCGAAGAGAGAGACACCTACGGTGGGAAAACTGTCATATAACCGAAGGTCTTCTCGCTTAATGCACTGCATGTTAACTTCATCTGCCGTGACAGTTGCTCTGCACGCATGCATACGCGTGTGCCACGGATCGTATTCCGTGCCGAAAGCTGCTGCAGCTTTAGTCAGCTCGCTAAACGTTACAGAGGCAGTTGAGTGGGCAAACTCGTTCAATCAGAGCTGGTACGATATCATGAATTACGCTAAAATATTATGCTAACACGTTGGTGCCTAAAACCTCACTATGTGATCAGCTGAGCAAGTGCTTTTTTCCACGATGGAGAGCTACCTCCCAAGAGCTACCGGAGAGCTAGTTCTGTTCAAAGAAAATAATTACTGTTTTTATTTGGTCAACTAAACTATCACATTGACCAGGTAGAGTTGTGGCTAGTGTTGGGTCAAGTAGCTCTTTTGCAAGAGCGGAGCGCACCGCTCTCGCTCTCTAAAGTGTGCGATGCGCTTGAGGTAGCTCCACACGGAGCGCTGCACACAGGAGCGATTGTGCGATGCGCTCCCAGGAGCGAAGTTTCGCACCACAAGGAGCGCTGCACGCTGGAGCGTTTCCTGCGATACAGCTACCTCGTTTACCCGTGGGCTATGCGGGAGCGCGCACAATAAGATGAGCGGAGCGATTGAAATACCTCTTCCGCTCTTGGTCCACTAGCTATAGCCTTAGGAAATTTTCCAAATTTTTAGATTATTTTTATTTTTCGATTATTTTTTATAATTTTTTCTATTGAAAGCATTATTTGAGTGAAAAGAAACTTATTGCAACCAATTTGCATTAAAATAAAGCAATTTAATTTTTTTGCAAAATTTCTCAAAAAAAACGTAAGGGGTAAGCCTTATGAAATTTTCGAGTGGAAAATTTTTTTTAAATTTTTTTCTGATTTTTATTCCTTTTTTTAATTTAAAGCACTATTTAAGTGAAAAGAAACTTATTGCAACAAATTCCCATTAAAATATATCACATTTATAAATTTTGCTAAATTGCTCAAAAATGAGGAAAATTTTCCATTTTCTCAAACAGGGTAAGGAACTTGGTTCCTCGAATAACTTCTGGCACAGACGTCTGACGGTATGGCCGTCCAAGAAGAAAATATAGCCATTGGTGCCATCTATCGACCATAGGTTAAAGATTGGCGATCCGTTGGATACCGACCGAGTTATAGGCAAAAGTTGGTGCAAAAATGAGAAAAATTTTACATTTTCTCAAACAGGGTAAGGAACTTGGTTCCTCGAATAACTTCTGGCACAGACATCTGAGGGCATGGCCGTCCAAAAAGAAAATGTAGCCATTGATGCCATCTATCGACCACAAGTTAAAGATTGGCGATCCGTTGGATACCGACCGAGTTATAGGCAAAATTTGGTGCAAAAATGACCCTTAGTAAATTTTCATTTTTTTGAATTTTTTGATTTTTTCATTATTTTTCACTCTTTTTTTTATTTCAATCATTATTTGAGTGAAAAGAAACTCATTGCAACCAATTGGCATTAAAATAAAACAATTTTATTTTTTTTGCAAAATTTCTCAAAAAAAACGTAAGGGGTACCCCTTATGAAATTTTCGAGTGGAAATTTTTTTGAAATTTTTTTTTCGATTTTTTATTCTTTTTTTAGTTTAAAGCATTATTTGAGTGAAAAGAAACATATTGCAACAAATTCCCATTAAAATATATCACATTTTTCAATTTTGCTAAATTGTTCAAAAACAGGGTAAGGAAGTTGGTTCCTCGAATAACTTCTGGCACAGACATCTGACGGTATGGCCGTCCAAGAAGAAAATGTAGCCATTGATGCTATCTATCGACCACAAGTTAAAGATTGGCGATCCGTTGGATACCGACCGAGTTATAGGCAAAATTTGGTGCAAAAATGAGAAAAATTTTACATTTTCTCAAACAGGGTAACGAACTTGGTTCCTCGAGTAACTTCTGGCACAGACATCTGAGGGCATGGCCGTCCNCGTCCAGCAGCGTCCTTCAAAATGTACGTGTGAGAAATGGCTGCACGCGTGTTGACTTCTGTCTGTCAACGTAATGAGTGCATATTTAACGTTCGATAAACAAACGGGCCTTTAAGTCCACCAAGCTCCTGCCGGGGCGTTGCCATTTTAAACCAATATATGTAAACCTCCAATATCCCGATCCAAGGATTGCCATCAATCATTTTGAAGAACGGGGTGCATTGAAGTTTCACGCTACGGTTGGATTCATCTCCACATTCTGTAACCTTTCCATGAGATTAATTTCCATTTAGCAACACACATTGTTTCGTTGTGTTCCGCCCTTCCTACCCTACCAGACAAAGCTCTGCAGACCGCAAAATTCGTAAGGATTCCGTCAGAAGAAGAGAAGAAAAAACATTAAATCTCAAATGTCGTCCGGAACGAACATTACGATAGAGCACCTGCACGGCCCTGGGGTTTTCCTAAAGTGGTAAAAACTGGGGCTTCCTACTGGTGTAATAGTGCTACCATTACAACACGAAATGGTACACCGAAGAGAGAGACACCTACGGTGGGAAAACTGTCATATAACCGAAGGTCTTCTCGCTTAATGCACTGCATGTTAACTTCATCTGCCGTGACAGTTGCTCTGCACGCATGCATACGCGTGTGCCACGGATCGTATTCCGTGCCGAATGCTGCTGCAGCTTTAGTCAGCTCGCTAAACGTTACAGAGGCAGTTGAGTGGGCAAACTCGTTCAATCAGAGCTGGTACGATATCATGAATTACGCTAAAATATTATGCTAACACGTTGGTGCCTAAAACCTCACTATGTGATCAGCTGTGCAAGTGCTTTTTTCCACGATGGAGAGCTACCTCCCAAGAGCTACCGGAGAGCCAGAGCTGTTCAAAGAAAATAATTACTGTTTTTATTTGGTCAACTAAAGTATTACATTGACCAGGTAGAGTTGTGGCTAGTGTTGGGTCAAGTAGCTCTTTTGCAAGAGCGGAGCGCTCCGCTCTCGCTCTCTAAAGTGTGCGGTGCGCTAGAGGTAGCTCCACGCGGAGCGCTCCACACAGGATCGATTGTGCGATGCGCTCCCAGGAGCGAAGTTTCGCACCACAAGGAGCGCTGCACGCTGGAGCGTTTCCTGCGATACAGCTACCTCGTTTACCCGTGGGCTATGCGGGAGCGCGCACAATAAGATGACCGGAGCGATGAAAATACCTCTTCCGCTCTTGACCCACTAGCTATATATAGCCTTAGGGAATTTTCAAATTTTTAGATTATTTTTATATTTTGATTATTTTTTATTACTTTTTTTTATTTAAAGCATTATTTGAGTGAAAAGAAACTTATTGCAACCAATTTGCATTAAAATAAAGCAATTTAAATTTTTTTGCAAAATTTCCCAAAAAAATGGTAAGGGGTAAGCCTTATAAAATTTTCGAGTTGAAAATTTTTTAAATTTTTTTTTCTGATTTTTTATTCTTTTTTTAATTCAAAGCATTATTTGAGTGAAAAGAAACCTCTTGCAACAAATTCGCATTAAAATATATCACATTTAAAAATTTAGCTGAATTGTTCAAAAACAGGGTAAGGAAGTTGGTTCCTCGAATAGCTTCTGGCACAGACATCTGACGGTATGGCCGTCCAAGAAGAAAATGTAGCCATTGATGCCATCTATCGACCACAAGTTAAAGATTGGCGATCCGTTGGATACCGACCGAGTTATAGGCAAAAGTTGGTGCAAAAATGAGCCTTACGAAATTTTCAAAGTTTTAAAAATTTTCAATTTTTTTAATAATTTTTAATTATTTTTTTATTTAAAACATTATTTGAGTGAAAAGGAACTTATTGCAATCAGTTGGCATTAAAATAAATCAATTTTAATTTTTTTGCAAAATTTCTCAAAAAAATCGTAAGGGGTACCCCTTATGAAATTTTCGAGTTGAAAATTTTATTTATTTGAGTGTAAAGAAACTTATTGCAACAAATTCGCATTAAAATATATCACATTTATAAATTTTGCTAAATTTCCCAAAAAAGCCCAAATTTTTCATGCATTTGATATTATTCAGTAATGAATATAGAAACGAATGCACCAGTTATTGTATTTACGAGGAAGATGAATTATTAAAATTAAAAAAGAGTAAAATTAATACGATTTGCATACATTTAAAAACGTATTTATTAGTACGGCTAGCTGCATATAGGCGGCACTAACTGCAAAAAACTTCATTATCGACGTATAGATGGCACTAGCAGATTTGTTTTATAACTTCATCGGACAACAGTTAACTGAATGATTAGATCTTGATAACTTTCTTGATAACAACTATTTTTTTTCTACTACTACTACTTTTTCTGTTTTTGCTAACATTAAATGTTAGCCGTTTTAAATGGATAAAAAAACACACACAATTCAGTTGGCATAAGCCCCGCGAGTCGCGACGCACATTAGCTTGCTACGACAATTACGACTATAGGGCATCATCACTGGAGGCTCATGTCGCATAACGCTGCCTTTATTACGATCAGGCGCCACGCGCAAAAACATGCCTTTACATGCCTGTCGATACGATGCGCCCTTCAACAATGCGCTAAAATGATAATAATCTTAGCCAATAATTAACTTAATAATCAATTAGCGTAAGCAGGGACAATTACAATTCTGATCCAACGGGGGGAATGAATGTCAGTGAAGGGAGAGTTAGTTGACCCATGGTTACTAACAGTGGTTATACGTTATCTTAACAAATTTGTTTTTTTTTTGTTACAACCAACAGTACCGATGGTGTCGATGGATGGTGAAGCCCACCCAAACATGACACTGGCCGCCGTTGGACTCGGTGTACTTGTAGCATTAATCATTCTCCTCACGCTGATCGCTTTCATAACGCGCCGTGAGCGAAGGTAAGCATCATCCAAACAAACCGTTTTGATAGTTGTTGCTGCTGCTAATCGCCTACCATCCAATTATTTCTTTTATCTCCCAAAAGCAGCTCCCAAGCGAAAGATCCACAGCAAGATATTACCACTAACATATCATCGGCACCGGGAAGGACGAAACCGATTGAAGCGAACCTGCAGAAACCACCGACGGGACCGCGTTGCGTGACGTTTGCGAACGATTTCGAGCTGGTGGATGTTGTTACGCGTATGTGATAGGTAGGGGGTTGATAACCGTGAGAAGACGGGTGAAGCCCGCGGTACTGACGCGTTACATATTTACGTAAGAGTCTGTATGTTTGTTTTATAGTCAACACCCACACGAAACCGTGTTGTTTTATTGTGTAAACTTTTAACAGAAATGCATAACAGTAAGTAAGGAAGTTCGTTGCATGGTTGGTTCCACAAACATTGGTGTTACAGCAAAAGCTGGCTCCATCACCATCGTTAGGATTGGTTCCATATTTAGAATTAGGTATTCGTAATGTTGCTGCAAACGTTTGTTCCAACATTATATCTAGGATTGGTACCGTATCTAGTATTAGCTTCGTGTTTAGCCCACCTCTCCAATGTATAGATACTTCGTATCGGAATAAACACCTCCAGAACTGACACTGTACGGTGGACATCGGTTTTGTTTTGCGTGCAATTTTTTGCTGGGTTTTCTTTCAGTTTCGTCCCAACACCATCGCTAGCAGTGCCATACGCACGTACATTCCATATTCGGCCTGCCGGAAGTATGCCGCCCTGGGATCGCTATCAATCTCCACACTGATTTCGAAGACGCGCGGCAATGGGTGCATCACGATCATGCGACGCTTTGCCAATGTCATAATTTGGGGCGTTAGTATCAACTGTCCGCAACACTGCAAGAAACGAAACGTTAGAAAGAAACATTTAGTGGGCAGTAGTGATGGACAAATTATAAATTTTGCCGAAGTCGGATCGGTCCGACTTCGCCGCCATCTGGAGTCGGACTCGACCGGAATCGACCGCCATCTGGAGTCGGACTCGACCGGAGTCGACCGGAGTCGACCGTACTTGACCGGACTCGGCCGGACTCGACCGGACTCGACCGGACTCGACCGGACTCGACCGGACTCGACCGGACTCGACCGGACTCGACCGGACTCTAACAGACTCGACCGGACTCGACCGGACTCGACCGGACTCGACCGGACTAAGCCGGACTCGACCGGACTCGACCGGACTCGCTCGGACTCGACCGGTCTCAACCTGACTCAACCGGACTCGACCGAACTCGACCGTACTCGACCGGACTCGATAGGACTCGACCGGACTCGACCGGACTCGAATGGATACGGCCGGACTCGACCGGACTCGACCGAACTCGACCGGACTCGACCGGACTCGATCGGACTCGACCGGACTCGATCGGACTCGACCAAACTCGACCGGACTCAGCCGGACTCAACCAGACTCGTCGGAGTCAATTTTGGTTTTTCGTCGAAGTCGGAATCAATTTTTCACACTCGAAGTTGGAGTAGATCCACGATTTCACTCCGGATTACCCATCACTAGTGGGCCACCGACGATGGCAACACTGCCTACTTACCATCTCGTACTCCTGCTCACTTTCAAACCGCTCACGCTGGATGCGTGTCATATACAGCACATCCGTATCGATGATGGCCGTCTCGAGCGAGTCGTACTGGCGCTGGGAGATACCCTTCTTGTCGATGTACTGCTTAATGTGGCTCGGCATCTCGAGCCCGGCTGGGCAAACGTAGCGCAAGTTCACATTGTACATCGTCAGCAGCCGTGCCAGTGAGTGGACGGTACGGCCATGCTTCAGATCACCCACCATCGTGATCGTTAAACCGTTTACCGTACCGATTTCCTCGCGGATGGTAAATATATCCAGCAGTGCTTGCGTTGGATGTTCTCCAACACCATCGCCGGCGTTGATTAGTGGCTTGCGGCAATGTTGGGCAGCACGCTAAAATTGTACAATACACAAACACCATTAGGGCACACCTCGGTTCTATTCACCCAGCACACACGAATACCTACCGTAACTGCTCCCGGCAATGGATGTCGCAGCACAACCACATCAGCATAGCCAGCAATCACCTGGATGCTATCCTCCAGCGTTTCACCCTTTTTAGCGGATGAGGACGTTTCGTCGATATGTACGATCCGACCACCGAGCCGTTGCATCGCCGCTGCAAAGCTACAGCTCGTGCGTGTACTCACTTCATAGAAGATGGACACCATCACCTTACCGCGCAATAGATCGTCCAACAGTCGCTCCTTAGCGACGCGTGATTTCATCGTTTGCGCCAGGTGAAAGATTTCGTTCAGATGCTCCTTGGTGAACATGTCCACCGTCAGGACGTGACGGCCCGCTAGCTGACGCTCACGAACCCCACCCAACCCAGTATTGATGGAGATCGGTTCCAGTTTACCGACCACAGATTGATTGCCGGTCGAATCGCACCGTATCCTCGGTGGGAGTGGTGACGCCGAACGCATCCCCGATTGCTCCCCGGCAAAGTGTACACCGAGCTGCTTCACGTGCGCATTAGTACCGTCCGGTGAGAGCAGCTGATAGAATGCTTCGTTCGTTTGCAGGTCCGGTTCGAGATCTGCGCTCCGCAAGCCCACACCCGAACCGGATCCGATCGAGTGGTTCAGCACATCGATACGCTCGATCGAAGCGGCACCGGCCATCGACGGCTTTCCACCGTGCCATTCGCGCACGTTCTGCCCATAGCCCGGGTTGACCAACACCAACCCATCGACATACGCCGTCTCACCGCGCAGCACCACACGATGCACACAACCCTTCACGCGCATCCCCGCAAACGGTGTCCAGTGGGCCTTGGAATGTGCCGGACGGTCCGGTATAATCCACTCCTCGCTCAGATCAATCTCAACGTACGTGTTCGGTTGCTCCGGCAGGTTAAAGATCCGGCGTGGATTAGTGTGGAACTTGTTCACCAACTCATCCATCGTAAGCCGCCCTTCGGTGACGGCCGTCAACAGCAGTGGGAGAATCGTCTCCAACCCGGGGAAACCCGGCGGTGGCCGTTCCGATTCCTTCTCCTCCCGGGCGTGCGGTGCATGATCCGTCGCAAACACATCCACCACGTCCAGATTGTCCCAGAGCGCTTGCTGGTCTTCCGGGCTACACAATACCGGACGCACCTCACCCCGTCCCGCTCCGATACGGTCGAGATCGGCCGTGGATAGGAAGAGATGGTGCGGGCACACCTCGCATGTCACCTTCAGGCCACGCTCTTTTGCCGCCTTGATCAACAGTATCTCCTCTTTGCGCGCTACATGGCACACGTGTATTGGCCGGTCGGTGAGTGAGGCCAGCAGCAGTACCGCCGCCATCGTTTCCCGCTCGGCGTGCACACACAGCGGTGCCCGCTTTGGCCAGTTGGCAAGATGCGCCTGCCACACGGATAGACCATTCAATCGCAACGTCGTGAACGTTTCGTTTAGGTAAAGCTTCAAACCGGCCGCTTGAGACGCCAGCTCATGAACGGTGCTGAAGTTCGTAGAGGACGCACCAACGTACAGTGCGTAGTCACACCGTGCACCTTTCTGTGCTAGCTCCACCGCTTGCTGGAACGCT
>CM028102.1:4878228-4902168 GCA_016170015.1 Anopheles longipalpis
TCTCTCTCTTTACCTTGGCTCCGGGTCGTATTTTTATATTAGCCCTGACGGACCCGCTTACACATGTAGCCGGGGCATTGCTTGTTTCCAATGTTTCCCGGTATTAAAGGCTTGTACAATAACAAAACGTGGGCGTGCGTGGCGGGTTTGCACTGTTCTCGAACCTCGTCCCCGTGGCATCGCGACCAAATGTCTAATCCCGTGAATCAATTTCCTTAAGTGCCGCATGCGGAACTGGTCCCCTACTGGACAACCGGGGACACTCACCGCTTATCGTACCCGTGTAATCGTAACCGAACAATCATCTTCATTGACAATGTTTGAGTTTTGCGGTGGGTAAATGGGTCTCCCCAACGACCCAGGACTACACCCGCTGCTCAGCTTCACGCCGAGCACACACTGGCGTTGCGGTTCAATCACCGTAATTAAAATTGGCAGAACCGATGCGGAAAAATAAAACATCTTGGTTTTTTTTTTGACGGACCAGACGTATGCATATATGTAGTGCAACGCGTGTGTATCTGTGGATGGTGTGGCCGACGGTGGTCACACGGTGTTCGCCCTGGGATGTGGCCCGATCCGTCCGCTACGTCAGATTCTCCCGAAAGCGTACAGACAAAATGCAGGAAAGAGACCGAACGACCGAATACCGTACTCGTACTCCGGGTCTCGTTGAAGACATTGAAAATAAAAGTGACTTCCACTGCGAGGTCGAAGATGTGTTCGCCGGGGACAAGGGAGAGGGGGGAGACGGGGGTGAGTTCGAGCTGCTTCAGTGCTATCTGCTTCAGTCGATAAGGAGACAAACAAATTTTCTCTCATATGCTCTTATGCGTACGCAGACTCACAAACCACCAGGCACACTCACCAACCCAGGTCGGGTGAGTTGGTGACGCTGATAACGCGTTCCTCTGCTCGTCTATCGACCTACGTTCTACCGGTTGCGGTCGCGGACAGGAAGAGGCAAAGCATCCGATCATACTCGGGTACGGTCACCACGTATTCAGAACCGAGCCCTTCAGTTTTACCTTGGACTCTCGCGTGTGCTGTAGTGCATAGACAGTGTGTGCCTCCTGTGTGAGCCAGCGCGTACGTTCGCCCCTAGAGGCTGCCGCCCGCGTTCAACCGAACGACCGTTCGTATTTTGACGACTCGGTGTGTTCTTTATCGTATTTCGCTGCAGTTTCTTCCCGTGAGTCCGTGAGTGCGTTTCCATCGGAGCGGTTCTTGTCGACGAGAAAAACCAAACAGTGTCTTCGAAAACCACCTTCAAAGGCCCTTCTTCCACACCCGCCACAGTTGCAAGGCTGCTGTTTGCCGCCATGTGGTAACGATCAAGTTCCGATCCTCTCGCTCCCTCCACCCACCCCCCCCCGGCTTGCAAATACAGCAATGGGCCGCTCGCAGTCGAAGGAGCAACCGGGCGGAAGCAATCCGTTCGAGGCGGAAATTGCCCGCAAGCAGCGCCGCGAGCAAACGGTCCGGGAGCTGACGCAGGAGCGGCGGGAACAGGAACGGCGTGCCCTGAAAGCGCGCCAGCGCGCCGAAAAGGAGGCCAAAAAGCAGCAGAAAAAGAAGAAGAAAAGCGCACGGAAGAGTGGTGGCGCGGGCGGGAAGAAGCAGCGGAAGTCGAAGTTGGACGAGCTGCGCGACACGGAACCGCCGCCGATCGTGCGCAAGTCCAAGGCCAAGCTCGAGGAAAGTGATTACGATTCGGAAGCGAAGCGCCGAATGCAGCACCAGCTCGCATTCAACAGTGATATCTTCGTGCTCAACCAGCTAGTGCTCGGCGTACAGTTCTACGGTAACTTTGAAAGGTAACGCCTTTNCCAAGGCCAAGCTCGAGGAAAGTGATTACGATTCGGAAGCGAAGCGCCGAATGCAGCACCAGCTCGCATTCAACAGTGATATCTTCGTGCTCAACCAGCTAGTGCTCGGCGTACAGTTCTACGGTAACTTTGAAAGGTAACGCCTTTAGCCTTTACTAAACAAGATAGACACAGATTTACAGCAACAGCAACGTCCAGGTTCCGAACTTTACCTTAAGCCCTTTCACCAGAGGTACTGTACGTATACAGGCAACCAACACTAGCAACCAACCAATCCCATATCCTGATCACCTTTCAACCCCCGTTTCGTTCGTACTTGATCCAGCCTGAATATCCCGTGACACGGTTGGACTAAACTGCCAACACGTCGGTTTTTTTCTCCGTTGTGGTCATCGTGCTACGTCTCCATGTGCGTATCGAGGAGTATCGTGTTCATCTCGTGTAGTACCGTACGCTTATCTGCATGGAAATAGCATTGCATAGTTCGCCAAGAATGCGCAGCACCAGGACCCAACAAGCATTCCATGGAAAACCATAGCAAAAAGAAGCAATTCTCAGAGCTCAAAACCCGTCTTCCGGTGAAGGTCGTCCGTTGAGAAATGGCGCATATCGAAAGGCGAGATGCGTTTGACCAACGCGTCATCAAATGTTCAACAAAAAAAAAGGTCGCGACCACCCGCGCAACCAATTACCGAAATTCGTTGGGAATCATCAGATCTCGCTCACTTTCCATTCCCGCTGGTAGCGATGTTGATAAGCAACCGTTCTTCAGACCATCGGCAGCACAAAACAGCAGCTACCCTTAACGGTCACACACAATTCTGAACCCACGTCCGACTCATTCGCCCATTCGTGTGGACGAAAGTGTATTGCGTGGTTGTGTGTGGTTTTGTTGGTTTTTTTTTTCGTGTGTCTTTCTTCTTGCCCAGCTAGAGACGAACTCTGCTTACGGCCGAGTGTGTCACCGGTGAGATGATTGCTTGCTTTGATGTCACCACCGTTTGGGTCACTTATTCTAATTGATAACAGTGAAAATAGCGATGAATTGCTGATGTACGCTTACCTACTAGACGATATCGCACCCAGCTATTACACGACACGACATTCGCAACAATTCAAGATGTACGTACGTTAGTTCGCCTTCTGAAGGATCTCTTGAACCAATCAGATTGGCACGGCAAAAAAATAAAAATCAACCAAACCATCCAGATAGAAGCATCAAGAAGCAAACAGAACACTTCAGCTGATAGGACAGTTGAGTGTCCAATTTGACAATGTACCGCGTCAAAGTAATCCACCAGGAAATCCCTGGGCGCGATAGTTGACAGATAGTGCGAAGGTAATTGTAACGCACCGATCATTCGATTGTTCGTTACAAATTGAACATTATCGGGTGTATATATTCTCAAGAGAGACCGAACCATGCAACATGTTTGACGTGATAAGAAGGCCTAGCCAGGGGCTCTAACACATGTTCCATTTCTGCAGCAATGGATTCGAACTTGTTGACCAGGTCATGAAATCGGTACTGGGATCCCCGGCCCTATTCTACCGGACGGTGAATGAATTTTCACCTTGTAACATTTTCCCCGTACGCTCGTATCGAATCACACAGCATGATCTGACTCACCAGCACCTGTCAGCTTCGGCAAAACACAACAGGTGCCGCGTTGCCGCCTCTTAAATCATGCCCGGTATCACGCATTACTGACAGCTCCGAATGTTTAACAATCTGTTCGGCCGTGCCGACTCGTTCGAGGTCTCCATTGAAGAACGGCAATTCCAACGAAATGCTGAGCAACTGGCGGCGGAATTACTTACCAATGAAACGAAACCCGATACATAAAACACCTCACGTTACAATGTAATGGACGGTTTGATTTGAACTGATCGACTGTTAGACATTTTGGCACACGACACGATACAACACCCGCAACGCTTCTGTAAGGTTCTAGTTTATCGCCCATCAATGATCAGGTGTCGTGATGGCGTGCGGACATTCAATGCCGCACACGCTCGTACTATAACGCTAAGTAATCGGTTCAACACTAATAAGTTTTTGAATGTCTTGGATATGGGCAGATACCATGTTTTCCTATTTTCATCTATAAGAGGAGGTCTTCCCCTCCATGAAAACAAACGCTCACAGAAATGCCTATTTGATAGGTCTCTTGGAGTTGGTGAATGGTGAAGAGTTGGTTTTTTATTGAGGAATGTTATGCATTTGATATAAGTCTAAAAAAAAAACATCATCATTGAAGAAGACTCATCATATTCGTCATCAGTGCAACACTTGAAGCATGTGCCCGCGTACGATATTGCATTAGGTTTCGTGCGTTCTATCCCGTTGGTTTCCCGCACTAAGGCAGACGGAACCCTACCGCCAGAACAGCGACCATGTGGAATGTGAGAACTGAGTGCAGAGATAACGTGCTCCATTCTTCAAGCTCCTTCGTGCTGGCGCCGACGAAATGCGACATTTCGGTTATCTTTCGCTCAAACAGTGACGTTCGGCCGACTTCCGATTGCAACAGGTTCTTAACACAGCGAAGAAGCGCCATACATATGCGGGTTTTGCAAAACGAATCCCAAAACAATTAATCAAATCACCGATTAGATGGGCGAAATCGAGTCTTCTCAAGTAATTAGCGCCACGGTCCGAGAGTGATTGATTGAACCCCCCCCCCCCCAACACTGATCGAACGGTGACTGATTGTGTGCCCCGTTATCGGGCGGAGTGCATCACCGTGTACCATCTCCCTTGTCTGTGGACGACCGTCCAGCGCATATGAAAAATATTTATTACGTCATTGGAAGTGATTCGCAATCAATTTGCTGTATTAAAGATCTGAATCACAGCGTAGCCAGATACTCACGGACCGATTTCTTTGCAATCGTCTCTTGCAGGGAAATGTGGGAAGCGGTCGAGCGAAATCGTAATGAGGAGAATCGTCGCAATGGAAAGACATCACGCCACTGTAAAACTGTCATCCTCCCAGATCGTCTGTTGGAAGCTGTAGACATGCGTGTAAAGTTCTATGCAAAGTAAGTGCCCTATATTTCCCAAGTCTCCAAGATCTCGTACAGCTGTAACGCACTGTAACGTGTCTTAACATTTTCGTTTTCTTACCTATACTTTGGAAAACAGACACGGGCCATATAAGAATCGACTGCTGCCATTGCATACGCAGACCTGCTACGTTGTGCATGACAACATCGAAATTACGAACCCTGGAGATAGTTCGGTCTATAGCATTCTTACTGATGCGCCTATCTACAAGCTAGAAATCGAGGATTCGCTCGACGATAAGCTGAAACAGGCAGGTGATGGAGTGGTGCGTAAACGTCGCACCAACTGTCACCATGGGTACATCAAGCTAAAGTCGGTCGAGTTTATCAAACCGAACAATCCACCAACGCTGGACCGGATGGCAACCGCACAGCGTTTAATTGCTTACGGCACCGAACCAGGCCCGAGTGGGCTCAGGCAGAAACTCGGCACTACCAACGGCATGGCGAAGGTAAACAGTCTCAGTGAAAGTGATACTCTTGAGGAGGAGGAGGAGGATGACGATGACGACGACGATGATGACAACGATGAGGAAGATGAAGAGAATGTACGGGGTGGGAATCGTTTCACCAAGCTAAAATATCGGGACAGCATTATGGTGAAGTATCCGAAGGTGGGTAACGGTGTTTATGGCAAGAAGCAACCAGAGCTGCTGCTAGCAAATGCCGGAGTACCATCTACGTCGACCAGCTCCACATCTCCCCCCAGTAGCGAGTACGATTATGCGTACATTACTGCCATCAACACACATCAACCGTTGAGTGTGATGCGTTCGGCCGGAGGTGATGAAGCACCAGTCAGCACTACCGTCCTGCCGGATTACTGCATCACAACGATCAGCTGTCCGATAGAGGTGAACGAAGGTTACTATAGTGACGACGAGTCGGAAGGAACGGACAAGCTGAGCGCACTGTACCTCGTCAAGGCGAACGGCACCGGTGGGGTCAATGGGCAGAGTAGCTCGAGAGGTAAAATGAATCACCTGCATCATCATCCGCACCATAGCAATCCGGAATACACGACCGAGCGGAGACAATATCTCAACTCCAAAGGATTTCTGGCGTACTTTGTAAACCTGTTCCAGGACACGCTGGCCTCGGAGCTGGACATCCCGGCCGAGGATTTGCGTAACGCAACCTGGAAGGGTGCGGTCGTATACAGCGGCCAGTGGGAAATCATACCCGCCATCCTGTGCCCGTGGCCACGGGAAGCTATCGAGTGGGTGCACCGTAAGCGTGACGTCAAGATCAATCCCCTAACAAGGCAGAAGTTCCAATGGCCAACGCAGCCAATGATCCAGAAGGTGAAATCGTTCGGCTGCCACGTCATACCGATCGGGTACGCACCGAAACAGGGCCAGAACCGGTACCGTCAGCTCGAGTGGAAGATCGTCTTTCCCGAGGCGGAACGCTACCTGGAGAGCTGCCTCACCGGTACGCAGATCAAGATCTACATGATCACAGTGCTGCTGCTGAAAACGTTTGTGGAGCCAAATCTTACACCCGGCATGAGCATGTTCGGCATGGAGCATTTGCGTGCCCATCTGTTCTGGCAATGCGAAACGAACTACGCTGCATGGCCGGAAGATTATCTCGGGGAGGCACTGTTGCGGTTTCTCAACGCTTTGCTCGATCGCATCAAGACGCATACGCTGCCCGATTACTTTCTGCCGAGCCGGAACCTGTTCGAAAACGTACCGGAACGGGTACTGGTGGAGCTGCACAAGCGTATCTTTCGCATCACAGAGAACCCGGTGATGCATATGCTGATTGCGCTGCGCAATCTGAAGCTACCTAGCGCCCGGTTAACGTTCTACCCGAAGATACGGATCAAACGGCTCTACTCGTACCTGGTGATCGACAACCCGCTCAAGATCGTCAACCCGATGCTGCGCGATGAGGATGAGAACCTGGCGGCCGAGGACTCGGACGAGAACGATGCGAACGAGCGTGAGATTGCCGTCGGATCGATGGCTTACTACAATCAGCAGGAGGTAGAATCGCGCCGCAAAAGGACCCGCATCGTGCGCTTCTTGGTGGCGGAACAGCTCAAGAAGGAGCGGGCAGTACAGCCGGACCGTCGCCAGTCGGTGGAATCGATCGATTTGACGGTAAGTGGGGGAAAGCTTGAATCATTGCCAAGGTGTACAACGCCTTTCAGCCTCGCAGCTAGGAGATTGTTGATTCGAGTAGTTTGTTTTTAACTTTCAGTTTCTACCGCTCAAACACATGGAGAACCTGCGCCGGCAGCTTATCTACGGGCTGTTCGTGGAGCATTTCGTGGAGATGGCACGTGTGTCCTGTGGCTTTCGGACGCTCAACCAGGCGTTGATCTATCTACGTCAGGCAGAGCGGCTCTGCAATCTGCTCGCGGATGACGAGGGCATTGAGGAGGCCCGGCAGTACCTTAACCAGATATACGGCTTGCGTCTAGAGCTCGCAAAAGCTAATGCAAAGGGAGCGGATCGACCGGCACTGCCGAAGCGCACCAGCACCAGCGAGAATCGGCCTATCGCTAGCCGAAAAGCTTCGGTCACGCGTCGGAACAGCAAACGTACCACCTACACCAACGTTCGCCAAACGCCGGCGGGGGCAAAACGTAACCAGCAGCAGCAGCAACCGCGCTTCTTCTCGCCGGACAACGAAGACGACGACGATGACGACGACGAAGAATGGGAAGACATCGAACGGAAGGAGATTGAAATGAGCGGCGGCGCGGGGCGTAACCAACGGCGAACATCCCGACCACCTTCGTCCCAACCTGCTGGCGGGCTAAGACGAATACCTTCCCAGCAGCAACATCATCATCAGCAACAGCAGCAAATTAGTGTTCAGATTCACGCACCAAAGTCACCGGCCGGTCCACCGAGATCGAAAGGATCGCGCCCTTCGTCCGACGACATCGACGACATCTCTCTGCTACTGGGCAACGTTACGGTCTCACCGAGACCGGGATATCGATAGTTACCAGCAGATAGCAAGGAGAAGTAAAGAAAGCGAGAGCGAAAAAAGAGAAATATACATATGGAAAGAGAGAGAAAGAGAGATCTGTAATAGGATGGAGATCAAATTAGGACCCTACGGAGGTTAGGAAAACCCTTTCTGTGATAAATGGTACCGGAAACAGTGACAATGGGGGCCGCTGATGCCTAAATGCTGGGATTTGCAGACCAACAATGGATTTGGGAAACTTATTGTAGAAGTACTGCTTATAATTTGGAAAGATACTGCTATAAACGACCTCTAAAATACTTAACAAACATACTTGATACAATACTATTACAACCGTATAGCAACATGTTTTTTTTCTTTTTGTCAAAACTCATATCCTGACACAAAGTTCCACAGGATTCGAAGCATTCCATCATATGAAATACATTACATTTAGCTGGAATGTTAACGATAGCTACTCACCTCAACGCCGTGTTCGGTATAAAAGTCACCCGTGCCCATTGACGCATACAGTTTGTAGCCCATCTTCTCGAGTATACGTATCGATGGTAAGAGTTCCATTTTGTGCTGTAAGCGTGCGTAAAGGTAGCGTTAGATAACCATTTGGTAGTGAGACCATCTATTTCTTACCTTGTAACTTCCAATACTGAGCAGTATCGACTTCTTCGGTATTTGGAATCCGGTTGACATCATAGCCTTGAGGTAGGCTTCGTAGCGATTCTCACCAAAGCAAGCAACCTCACCAGTTGATGCCATCTCCACACCCAACATCACGTCAGCACCAGCCAATCGGGAGAAGCTGAACTGGGGCACCTTTACACCAACCAGCCCGCGACCATGCATCACCTCCACAGGCTCAATATCCGTATGTCCCACGATAACCCGCGTAGCCAGTGCCACAAAGTCGAAATCAAGCGTCTTCGACACAAACGGGAACGAACGCGACACGCGCACATTACACTCAATCACCTTCAGCTCGTTATTTTTCGCAATCAGCTGCATATTGAACGGACCCGTTACATCCAGCAGGTCTGCAATGTCGCGGGCTATCTCCTTGATGCGCTCCAACGTTTCCCGGTTGATGTCTTGCGGTGGTGTCACGAGTGTCGCATCACCCGAATGTACACCGGCATTCTCCACGTGCTCAGACACGGCCATGCACAGAATTACACCGTCCGCCGCAACTGCATCCACATCGATTTCTTTTGCCTCGACCAAAAACTTCGAGATCACCACCGGATGCTCTTTGCTGACGTCGGACGCATGCTTCAGGTACGTCTTGAGGTCCTGGTTTGAGTAGGCAACGTTCATGGCAGCACCGGACAGCACATAGGAAGGCCGTACCAAGCACGGATATCCGACCTCCTCACAAAATTCGATCGCCGATTCCAGATTCGTCAGCTCCTTCCAGCGGGGTTGAGAAATCCCCTTCCGGTCAAGCTTGCGCGAAAACTTGAACCGATTTTCGGCATTATCGACCGATTCGGGTGACGTGCCTAAAATGCGTGCCTGTTGCCGATGCAGATCCATCGCGATGTTGTTCGGCAGTTGGCCACCCATCGAAAGAATTATACCCATCGGTTGCTCCGCATCGTAAATATCCATCACGACTTCGAACGAAATTTCCTCAAAGTACAGCCGATCGCACATATCGTAATCCGTGCTGACCGTTTCGGGGTTGTAGTTCACCATGATAGTTTTGTGGTTTAGTCGGCGCAACTCCTTCAAACACCCGACGGCACACCAATCGAACTCAACCGAGCTGCCGATACGATACACACCCGAACCGATCACCATCGTGTACTGTCCCGGGAACTCGACATCGTTTTCGGTGGCACTGTACGTCAGGTAGAGATAGTTGGTCGAGGCAGGCCACTCACCCGCCACTGTATCAATCTGCTTCACGAACGGCAATACGCCAAGTTCCTTCCGTTGCATCCGTACGGCCAGCTCGGTACTTTTAACGCACTGCGCAATCATACGATCGGAAAAGCCAAGCCGTTTTGCTTCACGCAACATCGCAGCCTCCGGCACGCAACCGTGCTCGAGCGCTTCCAGCTGATCGGTAAAGTCGATGATACCTTTCAGCTTGCGCAAAAACCAACGATCTATCTTGGTCAGCTCGTAGATCTGCTCCACCGTGTAGCGGGCCTTCAGGGCAGCAGCCAACACGAACATACGCTTGTCGGTGGGTTGCTCCAGCTCCTGCTCATTCACCGGCTTCAGGTAAGGATCGAACCCATTCACACTGTCCACCATGCGAAGTGCCTTCTGGAACGCTTCCTCGAATGTACGCCCAATCGCCATTACCTCGCCGACACTCTTCATCGAGCTCCCAATATTCTTGCTAACGCGTGCAAACTTCGCCAAATCCCAGCGTGGCATCTTCACCACACAGTAATCGAGACTCGGCTCAAAGCAGGCCGTCGTCACACCGGTCACCGAGTTACGGATGTCCGGTAGCGGTATCGCCAGTGCCAACTTTGCCGCCACGTACGCCAGCGGATACCCGGTTGCCTTGCTGGCCAACGCGGAACTTCTCGACAGGCGTGCATTCACCTCAATGATGTAGTACTCTTCCGATTCTGGATTCAACGCGTACTGGATGTTACACTCCCCAACCACACCAAAGTGCCGTATGACGCGTATCGCTGTGGAGCGCAACAGGTTGTACTCCCGGTTGGAAAGTGTCTGGGACGGTGCCACCACAATACTTTCTCCCGTGTGTATGCCAAGCGGATCGACATTCTCCATGTTGCACACAGTGATACAGTTGTCGTATGCATCGCGTACCACCTCATACTCAACTTCCTTCCAGCCCTTAAGCGACTTATCAATGATGAGCTGATTGGAATGTGCCAACGCTTGGTTCGCTAGTGCCTTCAGTTCTTCCGCGTTACTCGCAAAACCCGAACCAAGACCACCGAGCGAGAATGCGGCTCGTGCCATTACTGGATAGCCGATCGTATCCGCCGCATCGAGTGCTTCCGACACGGAGTATACCGCTGCTGACGGTGCCACCTTCTCACCAATCTCAGCCACCCGCTCGGCGAACAACTTGCGATCCTCGGTCTCAATGATCGAGCTGATCGGTGTACCCATAATCTTCACACCGTACCGACTAAACAATCCGGCCCGTTCCATCTCAATGCCAACGTTCAGAGCGGTCTGGCCACCGAACGTTAACAGTACACCGCCGGGTCTTTCTGCCTTGATTACCTTCTCCACGTAATACCTGGTCAATGGTAGAAAGTACACCTTATCCGCAAGACCCTTGGAAGTCTGCACCGTTGCAATGTTTGGGTTGATTAGGACCGTTTGAATGCGTTCCTCCTTCAGTGCCTTGATCGCCTGCGATCCAGAATAATCAAACTCTCCCGCCTGGCCAATAGACAATCCACCCGATCCCAATATTAACACCTTCTTGGGACGCTCCAGATCGATCGGTACCGGTGGTACGTACTGCAGTCGCTCGTTCAAACGGTCCCTTACCGACACATGCTGTTTCTTAGGCTCACGCTTGTACTCACACACCACCTCAAGAAATACATCGAACAACACCTCTAAATCTGCCGGACCAGCCGTATGTTCCGGATGGAACTGCACACTAAAGTACGGCTTAGTCTGATGCACAATACCCTCGTTCGTACCATCGTTCAGGTTAGTAAACAGCTCCTCCCATCCTACCGGCATCTGATTGGAATCGACCGCAAAACCATGATTTTGCGACGTCATATAGCATCGCCTAGTGCCAAGATGCATACAGGGCAGGTTGTGACCCCGATTACCGTAACGCATCTTAAACGTACGACACCCGGCCGCCGTCGAGAGGATCTGATGCCCGAGACAGATGCCAAAGATTGGCTTCGCCGTCTTCATGTTGAGCAAACTCCGCAAATTTTCCACCACCTCCCGGCACATCTCCGGATCGCCGGGACCGTTCGAAAGAAACAGCCCATCGTACTCGTCCGGGTTCGGTCGTGCATTCCACGGTACCACATCCAACCGTGCACCACGGCTAACGAAGCAACGCACTTGATTTAGCTTTAAGCCGCAATCTATGGCCAAAATTCGGGGCGAACCCGATTCGTTGTAGGTGCGCGGCTGAGCCAATGATACCTCCGCGACCAGGTTTCGCAGGTTTTGATTGCTAAAGTTGAGACCGGCAATTGACAAAACACGTGATTGGACAATCTTTCCTGCAAAGAAATTATATGGATTATTATTGAAATATATTTCCTTGGAAAGGGAACTTAATGAGGAAGAAGAAAAGAACATATTCATACCTAGAATAGTGCCATTTTCGCGTATCTTTTTTGTCAACGCTCGCGTATCCAATCCACTAATTCCCGGCACACCATGCTTCGCCATCCAGCTTGACAGCGTTAGCTTACTGCGCCAGTGCGACGGTTCGTCGCATATTTCACTCACAACCAGCCCAGCAGTCCATATGCGGTTGTTCGACTCAAAGTGCCGCATTAGCCCACACTCATCCAAATCCGCATCCGGTATGCCGTAGTTACCAATCAAAGGATACGTTAGCACCAGTATCTGGCCATGATACGACGGGTCGGTCATCGATTCCGGATAACCTACCATACCCGTCTGAAAGACGACCTCACCATCTACGCTCAAATCCGCACCGAACTTGTGGCCGGGAAAGATTGTCCCATCCTCCAGCACCAGGTAAGCCGTCGGCGGTCTATATTCACTCAACTCTTGCTTCCGTACTTCGCTCGGCAATGCAACGACAGCTTCCTCGTTCGGCAGCATGGTTATCTCTGCAAACGGATGATAAAGTTTTGGTTTAATTTATTAAAACTTTTAACCTTTTTCTCTATATTCACAATGTTTTAAAGTCACGGTATCAGGTAATTCATGTAACAAAAGTTTACAAAACAAAATTCCTACGGACCCTTCTTTACACGGCGATTTCTTGGAACGACCTAACAATAACGCGCTAAATGTTAACCTAAAATATTTGGAACTCCCGTATATATTCGTCAAAAAAGAAAAGGACAACAAATCTCGATCCTAGATGCAATAGATCTTTCTTTTTCTCCTAAAGAACAGATCGTATTCTAGACCTGCCATAGATCATCATCATACGAAAAAAAAACCCGGCTAAAATCGTACAAATATATTGTAAAGAACAGGTTCCCTATTATTGTGCATGTGGTTGAGGGAACTGGAAATAAAGGGGTTCCATATTACCCACACTTCGTTCCTATCGCATTTTTCACCAACACACATAAACCAAGGTCAAATCATGAGACGCCGTACGATGACAAATGTTTGGACGAAGTTAATAATTCCACGCGGTGTTTTGCCTTACTTTTGTAATTGAAGTAGAAATCTTCTTGTCGTTCTCTACAACTCTATACTAGTGAATGTACTACATCTCCAAGATGAAAGGTAACGTCTAGCTCAAGATTTGTATAGATTTTTTAATATTTGAAATTTACCAAAAAAATAAATTAATTATTATTGTCAGATCTCTTGAAATTGAGGAACTTAAATTGATAAAACAAGTGCAATTTAACGAATACGGCACATTCGAACACATGTTCATATAACGCGTCTGTCAATCTACACAAATAATCGAAAAACCGCACATTCCGAGGTGTATGGCTTGACTGTAGTTGATTTGATAGATGAGTGGTTCATTGCTGCTTTCTACGCATACGGAGTTATAAAGGCACATCTGTAATATACTTTTCTTTCCTTTAAACAGCCCTCCTATTTTCAAAACTAATGCCGGTTTCCAGCAGATGACTTACAAATCTTCAGTCTTCAGCCGGAAGTTGCTGCTAGCACGACTAGACTGCGAATGAGCGTGTGCTTAGTTATCTGCCGCTACGTCCTAACTATAAACACACTATCACATATGCCACAGAGAAGAAGAAAAAAAAGCTGATTATACACACCTTTATCAAATTTGTGGAACAGAAATTGGAACCAAAATACGCACTGCTAACGAAGGATAAAGAAAGCCCCTTGTGCCATTTGACCCCGACCGCGTGTGGAAGCCAAGTCGGACTTTGTTGTTATTATTAGTTTTTAACGAAAGTGTCAGTCCCAGGCAGAAGAGCTAAAATTTCGTTGATTTAGAACACTTTTTTTCTTCTTTTGCGAAGGAATTTCAACGTTTTAACGACATGAAATAATGGCAATAAATGCTTTTAACAGAATTATTATAATTTTTAAAAAATATATTAAGATAGCAACCCTAAATTATTGGCATCCACTGAAAGCTGTTACAATGTAACGCATTACAAAGTATGAATGATTGCACCAGCAGTTTGTTTATTGTTTTCATTAAGCTCTTGATTAGGTTTTCAAGTTTCTCCCGTTGTGCTACGCTGTTGGCAAATTTCATCGACTCCCTTCTATCTGAATTAAAATCCAAAAATTCTCGTTTAATTTTTTTGTAAAAATTAAGGTAAATAAATTTAATGTAATCATTTCTTCAAGAAAATGGTCCTTAACCTACCATTTCTCAGTTATCTTTCGTAGGTTTATTGCTTTACACTCACTCTTCTTTATCACATTTACCCAACTGTACCAATACTTTAACGAATTGTAAATATTTACCAATAGATATTGATTTTCAACCACACGAATAGTCGATAACGGAGGCTTTGAGACGTATGTCTCGAACGATTTCAAAATAGCGTGACAAATTGTTATACAGATGTAACGCAATTTGAATCTAGTTTAAATATTTTTATTAATTAAAATTTTTACTAATAATTCATTTTCAGGTCATTCAGGTCCGATTGGAAAATATATAGTGGTATAGGGTTAAAATCCAAAAGGGCCTAAGCTAACCGTCATAAATCATGAAATAGGCAACGGCACTCAATCGTGAGTTACCATGGCTACGTAGCCATGCTTACGCTGACGGCATGATGCCGCTGCGTAGCTCCGAACCCTTAGCCCTCAGAGAGATCCCGAGGTAATAAAGTAATGGTCGCCACATGCTGCTCTTGAGCACTTTTATTATGGCTCTTCATCATAAATAATCTATCCCGCATCAACTTTCTCACTCCCTGTAGTTGTATTTCAATAAAATATTGAGGATAACTGTGAAGATATTCGAATAAATTCTTCAACTTTTGACTGAAGAATCAGAGTCGGCTATTTCTTGAAGTTCTTCGAAAAGAATGAAAGAGCTTGGTTCGTTGAAACAGAGTAGTTAGTTCGTTTCAAATAGCTTGATCTGCCATTCAACTCTGGGAAACTCTCGGAATGTAATATAGATAGAACAACTTTACCATTTGTCGTCGAAATTATCAACCGCCGGACATTTCGGATCGTAAAACCAACAAAACCCAGTAGACCATTTGCACCGTTTCGGCACGGCGCATTCGGTTAACAAGCATATAAAGAGATGATTTATTGTGCAAACAGAGGTTCCTCAATAGTACGTTTCCCGCCATTACACGATGCTTGATTATAACAAATAAACCGAACACTAGTTTGGCAACACGCAGTACGAAGCCGGTACGCACTTATAATAACTCATCGTACCATCATGTAGGCTGACACTGCGGCAATGTGTCAAATGCCACCGGTACCACAAAGCGATTGTCCATCGTCACCCTCTATGTATGAGTATGATAAATTTCTACACTTATAAATACTATATTCGTTCATATTCACGTCCGACACGCACACGCATACATACTTGCTATCGCTTGCTTACCTTGTATCGCTTCCGTCAATTTCTCCACATGCCTTTTACGAGTACGATGACGGATGACGGACAATTAAGTAAAACAAAGAAAGTACATTCCCCCCCCAAACAAACAAAAAATATACGCACAAGAGCTGCTACAGTGTTTTGCGAAAAAATGTACACACCTGCAACGCAAGGTGAAATTCGTTATCTCTCTTCACTTATTGCATCGTCTTCGAACACATCGCATCTGATTTATTTCCGCTTTACTTAGCCGCGCCACTAAAACTGCTCACTTTGGTTCGTTCGCTGGATGGTTGTGAATATGCACAAACCCCAAATTTGCCTTTCGCTATTTGCCACCGGTGCACTAATTTACACTACGCACAGAAAACAAAACAAATAAACTCGCTAGCTCACCGCTGAGCACTCACATCCGACAAGCATCACTCAGGTGTTGCTGATCGGTAATAGCAGCATTCAGTGAATTGCTTTTACTATGTACTTAAATGTGACGCAAACGGAGAGACGTATGCCCGTAGAATGCAAATCTCTTACCGCGAAAGAGAAATGCGTAAGCTTTGCAGGGTTTCCCGAGTACGAGCGATAAGGCTGGAACTATATCGGAATTGTTCTCAAGTAACGCTGGAGCGTTTTGACGTAGATGTTGAATACTTCCTATTTCCAGATCTTCTTCCAGAAACACACAAACTAGTTCTGTGCAAAAGCCTTCTTAACTGACACAGCCTTGTTGGGATGCTATGCGAGTGTGTGGGTTGAGTAAGCTTTACACAACATTGTTGTTGGAAAATATTCCAAATCCACCTCAACGTATTCCACAATGTTGTAAAGTATTCAGAAACAGTCCCAACTTCACCGCGCGTACTAAAAAACCTTGCATCTTGTATGGCATTTAGCAACACTGTTGAGAGCAGTTGCTGTCAACTACTCCTACATCAGCCGTCCTTCATCATTGTCGCTCTTCAAGCATGCCTACCGTAACCACACATATTCCAGCTTAACGTCAGTCAATATAACAATGTAACGAAGATGAGTGACAATCTCTCCCCCGCTCTACGCTCAGGCTGTTATCACTAGTTTTTTTCCCCTCTATTAGTTAATTTGTGCCTATTGCTGTGTTCGTAACGAAGGGTGTGGGTACCCTAACGCTCACGTCACCGTTGCGGAAATAGTGTCTCGAATCCAGGGCGTATTCGGTATCACTTTGTCATACATCCGGGGCCGCTCAATACCATTTGGTGCACAGGCAATACGCCAGGAGCTTATACCAACTAGCGCCCAGCGCCGATCGCTCGGTAGCAAACAGATGACCGGACTACCGGCAAACTCCTCCTCACTACAATCCTGCTTATGGTATGCCGACTCCGCACACATACTATTTACCGTGGCGATCGAAATATTCTCACACGGCGACATGTCGATCAGCTTTAGCTGTACCCGCTGCAGGTGATCGCGCTGGCGCGACCAGCCGAGTGTATTGCAGTTCGTCCACTGGCTCTGCTTGCCTAGCTTGGTCGGTTGCTGGAAGCCGGCACCACCCGCACCAACGTTTGCTACACCGCCCGAGCTGATGTAGTTAAGCGCCGAGATGTAGTTGTTGGTTTGGGGCGAATTCGCCGGCAGTGGATAGGCCGCTGGTCCAACCGGCACCCCACCAGGAACGGAGGAGACCGTCGTACGGCCGTGCGTTGCACCGACCGCTGCCTCCGCCTTCGGTATATGATACTGCTCATCGGTAAAGTCGGCACTGTACTGGTTGACGTATTTGGCTGCCTCGTTCAGATCACCATACTCGTCCGTCGCCAGCTCATCATCTCCGGGCATCTCGAAATACTGCCGATATTCCTTCAATTTACGCCCGCTCACCTTACCGCCCTTGCTGGTGGAGTATTTTTCCGCGTGCGGTGTCGGTGTCACGTTATTATCACTGCGATCGATCGTTTCCTTCAGTGGTATATCCGGCAGACAGATCGGTCGAACAAAGTCCGAATAGATGACAGGCGTTTCCAGACGTACCATTGCTGCGGTGCTGCCCTCTACCGGTGACTTTACCATTCCGATCTAAAATAGTATATTCATACTCGTTAGTGACGACACTGGTACAATAAAGCAGTAATCTTACTATGCGACGCCGTTGCGTCCAGGGCGCATTGGAAGAAAGCCGCACTGCTCCAAACACTGCCATCCATGTTGCTTTTGCCTGTCCTTGGAAGCATGACTCGGTTGTGAGCACCCAATCCTTAGAGACCTGTTCGAAAAATGGCAAACGGTTACGTAACCTTTCCTCAATAACATAACCTCAAATTCTACGTACCAACGTTCCATCGCAGACGTGTGTATCTGCACGCAGCAATGCAACGTGCCACGGCCAATCGCCCGGTGTAGCCATCTTTGATAGGCCGATGCTTTGCGTTGCGGGCAATGTTGACTGTACGCCGCACTCCAGATGACTACAGGCAACGTACAGCGACTGCTTGCTCTGGCACTGTGTACGTACAAACGAAATCTCGGACGCACGGGGATCCAGTACCCGCACGTAGCTAGTGTTCGGTTCCGTGTCGTTGCGGATCTCCGAATAATCGACACGCTCGTATCCGAGCGCCTTGCACAGTGACTCCGCAACAGTGTTGCGCACGTACTCGTTACCTTCCATGCCAACCGAGCACAGCTTACCGGTGGTACCCTTCTCCGAAAACACCGCATATCCTTCCGAGTAGAACCGTGGCCGGAACGGTACAATTGGCGGTGGGAATGTGAGGAAGCTTACTTGTGGTGAAATTGAAACTGAAAGGAAATTGCAAACGGAGCGATGTTAGGTACATACCTGGAGATATCTTCAAGTTATCTCAACAATACTTACGGCAATCCTTCTCATCGCTTCCATCGGGACAGTCAAGCTTTCCGTCACAGCGTGCATTGCGTGCGTAACACGCACGACTTCTACCGCACGAAATAGCCCCATAGGCGCAGAACGTACAGGTGTTCTCATCGGACAAATCAGCACAGTCGGCGACTCCATCACACAGGCGAGATGACAACGCATTTGCCTGCAGTTCACCGGTACAGCCTGGTTTACTATGACACGACTGTACACCGGTCGATTCGGGGAACCGTTCACAGTCCAGGTAACGGCGAAGTCGCTCCGGCAATCGTTCACCACAACCGGCCCAAAATGCTTGACAGTACTGTCGGCACACCGTACCGGGTGTTGGTTCCTCCAGTGTACGATACTCACACGGTGGCTGCAACAGTCGGCAGATAAAGTCGAACGCCTGCCGGAAACATTCCGCATCGACGAGCTCCCGGAAGGAGATCAAGTCCGCCTCAACCTCCTCAAGCGATCCATGGCCGAAGAAGTTCGGATAGGTCGTCACATTGTACCCGACCGAACGGCAATAGCCTAGCCGGAGCGGTTCACACTTCCTTGGTGGACGGGCGGTCGTTACGATTTCCACCGTCACCTCATCTTTGCCACCCAACGGTGAGGAGGACGTACCGACGATATCGTCTCCCGTACCCGAGACCTCCTTGATCACCAGACTGTTCGGATCGATTGTCAGATTTCGGAAGTACTTCCGCTCCTGGCCAGTAATCTCCTCCAGCAGTATAGAACGTAAGTCGGCGGCCGATACCAACTCAGCGTACGGATCAAAGTACAGTGCGAAATGTAGCGTCAGATCACCCGGTTCCTCGTTCCTGTCGTGCGAATAAAGCAAACCGGTTACTATTATTTTCCCATCTGGAATACTTCCACCGATCTTACTACATACCCATCCAGTGCGAGAATTTCACTACCCTCGAACGGTTCGCGCAGATCCGAACGACGCATGATGAGATTGATGCGTTCCCGGTAATCCCGTGCACGATGCTGAAACCGCAGCGTATTCTGATCCGCCAACTCCGGCGTCCACCGGTCACCTTCGATCACGCGCAAGCGTGCACGAAATATCCGGTCGGGTAATGGCTCCGGCCGTAAATACGTATCTGGTTAGGGAAGAAATAGCGGGAAATATAGAAAAATATACAGAAGAAGTTGCGAATTTCTCAACGACATCATCAGTGGAGTCTTTGAATCGTCTGCAATTAAGTTGCTGCACCCGGGTGAAAGTGAAAGAGTGCCCCAGATATTCATTTCACTCATGTGCAGCTAATCTAAAACACATCCAACACATCCCAATTCCCCGTGTGTAGTAATCTGGAGATTGCTTTTATTACTGCGCTTTGTGGACTTCAAATCTTTTTCAGACATTATATCTCCTGAGCAACCATTATTTATTGGAAGCGAAAGTGAAAACGACCTCCAAAAATTGTTCCCATGTTGGCTAGTGTGACGAACTGTAAACACCATCAAATACACCGCTTACTCACAATTTAGCTCATTAGGACTCATTCGTCAAGATCTTCGTCTTCTGTCAGACATCGGCGAAGATCCGTAGAAGTCATTTATTTGTTGGACACTCTGTTACTTTATTGCAACCGAATTTTACTCCCCAAAAACGAAAAAAATACAACTGCAATCAATCTTCTTGATGGCAGTAGCTCGTTGTCAGGCTGCTAAGGGAATTAGAGATGTGTAGCAACTGCTTCCCATCCTCCAGCAGGTTATCGACCTGCAACCTATCTCTGATGCAACCTGTATTCAAGCGTTCCCGTAGGTGGCATGCCATGCTATCCCGCTGGAAATGGAAAGTAACTTTTCATTTTCTTGAACCCTCCCCCCTCTCTCCTCTCTCCCCTGATGTGATGACGTACTTTTCCCTTTTACGTATCAGCGGTAACAACACACGCATCCCAATTAGGGAAATGCAAATAAAATATGAGGCAATTGATAGAAAAAAAGAATCAACTTAACGTAAGCGCATTGTTACCCTACCCTGGTACGTACGGTATTCTCACCAGTTTCGCGTCATTGTCGCGAGTTTTCCCATTACCGGTCGCATCATTTGCTCGCAATTTTCCACCAAACTGCGTGTGCGCACATCTTGCTACCAGGCGCACGCCTGTAGTACCCGTTTACGTAAACGGTTTTGGGGTATGGGTTCATGTCCATAAAATATGGTATGCGCACCGCGCACTGCGGCCAGACTCCAGGGAAGTATTTGGTGAAAATCCATACCGCATATGCCTGGCATACGGCTAAATGGAAACTGTTAGTTCGGTCCGGGGGGGGGGGGGGGGGGGGTGAAACGCAAAACAAAAACCACTTCATGTCTCCCGTAAAAGCGCACCTTTGCCTTTAATAACTCTCTCGCGCGAATCGTGCCAAACGACAAACAATCGCTTTAATTGAAAGCTGGTACTTGGAGGGTTTTTTTCTCTCTCTTTCTTCCTTTTTTGTTTGCTTCTTCTTTTCCACACATTCCTGGGGTACCTTACTTTCTTCCAGCGTGTTGAACACACCAGGTGAAAAGAGCCGACGATTTGCTGTACGCGTAGAATGTGTGACTTCACCCAAAACAAAAAAAAACAATGTGGCTGTTTATTTTCTGTTTCTTCGGGCAACTCCAGATCAAACGTTCTCAGTACGTCTCAGCACAACCTCTGCACATAACACCTTGCCCGGTTACCCCATCGTTCGTAACAAAGCAGCAGTTCGTTGTGTAAACCGGCAAGATCTTAAAGATGCACCGACACGCATCCAACCAATATCGCAACATACTTACATCCAACGTATACGATCGCACCCGCGCACAGCAAAATTAGCAGAAAGCCAGCAATGAGCGCGCAGCCACATTTCTGATTGTCACCGAGCTTGCGGCGGGTAAACCGGATGTCCGAATCGCTTGACAGGACCGATTCCGCCCGGCTACTCTTCGGGTGCATCGCCGACCGGCTGTGATGATGATGATGGTGATGGTGATGATGATGGCCGTGTCCTCCGTTCGCCGTCTTGCCTCCGCCACCCAGCCCATGTGCCGCACCGTTCTTATGCTTTCCTCCTCCTCCTCCACCACCTCCGCCTCCACCTCCACCACCTCCTCCTACTCCACCAACACCAACGCTGGTAGTGTTGGAGCTGTCCGAGTTCGAGCGCAGCTTCCTATCCTTCTTGAGGCTCGCATCCAGATCGGAATCGAGCGCAGGCGGTGGCGTCCCGGTTGCGAAATGGTGACGAAGTGCCGCTGGAAGCTGCTGCTGTGCCGGTAGATGCATCCCGTTGTGATTCGCTTGCACTAGATGGGCAAGGTGCTGTTGTTGCTGCTGCTGCTGCTGTTGCTGTTGCTGCTGCTGGTGTAGCTGGTGATGGTGGTGATGGTGATGATGGTGACCGTGTGAAAGCCGATCATCATCATCAAAGTAAGAATCGTCGTCCGGTGGTGGTGGTGGCGGCAGGGAATCGCAATCATCCGACTCGGGATACTTCAGTCCGGGTTTCTGTCAGTAAAGAAAGAAAAAAAGCAGAAAAAAGCGGTTAGTGTTGGTTTGTTAATGGCAGCAAAGTGCCCAGACTTTGGGCTTGGGCATCCAGCACCCATCAGCAGGTCATTCATTCCTTGTGCGCAGTCAACGATCCAGAACGGCGCAACAGCGGAGCAACATTAAAAGGTCCGGTAGCTCCCTCCCCGTTCAAGAACGTCGCACCTGACTGACTTTGACTGGCTGTTTGTGCTAAGAAAGCACCCCGCCGCAGGAGTTCTCATGGAAAACTGCCAAACCAAAACGGGTTTTTTTTGCAGATAGTGAAATGAAGGTTGTTTTGCTGGAAATAGTATTGAGGTTATGACACATTTACTCTTAGCAAGAATAGAAATTCATTCTAAAAAAATTGAGATGATCAAATGAAGACATTACTGCCCATTTTCAAGGTTATGTTTCTCCGTAGGAATGCTCTCTATTTAAAACACATTTCGTAACTTACTGACAGAAAGACTCGGTCTTAGTATTTGGCGGTGTAAGACTAGACATGGGAGAAACGATTCTTTTCAAGGATTGAGTGTGGTCCAGTTCGATCAGTGTTGTGAACTGAACGCGTACGATAGTTCTTCCGCATGTCGTCCGTGAGGCGGAGTTGATCATTCAGTTTTTGTGACTACACATGTGAAGTAGTGATGGGTAAATCTTCAATTTTGCCGGAGTCCGGAGTAATCCGACTCCGAGACATTCTGGAGTAATTCCTTAATTACTCTGGAGTAAACTTCGGAGTTACTCCAGAGGAATCCAGAATAATTACTTCGCTGTTACTCCGGAGTTACTCCGGAGTAAACTTCGGAGTTACTCCAGAGTAATCCAGAACAATTACTTCGGTGTTACACCGGAGTTACTCCGGAGAACACTTCGGGGTTACTCCAGAGTAATCCAGAATAATTACTTCGGAGTTACTCCGGAGTTACTCCAGAGTAATCCAGAATAATTACTTCGGAGTTACTCCAGAGTAATCCAGAATAATTACATCGGTGTTACTCCGGAGTTACTCCAGAGTAATCCAGAATAATTACTTCGGAGTTACTCCAGAGTAATCCAGAATAATTACATCGGTGTTACTCCAGAGTTACTCCAGAGTAATCCAGAATAATTTCTTCGGAGTTACTCCGGAGTTACTCCAGAGTAATCCAGAATAATTACTTCGGTGTTACTCCGAAGTTACTCCGGAGTAATCTTCGGAGTTACTCCAGAGTAATCCAGAATAATTACTTCGGAGTTACTCCGAAGTTACTCCGGAGTAAACTTCGGAGTTACTCCAGAGTAATCCAGAACAATTACTTCGGTGTTACTCCGGAGGTACTCCGGAGTTAAATCTGGAGTAACTCCGGAGCAATTACTTCGGACTATACTCTTGTTTTTATACGTCGGAGTCGGAGTAAATTCAAAACTCCACTCCAGAGTTCCCATCACTAGTGTAAGAGATCACATTTGAGCGTAAGCTCCATTAGTCATACTGGTGGGTTGGTGACGTTAAGAGAATGACACCGAACTATCAAACGCGTAAAATTGTTAAATGTTAGCACAACGCTAGTACGATAAAAATTAGTTAATGAAAGTTCCAAGAAATTGAAACAAATAGGTTAGATGTTGCTGAATATGTTGTTATTACAAGACCCGAATGAAAGATGTCCACTGGATCGTCAAAAATTCGCTCCTACAACCTGACAAGTAAGTTCTACCATAGTAAATATCAAACATCTAAGTAAAAGCCATCGAACCTAATACGACTAAACATCTCGAGCGTTCCATCGACGCACAATAAAGCACATCGTATACAAGCACTTTCTCTCGCTAATGATTCCGCCCAGCAGCATGGGCATGGAATTACCGACTGGAATGCTTGCTTAAAGCATGATGTTTCTCACAATTCTAATTAGCTGCTGACAGCGTCGAACAGTTTGCTGTTTCGCCCGCACTGTGCAAAACTGTTGCGACCACAGGTGCGTACCGACAAACCCAGCGGAC
>CM028102.1:4902182-4919689 GCA_016170015.1 Anopheles longipalpis
ATCGCGCCCTTCGTCCGACGACATCGACGACATCTCTCTGCTACTGGGCAACGTTACGGTCTCACCGAGACCGGGATATCGATAGTTACCAGCAGATAGCAAGGAGAAGTAAAGAAAAGCGAGAGCGAAAAAAGAGAAATATATATATGGAAAGAGAGAGAGAGAGATCTGTAATAGGATGGAGATCAAATTAGGACCCTACGGAGGTTAGGAAAACCCTTTCTGTGATAAATGGTACCGGGAACAGTGACAATGGGGGCCGCTGATGCCTAAATGCTGGGATTTGCAGACAAACAATGGATTTGGGAAACTTATTGTAAAAGTACTGCTTATAATTCGGAAAGATACTGCTATAAACGACCTCTAAAATACTTAACAAACATACTTGATACAATACTATTACAACCGTATAACAATATGTTTTTTTTTGTTGTTGTCAAAACTCATATCCTGACACAAAGTTCCACAGGATTCGAAGCATTCCATCATATGAAATACATTACATTTAGCTGGAATGTTAACGAAAGCTACTCACCTCCACGCCGTGTTCGGTATAAAAGTCACCCGTGCCCATTGACGCATACAGTTTGTAGCCCATCTTCTCGAGTATACGTATCGATGGTAAGAGTTCCATTTTGTGCTGTAAGCGTGCGTAAAGGTAGCGTTAGACAACTATTTACTAGTGAGATCATGTATTTCTTACCTTGTAACTTCCAATACTGAGCAGTATCGACTTCTTCGGTATTTGGAATCCGGTGGACATCATAGCCTTGAGGTAGGCTTCGTAGCGATTCTCCCCAAAGCAAGCAACCTCACCAGTTGATGCCATCTCCACACCCAACATCACGTCAGCTCCAGCCAATCGCGAGAAGCTGAACTGGGGCACCTTTACACCAACCAGCCCGCGACCATGCATCACCTCCACAGGCTCAATGTCCGTATGGCCCACGATAACCCGGGTAGCCAGTGCCACAAAGTCGAAGTCAAGCGTCTTCGACACGAACGGGAACGAACGCGACACACGTACATTACACTCGATCACCTTCAACTCGTTATTTTTCGCAATCAGCTGCATATTGAACGGACCCGTTACATCCAGCAGGTCGGCAATGTCTCGGGCTATCTCCTTGATGCGCTCCAACGTTTCCCGGTTGATGTCTTGCGGTGGCGTCACGAGTGTCGCATCACCCGAATGTACACCGGCATTCTCCACGTGTTCGGACACGGCCATGCACAGAATTACACCGTCCGCCGCAACTGCATCCACATCGATTTCTTTCGCCTCGACCAAAAACTTCGAGATCACCACCGGATGCTCTTTGCTGACGTCGGACGCATGCTTCAGGTACGTCTTGAGGTCCTGGTTTGAGTAGGCAACGTTCATGGCAGCACCGGACAGCACATAGGAAGGCCGTACCAAGCACGGATATCCGACCTCCTCACAAAACTCGATCGCCGATTCCAGATTCGTCAGCTCCTTCCAGCGGGGTTGAGAAATTCCCTTCCGGTCAAGCTTGCGCGAAAACTTGAACCGATTTTCGGCATTATCGACCGATTCGGGTGACGTGCCTAAAATGCGTGCCTGCTGCCGATGCAGATCCATCGCGATGTTGTTCGGCAGTTGGCCGCCCATCGAAAGAATTATACCCATCGGTTGCTCCGCATCGTAAATATCCATCACGACTTCGAACGAAATTTCCTCAAAGTACAGCCGATCGCACATATCGTAGTCCGTGCTGACCGTTTCGGGGTTGTAGTTCACCATGATGGTTTTGTGGTTTAGTCGGCGCAGCTCCTTCAAACACCCGACGGCACACCAATCGAACTCGACCGAGCTGCCGATACGATACACCCCCGAACCGATCACCATCGTGTACTGTCCCGGGAACTCGACATCGTTTTCGGTGGCACTGTACGTCAGGTAGAGATAGTTGGTCGAGGCAGGCCACTCACCTGCCACTGTATCAATCTGCTTCACGAAGGGTAATACGCCAAGTTCCTTCCGTTGCATCCGTACGGCCAGCTCGGTACTTTTAACGCACTGCGCAATCATACGATCGGAAAAGCCAAGCCGTTTTGCTTCACGCAACATCGCTGCCTCCGGTACGCAACCGTGCTCGAGATCTTCCAGCTCATCGGTAAAGTCGATGATACCTTTCAGCTTGCGCAAAAACCAACGATCTATCTTGGTCAGCTCGTAGATCTGCTCCACCGTGTAGCGGGCCTTCAGGGCAGCAGCCAACACGAACATACGCTTATCGGTGGGTTGCTCCAGCTCCTGCTCATTCACCGGCTTCAGGTAAGGATCGAACCCATTCACACTGTCCACCATCCGCAGTGCCTTCTGGAACGCTTCCTCGAATGTACGCCCAATCGCCATTACCTCGCCGACACTCTTCATCGAGCTGCCAATATTCTTGCTAACGCGTGCAAACTTGGCCAAATCCCAGCGTGGCATCTTCACCACACAGTAATCGAGACTCGGCTCAAAGCAGGCCGTCGTCACACCGGTCACCGAGTTACGGATGTCCGGGAGTGGTATCGCCAGTGCCAACTTTGCCGCCACGTACGCCAACGGATACCCGGTTGCCTTGCTGGCCAACGCGGAACTTCTCGACAGGCGTGCATTCACCTCAATGATGTAGTACTCTTCCGATTCCGGATTCAACGCGTACTGGATGTTACACTCCCCAACCACACCAAAGTGTCGTATGACACGTATCGCTGTGGAGCGCAACAGGTTGTACTCCCGGTTGGAAAGTGTCTGGGACGGTGCCACCACAATACTTTCTCCCGTGTGTATGCCAAGCGGATCGACATTCTCCATGTTGCACACGGTGATACAGTTGTCGTATGCATCGCGCACCACCTCATACTCAACTTCCTTCCAGCCCTTAAGCGACTTATCAATGATGAGCTGATTGGAATGTGCCAATGCTTGGTTCGCTAGTGCCTTCAGTTCTTCCGCGTTGCTCGCAAAACCCGAACCAAGACCACCGAGCGAAAATGCGGCACGTGCCATAACGGGATAGCCAATCGTATCCGCCGCATCGAGTGCTTCCGATACGGAGTATACCGCTGCTGACGGTGCCACCTTCTCACCAATCTCAGCCACACGCTCGGCGAACAACTTGCGATCCTCGGTCTCAATGATCGAACTGATCGGTGTACCCATAATCTTCACACCGTACCGACTAAACAATCCGGCCCGTTCCATCTCAATGCCAACGTTCAGAGCGGTCTGGCCACCGAACGTTAACAGTACACCGCCGGGTCTTTCTGCCTTGATTACCTTCTCCACGTAATACCTGGTCAATGGTAGAAAGTACACCTTATCCGCAAGACCCTTGGAAGTCTGCACCGTTGCAATGTTTGGGTTGATCAGGACTGTTTGAATGCGTTCCTCCTTCAGTGCCTTGATCGCCTGCGATCCAGAATAATCAAACTCTCCCGCCTGGCCAATAGACAATCCACCTGATCCCAATATTAACACCTTCTTGGGACGCTCCAGATCGATCGGTACCGGTGGTATGTATTGCAGCCGCTCGTTCAAACGGTCCCTTACCGACACGTGCTGTTTCTTCGGCTCTCGCTTATACTCACTCACCACCTCGAGAAACACATCGAACAACACCTCCAAATCTGCCGGACCAGCCGTATGTTCCGGATGGAACTGCACACTAAAGTACGGCTTAGTCTGATGCACAATACCCTCGTTCGTACCATCGTTCAGGTTAGTAAACAGCTCCTCCCATCCGACCGGCATCTGATTGGAATCGACCGCAAAACCATGATTTTGCGACGTCATATAGCAACGCCTAGTGCCAAGATGCATACAGGGCAGGTTGTGACCCCGATTACCGTAGCGCATCTTAAACGTACGACAGCCGGCCGCCGTCGAGAGGATCTGATGGCCGAGACAGATGCCAAAAATTGGCTTCGCCGTCTTCATGTTGAGCAAAGTGCGCAGATTTTCCACCACCTCCCGGCACATCTCCGGATCGCCGGGACCGTTCGAAAGAAACAGCCCATCGTACTCGTCCGGGTTCGGTCGTGCATTCCACGGTACCACATCCAACCGTGCACCACGGCTAACGAAGCAACGGACTTGATTTAGCTTTAAGCCGCAATCTATGGCCAAAATTCGTGGAGAACCTGATTCGTTGTAGGTGCGCGGCTGAGCCAATGATACCTCCGCGACCAGGTTTCGCAGGTTTTGATTGCTAAAGTTGAGACCGGCAATTGACAAGACGCGTGATTGGACAATCTTTCCTGCAAAGAAATTATATTGATTAAAATGTATTTTCTCGGGAACTTCATGAGGAAGAAGAAAAGAACAAATTTCATACCTAGAATAGTGCCATTTTCGCGTATCTTTTTTGTCAACGCTCGCGTATCCAATCCACTAATTCCCGGCACACCATGCTTCGCCATCCAGCTTGACAGCGTTAGCTTACTGCGCCAGTGCGACGGTTCGTCGCATATTTCACTCACAACCAGCCCAGCAGTCCATATGCGGTTGTTCGACTCAAAGTGCCGCATTAGCCCACACTCATCCAAATCCGCATCCGGTATGCCGTAGTTACCAATCAAAGGATACGTTAGCACCAGTATCTGGCCATGATACGACGGGTCGGTCATCGATTCCGGATAACCTACCATACCCGTCTGGAACACGACCTCACCATCAACGCTCAAATCCGCACCGAACTTGTGGCCGGGAAAGATTGTCCCATCCTCCAGCACCAGGTAAGCCGTCGGCGGTCTATATTCACTCAACTCTTGCTTCCGTACTTCGCTCGGCAATGCAACGACAGCTTCCTCGTTCGGCAGCATGGTTATCTCTGCAAACGGATGATAAAGTTTGGTTTAGTTTATTAAAACTTTTAACCTTTTTCTCTATATTCACAATTTTTTTTAGTAACGGTATCACGTAATGCATGTAATAAAAGTTGAAAAAACAAAATTCCTACGAACCCTTCTTTACACGGCGATTTCTTGGAACGACCTAACAATAACGCGCTAAATGTTAACCTAAAATATTTGGAACTCCCGTATATATTCGTCAAAACAGAAAAGGACAACAAATCTCGATCCTAGATGCAATAGATCTTTCTTTTTCTCCTAAAGAACAGATCGTATTCTAGACCTGCCATAGATCATCATCATACGAAAAAAAAAACCCGGCTAAAATCGTACAAATATATTGTAAAGAACAGGTTCCCTATTATTGTGCATGTGGTTGAGGGAACTGGAAATAAAGGGGTTCCATATTACCCACACTTCGTTCCTATCGCATTTTTCACAAACACACATAAACCAAGGTCAAATCATGAGACGCCGTACGATGACAAATGTTTGGACGAAGTTAATAATTCCACGCGGTGTTTTGCCTTACTTTTGTAATTGAAGTAGAAATCTTCTTGTCGTTCTCTACAACTCTATACTAGTGAATGTACTACATCTTCAGATGAAAGGTAACGTCTAGCGCAAGATTTGTATAGATTTTTTAATATTTGAAATTTACCAAAAAAATTAAATGAATTATTATTGTCAGATCTCTTGAAATTGAGGAACTTAAATTGATAAAACGAGTCCAATTTAACGAATACGGCACATTCGAACACATGTTCATACAACGCTTCTGTCAATCTACACAAATAATCGAAAAACCGCACATTCCGAGGTATATGGCTTGACTGTAGTTGATTTGATAGATGAGTGGTTCATTGCTGCTTTCTACGCATACGGAGTTATAAAAGCACATCTATAATATACTTTTCTTTCCTTTAAACAGCCCTCCTATTTTCAAAACTAATGCCGGTTTCCAGCAGATGACTTACAAATCTTCAGTCGTCAGCCGGAAGTTGCTGCTAGCACGACTAGACTGCGAATGAGCGTGTGCTTAGTTATCTGCCGCTACGTCCTAACTATAAACACACTATCACATATGCCACAGAGAAGAAGAAAAAAAAGCTGATTATACACACCTTTATCAAATATGTATGGAACAGAAATTAGAACAAAAATACGCACTCTTAGCTAAGGATAAAGAAAGCCCCTTGTGCCATTTGACCCCGACCGCGTGTGGAAGCCAAGTCGGACTTTGTTGTTATTATTAGTTTTTAACGAAAGTGTCAGTCCCAGGCAGAAGAGCTAGAATTTCGTTGATTTAGAACCCTTTTTTTTATTCTTTTGTGAAGGAATTTCAACGTTTTAACGACATGAAATAATGGCAATAAATGCTTTTAACAGAATTAATATAATTTTTAAAAAAATATATTAAGATAGCAACCCTAAATTATTGGCATCCACTGAAAGCTGTTACAATGTAACGCATTACAAAGTAGGAATGATTGCACCAGCAGTTTGTTTATTGTTTTCATTAAGCTCTTGATTAGGTTTTCAAGTTTCTCCCGTTGTGCTACGCTGTTGGCAAATTTCATCGACTCCCTTCTATCTGAATTAAAATCCAAAAATTCTCGTTTAATTTTTTGTTAAAATTAAGGTAAATAAATTTAATGTAATCATTTCTTCAAGAAAATGCTCCTTAACCTACCATTTCTCAGTTATTGCTTTACACTCACTCTTCTTTATCACGTTTACCCAACTGTACCAATACTTTAACGAATTGTAAATATTTACCAATAGATATTGATGTTCAACCACACGAATAGTCGATAACGGAGGCTTAGAGATGTATGTCTCGAACGATTTCAAAATAGCGTGACAAATTGTTATACAGATGTAACGCAATTAGAATCTTGTTTAAATATTTTTAATAATTTAAATTTTTACTAATAATTCATTTTTAGGTCATACAGGTCCGATTGGAAAATATAAAGGGGTATAGGGTTAAAATCCTAAAGGGCCTAAGCTAACCGTCATAAATCATGGAACAGGCAACGGCACTCAATCGTGAGTTACCATGGCTACGTAGCCATGCTTACGCTGACGGCATGATGCCGCTGCGTAGCTCCGAACCCTTAGCCCTCAGAGAGATCCCTAGGTAGCAAAGTAATGGTCGCCACATGCTGCTCTTGAGCACTTTTATTATGGCTCTTCATCATAAATAATCTATCCCGCATCAATTTTATCACTCATTGTAGTTGTATTTCAAATATATTGGTACGATACCTGTGAGGAAATTCGAATAAATTCTTCAACTTTTGATTGAAGAATCAGAGTCGGCTATTTCTTGAAGTTCTTCGAAAAGAATGAAAGAATTTGGTTCGTTGAAACAGAGTAGTTAGTTCGTTTCAAATAGCTTGATCTGCCATTCAACTCTGGGAAACTCTCGGAATGTAATATAGATAGAACAACTTTACCATTTGTCGTCGAAATTATCATCCGCCGGACATTTCGGATCACAAACCAACAAACCCAGTAGACCATTTGCACCGTTTCGGCACGGTGCGTTCGGTTAACAAGCATATAAAGAGATGATTTATTGTGCAAACAGAGGTTCCTCAATAGTACGTTTCCCGCCATTACACGATGCTTGATTATAACAAATAAACCGAACACTAGTTTGGCAACACGCAGTACGAAGCCGGTACGCACTTATAATAACTCATCGTACCATCATGTAGGCTGACACTGCGGCAATGTGTCAAATGCCACCGGTACCACAAAGCGATTGTCCATCGTCACCCTCTATGTATGAGTATGATAAATTTCTACACTTATAAATACTATATTCGTTCATATTCACGTCCGACACGCACACGCATACATACTTGCTATCGCTTGCTTACCTTCTATCGCTTCCGTCAATTTCTCCACATGCCTTTTACGAGTACGATGACGGATGACGGACAATTAAGTAAAACAAAGAAAGTACATTCCCCCCCCAAACAAACAAAAAATATACGCACAAGAGCTGCTACAGTGTTTTGCGAAAAAATGTACACACCTGCAACGCAAGGTGAAATTCGTTATCTCTCTTCACTTATTGCATCGTCTTCGAACACATCGCATCTGATTATTTCCGCTTTACTTAGCCGCGCCACTAAAACTGCTCACTTTGGTTCGTTCGCTGGATGGTTGTGAATATTCACAAACCCCAAATTTGCCTTTCGCTATTTGCCACCGGTGCACTAATTTACACTACGCACAGAAAACAAAACAAATAAACTCGCTAGCTCACCGCTGTGCACTCACATCAGACAAGCATCACTCAGGTGTTGCTGATCGGTAATAGCAGCATTCAGTGAATTGCTTTTACTATGTACTTAAATGTGACGCAAACGGAGAGACGTATGCCCGTAGAATGCAAATCTCTTACCGCGAAAGAGAAATGCGTAAGCTTTGCAGGGTTTCCCGAGTACGAGCGATAAGGCTGGAACTATATCGGAATTGTTCTCAAGTAACGCTGGAGCGTTTTGACGTAGATGTTGAATACTTCCTATTTCCAGATCTTCTTCCAGAAACACACAAACTAGTTCTGTGCAAAAGCCTTCTTAACTGACACAGCCTTGTTGGGATGCTATGCGAGTGTGTGGGTTGAGTAAGCTTTACACAACATTGTTGTTGGAAAATATTCCAAATCCACCTCAACGTATTCCAGCACAATGTTGTAAAGTATTCAGAAACAGTCCCAACTTCACCGCGCGTACTAAAAAACCTTGCATCTTGTATGGCATTTAGCAACACTGTTGAGAGCAGTTGCTGTCAACTACTCCTACATCTGCCGTCCTTCATCATTGTCGCTCTTCAAGCATGCCTACCGTAACCACACATATTCCAGCTTAACGTCAGTCAATATAACAATGTAACGAAGATGAGTGACAATCTCTCCCCCGCTCTACGCTCAGGCTGTTATCACTAGTTTTTTTTCCCCTCTATTAGTTAATTTGTGCCTATTGCTGTGTTCGTAACGAAGGGTGTGGGTACCCTAACGCTCACGTCACCGTTGCGGAAATAGTGTCTCGAATCCAGGGCGTATTCGGTATCACTTTATCATACATCCGTGGCCGCTCAATACCATTTGGTGCACAGGCAATACGCCAGGAGCTTATACCAACTAGCGCCCAGCGCCGATCGCTCGGTAGCAAACAGATCACCGGACTACCGGCAAACTCCTCCTCACTACAATCCTGCTTGTGGTATGCCGACTCCGCACACATACTATTAACGGTGGCGATCGAAATATTCTCACACGGCGACATGTCGATCAGCTTTAGCTGTACCCGCTGCAGGTGATCGCGCTGGCGCGACCAGCCGAGTGTATTGCAGTTCGTCCACTGGCTCTGCTTGCCCAGCTTGGTCGGTTGCTGGAAGCCGGCACCACCCGCACCAACGTTTGCTACACCGCCCGAGCTGATGTAGTTAAGCGCCGATATGTAGTTGTTGGTTTGGGGCGAATTCGCCGGCAGTGGATAGGCCGCTGGTCCAACCGGCACCCCACCAGGAACGGAGGAGACCGTCGTACGGCCGTGCGTTGCACCGACCGCAGCCTCCGCCTTCGGTATATGATACTGCTCATCGGTAAAGTCGGCACTGTACTGGTTGACGTATTTGGCTGCCTCGTTCAGATCACCATACTCGTCCGTCGCCAGCTCATCATCTCCGGGCATCTCGAAATACTGCCGATATTCCTTCAATTTACGCCCGCTCACCTTACCGCCCTTGCTGGTGGAGTATTTTTCCGCGTGCGGTGTCGGTGTCACATTGTTATCACTGCGATCGATCGTTTCCTTCAGTGGTATATCCGGCAGACAGATCGGTCGAACGAAGTCCGAATAGATGACAGGCGTTTCCAGACGTACCATTGCTGCGGTGCTGCCCTCTACCGGTGACTTTACCATTCCGATCTAAAATAGTATATTGATGCTCGTTAGTGACGACACTGGTACAATAAAGGCAGTAATCTTACTATGCGACGCCGTTGCGTCCAGGGCGCATTGGAAGAGAGCCGCACTGCTCCAAACACTGCCATCCATGTTGCTTTTGCCTGTCCTTGGAAGCATGACTCGGTTGTGAGCACCCAATCCTTAGAGACCTGTTCGAAAAATGGCAAACGGTTACGTAACCTTTTCTCAATAACATAACCTCAAATTCTACGTACCAACGTTCCATCGCAGACGTGTGTATCGGCACGCAGCAGTGCAACGTGCCACGGCCAATCGCCCGGTGTAGCCATCTTTGATAGACCGATGCTTTGCGTTGCGGGCAATGTTGACTGTACGCCGCACTCCAGATGACTACAGGCAACGTACAGCGACTGCTTGCTCTGGCACTGTGTACGTACAAACGAAATCTCGGACGCACGGGGATCCAGTACCCGCACGTAGCTAGTATTCGGTTCCGTGTCGTTGCGGATCTCCGAATAATCGACACGCTCGTAGCCGAGCGCCTTGCACAGCGACTCGGCAACAGTGTTGCGCACGTACTCGTTACCTTCCATGCCAACCGAGCACAGCTTACCGGTGGTACCCTTCTCCGAAAACACCGCATATCCTTCCGAGTAGAACCGTGGCCGGAACGGTACAATTGGCGGTGGGAATGTGAGGAAGCTTACTTGTGGTGAAATTGAAACTGAAAAGAAATTGCAAACGGAGTGATGTTAGGTATCTACCTGGAGATATCTTCAAGTTATCACATCAATACTTACGGCAATCCTTCTCATCGCTTCCATCGGGACAGTCAAGCTTTCCGTCACAGCGTGCGTTGCGTGCGTAACACGCACGACTTCTACCGCACGAAATAGCGCCATAGGCGCAGAACGTACAGGTGTTCTCATCGGACAAATCAGCACAGTCGGCGACTCCATCACACAGGCGAGATGACAACGCATTTGCCTGCAGTTCACCGGTACAGCCTGGTTTACTATGACACGACTGTACACCGGTCGATTCGGGGAAGCGCTCACAGTCCAGGTAACGGCGAAGTCGCTCCGGCAATCGTTCACCACAACCGGCCCAAAATGCTTGACAGTACTGTCGGCACACCGTACCGGGCGTAGGTTCCTCCAGGGTACGATACTCACACGGTGGCTGCAACAGTCGGCAGATAAAGTCGAACGCCTGCCGGAAACATTCCGCATCGACGAGCTCCCGGAAGGAGATCAAGTCCGCCTCGACCTCCTCAAGCGATCCATGGCCGAAGAAGTTCGGATAGGTCGTCACATTGTACCCGACCGAACGGCAATAGCCTAGCCGGAGCGGTTCACACTTCCTTGGTGGACGGGCGGTCGTTACGATTTCCACCGTAACCTCATCTTTGCCACCCAACGGTGAGGAGGACGTACCGACGATATCATCACCCGTTCCCGAGACCTCCTTGATCACCAGACTGTTCGGATCGATTGTCAGATTTCGGAAGTACTTCCGCTCCTGGCCAGTAATCTCCTCCAGCAGGATAGAACGTAAGTCAGCAGCCGATACCAACTCAGCGTACGGATCAAAGTACAGTGCGAAATGTAGCGTCAGATCACCCGGTTCTTCGTTCCTGTCGTGAGAATAAAGCAAACCGGTTACTATTATTTTCCAATTTGGAGTACTTCCACCGATCTTGCTACATACCCATCCAGTGCGAGAATTTCACTACCCTCGAACGGTTCGCGCAGATCCGAACGACGCATGATGAGATTGATGCGTTCCCGGTAATCCCGTGCACGATGCTGAAACCGCAGCGTATTCTGATCCGCCAACTCCGGCGTCCACCGGTCACCCTCGATCACGCGCAAACGTGCACGAAATATCCGGTCGGGTAATGGCTCCGGCCGTAAATACGTATCTGGTTAGGGAAGAAACAGGAGAATACAGAAGAAGTTGCGAATATCTCAACGACATCATCAATGGAGTCTTTGAATCGTTTGCAAATAAGTTGCTGCACCCGGGTGAAAGTGAAAGAGCGCCCCAAATATTCATTTCACTCATGTGCAGCTAATCTAAAACACATCCAACACATCCCAATTCCCCGTGTGTAGTAATCTGGACATTGCATTTATTACTGCGCTTTGTGTGCGAGGTGGACTCCAAATCTTTTTCAGACATTATATCTCCTGAGCCACCATTATTTGTTGGAAGCGAAAGTGAAAACGACAACCAAAAATTGTTCCCATGTTGGCTAGTGTGACGAACTGTAAACACCATCAAATACACCGCTTACTCACAATTTAGCTCATTAGGACTCATCAGTCAAGATCTTCGCCTTCTGTCAGACATCGGCGAAGATCCGTAGAAGTCATTTATTTGTTGGACACTCTGTTACTTTATTGCAACCGAAATTTACTCCCCAAAAACGAAAAAAAATACAACTGCAATCAATCTTCTTGATGGCAGTAGCTCGTCGTCAGGCTGCTAAGGGAATTAGAGATGTGTAGCAACTGCTTCCCATCCTCCAGCAGGTTATCGACCTGCAACCTATCTCTGATGCAACCTGTATTCAAACGTTCCCGTAGGTGGCATGCCATGCTATCCCGCTGGAAATGGAAAGTAACTTTTCATTTTCTTGAACCTCCCCCCTCTCTCCTCTCTCCGCTGATGTGATGACGTACTTTTCCCTTTTACGTATCAGCGGTAACAACACACGCATCCCAATTAGGGAAATGCAAATAAAATATGAGGCAATTGATAGAAGAAAAAATCAGCTCAACGTAAGCGCATTGTTACCCTACCCTGGTACGTACGGTATTCTCACCAGTTTCGCGTCATTGTCGCGAGTTTTCCCATTACCGGTCGCATCATTTGCTCGCAATTTTCCACCAAACTGCGTGTGCGCACATCTTGCCCACATCACCAGGCGCACGCCTGTGGTACCCGTTTACGTAAACGGTTTTGGGGTATGGGTTCATGTCCATAAAATAAAGTATGCGCAGGCACGGCGGCCAGACTCCAGGGAAGTATTTGGTGAAAATCCATACCGCATATGCCTGGCATACGGCTAAATGGAAACTGTTAGTTCGGTCCGGGGGGTGGGTGAAACGCAAAACAAAAACCACTTCATGTCTCCCGTAAAAGCGCACCTTTGCCTTTAATAACTCTCTCGCGCGAATCGTGCCAAACGGCAAACAATCGGTTTAATTGAAAGCTGGTACTTGGAGGGTTTTTTTCTCTCTCTTTCTTCCTTTTTTGTTTGCTTCTTCTTTTCCACACATTCCTGGGGTACGTTACTTTCTTCCAGCGTGTTAAAAACACCAGGTGAAAAGAGCCGACGATTTGCTGTACGCGTAGAATGTGTGACTTCACCCAAAACAAAAAAAAAACAATGTGGCTGTTTATTTTCTGTTTCTTCGGGCAACACCAGATCGAACGTTCTCAGTACGTCTCAGCACGGCCCATACAACTTCTGCACATAACACCTTGCCCGGTTACCCCATCGTTCGTAACAAAGCAGCAGTTCGTTGTGTAAACCGGCAAGATCTTAAAGATGCACCGACATGCAGGCAATATCGCAACATACTTACATCCAACGTATACGATCGCACCCGCGCACAGCAAAATTAGCAGAAAGCCAGCAATGAGCGCGCAGCCACATTTCTGATTGTCACCGAGCTTGCGGCGGGTAAACCGGATGTCCGAATCGCTTGACAGGACCGATTCCGCCCGGCTACTCTTCGGGTGCATCGCCGACCGGCTGTGATGATGATGATGGTGATGGTGATGATGATGGCCGTGTCCTCCGTTCGCCGTCTTGCCTCCGCCACCCAGCCCATGTGCCGCACCGTTCTTATGCTTTCCTCCTCCACCACCACCACCTCCGCCTCCACCTCCACCTCCACCAACACCAACGCTGGTAGTGTTGGAGCTGTCCGAGTTGGAGCGCAGCTTCCTATCCTTCTTGAGGCTCGCGTCCAGATCGGAATCGAGCGCAGGCGGTGGCGTCCCGGTAGCGAAATGGTGGCGAAGTGCCGCTGGAAGCTGCTGCTGTGCCGGTAGATGCATCCCGTTGTGATTCGCTTGCACTAGATGGGCAAGGTGCTGTTGTTGCTGCTGCTGCTGCTGTTGCTGTTGCTGCTGCTGGTGTAGCTGGTGATGGTGGTGATGGTGATGATGGTGACCGTGTGAAAGCCGATCATCATCATCAAAGTAAGAATCGTCGTCCGGTGGTGGTGGTGGCGGCAGGGAATCGCAATCATCCGACTCGGGATACTTCAGTCCGGGTTTCTGTCAGTAAATAAAGAAAAAAAGCAGAAAAAAGCGGTTAGCGTTGGTTTGTTAATGGCAGCAAAGTGCCCAGACTTTGGGCTTGGGCATCCAGCACCCATCAGCAGGTCATTCATTCCTTGTGCGCAGTCAACGATCCAGAACGGCGCAACAGCGGAGCAAACATTAAAAGGTCCGGTAGCTTCCTCCCCGTTCAAGAACGTCGCACCTGACTGACTTTGACTGGCTGTTTGTGCTAAGAAAGCTCCCTACCGGGCAGGAGTTCTCATGGAAAACTGCCAAACCAAAACGGGGGTTTTTTGCAGATAGTGAAATGAAGGTTGTTTTGCTGGAAATAGTATTGAGGTTATGACACATTTACTCATAGCAAGAATAAATATTCATTCTAAAGAAATTGAGATGATCAAATGAAGACATTACTGCCCATTTTCAAGGTTATGTTTCTGCGTAGGAATGCTCTCTATTTAAAACAACCTTCGTAACTTACTGACAGAAAGACTCTGTCTTAGTATTTGGGGGTGTAAGACTAGACATGGGAGAAACGATTCTTTTAAAGGATTGAGTGTGGTCCAGTTCGATCAGTGTTGTGAACTGAACGCGTACGATAGTTCTGCCGCATGTCGTCCGTGAGGCGGTGTTGATCATTCAGTTTTTGTGACTACACATGTGAAGTAGTGATGGGTAAATCTTCAATTTTGCCGGAGTCCGGAGTAATCCGACTCCGAGACATTCTGGAGTAATTCTTTAATTACTCTGGAGTAAACTTCGGAGTTACTCCGGAGTAATCCAGAATAATTACTTCGGTGTTATACCGGAGTTACTCCGGAGTAAACTTCGGAGTTACCCCAGAGTAATCCAGAACAATTACTTCGGAGTTACTCCGGAGTTACTCCAGAGTATTCCGGAATAATTACTTCGGAGTTACACCGGAGTTACTCCGGAGAACACTTCGGAGTTACTTCAGAGGAATCCAGAATAATTACTTCGGTGTTACTCCGAAGTTACTCCGGAGTAAACTTCGGAGTTACTCCAGAGTAATCCAGAACAATTACTTCGGAGTTACTCCGGAGTTACTCCAGAGTATTCCGGAATAATTACTTCGGAGTTACACCGGAGTTACTCCGGAGAACACTTCGGGGTTACTTCAGAGTAATCCAGAATAATTACTTCGGAGTTACTCCGGAGTAAACTTCGGAGTTACTCCAGAGTAATCCAGAATAATTACTTCGGAGTTACTCCGGAGTTACTCCTGAGTATTCCGGAATAATTACTTCGGAGTTACACCGGAGTTACTCCGGAGAACACTTCGGGGTTACTTCAGAGTAATCCAGCATAATTACTTCGGAGTTACTCCGGAGTAAACTTCGGAGTTACTCCGGAGTAAACTTCGGAGTTACTCCAGAGTAATCCAGAATAATTACTTCGGAGTTACTCCGGAGTTACTTCAGAGTAATCCAGAATAATTACTTCGGTGTTACTCCGGAGTTACTCCGGAGTTAAATCCGGAGTAATCCGGAGTAATTACTTCGGAGTATACTCTGGTTTTTATACGTCGGAGTCAGAGTAAATTCAAGACTCCACTCCAAAGTTCCCATCACTAGTGTAAGAGATCACATTTGAGCGTGAGCTCCATTAGTCATACTGATGGGTTAGTTACGTTATGAGAATGACACCGAACTATCAAGCTCGTAATATTGTTAGAAGTTAGCACAACGCTAGTACGATGGAGATTAGTCAATTAAAGTTCCAAGAAATTGAAACAAATAGGTTACTTGTTGCTGAATATGTTGTTGTTAAAAGACCCGAATGAAAGATGTCCACTGGATCGTCAAAAATTCGCTCCTACAACCTGACAAGTAAGTTCTACCTTAGTAAATATCACACAGCTGAGTAAAAGCCACTGAACCTAATACGACTAAACATCTCGAGCGTTCCATCGACGCACAATAAAGCACAATCGTATACAAGCGCTTTCTATCGCTAATGATTCCGCCCAGCAGCATGGGCATGGAATTACCGCCTGGAATGCTTGCTTAAAGCATGATGTTTCTCACAATTCTAATTAGCTGCTGACAGCGTCGAACAGTTTGCTGTTTCGCCCGCACTGTGCAAAACTGTTGCGACCACAGGTGCGTACCGACAAACCCAGCGGACCAAAGATACGCCTCCGTGCGTACGCTAATCGTGGTGTTTCGTGATAATGAGGCAAGACAGAAATCGAATCAAAGGCTGCCCGGTACCCCCATCAGCCAATTCGACAGCTGTGGGTGTGTGGGGGTGGGGGGAGGAGGAGGGGGGACTAGTAAACAACAGACTGCGAAATCACGGCCCCACCCCAAAAAGCGAAGTTTCTCCATATCTTAGACGACCTTTGTTTTCCATATGCAAAAGCTTTTTCGTAAAATGGCCGTAACCTTTAGCGAAAACCCGACCGAAGAAAGCTGTCAAATCGGGTTTTCGCGCGTAGATGGTGAATGAAATTGATAACATCTTTTCACCATCTTCGCTTCCGGAAACCTGATGCGTCAGGCTCGCGCAACAAACGCTAACGATCTTCGGAAATTGCCATATTTTAGATTGTGTGAACTGTCTCTGTATCAACGAAACACGGTAACGTCTCTCCAATCCGAATTCAAAACAACAAAAAACCTCCAAAAGAACAAAAAGGAGACAAAGATAAAAGCGAGCGTTAAACCAATCAAGCCTAATAATATTTCTTCGAACTTTGTTTTGCTTTCCTTTCGGGCGCCCTGTTTTGCTGCCGTTTCGTCGATGGTTCGTCAAACCCCCCCGTCCCTCGACATTCGGTGAAAACTGCTTTCGATATGCAAATATCGCCAAAAACAAAATGTCCAATGGCCGGGGTGAAAACGAAAACGATATCGCACCGAAAACGGAAGCATGATGATGTTTCTTCTCTTCCCCGTTTTTTTTTTGGCCATTCCATTTTTCACCTTTTTGGGAGGATTTCTCCACGAAGACTACGGTGCCGATATCACAATAATAAAAAGCTAAATATATCTTTCTTTCTTATTGCTCACAAACGGAACAACATTGTCACCGTCTGTTGGTCATTCTGTTGAAATCCGAGTGAAATTAACCAGCTCCAACATCGACTCGATGACTTAAGATCGTTAACAAAGCCAAAAAAGGGGGTTCGTCGCCTGAAGCAAGGACGTCTTTTGTCGGGTTTTTTTTGTGGTTGCGCTAATAAAGATCGGGTATAATTTCTCCATCCACTTTCTTCCAAGACAAGCGGTGGCTATTTAAAAAAAAAACACACGATGAAATAATTTCGTTTTGTAACGTTTCGCTTATAATTCTACCTTTTATGCCTGATATGTTAGCACATTAAATCGCACCTTTTTTTCTCCCCCCATTTCGAAGAGACGACTT
>CM028102.1:4921365-4963594 GCA_016170015.1 Anopheles longipalpis
GCTGTTGGGGTGTTTTGTATCATTTTGCCGGTCCCCCGGTCTTCCTATTTGCCAACCGAACCGCAACTTGAGGCCGCATTTTCTGGTCACCTGGTTTGTATTTTTTCTTTTTTTTTTTTGCTTGCAGACGGAGAAAGTTTCCTTCCCGCGAGCGCACGACGGGTAAGAATTATGCACGCATTTACGCACGTCGCTACACCTTGGGCTGTATCCTGGACTTGCGTTTAAGGGGAGCACACTATTGTTACGATATATTATATTGTTTTTTATAGCTACAGTGCTTAAAATTACTAAAAGGCTATTTGTTCTTTCGAAACGCACGAAATCGCATTGTTTTTTACTCTTACAAACAAAAGACTTCAACGGTAATATTAAGCGACGAACCTAATTTTTGAATCACTACCGAAAACGATAATACTACACAGATGGTAGAATAAAATCCACCCATTCGCATTATTTTTTGCTCTCAAAAACAAAAGACTTCAACAGTAACAGTAAGCGACGAACGTAATTTTTGAATCACTATTGGAAACGATGATACTACACAGATGATAGAATAAAATCCACCCATTCGCATTATTTTTTGCTCTCAAAAACAAAAGACTTCAACGGTAATACTAAGCGACGAACGTAATTTTTGAATCACTATTGGAAACGATGATACTACACAGATGATAGAATAAAATCTACCCATTCGCATCATTTTTTGCTCTCAAAAACAAAAGACTTCAACAGTAACAGTAAGCGACGAACCTAATTTTTGAATCACTACTGAAAACGATGATACTACACAGATGATAGAATAAAATCCACCCATTCGCATTATTTTTTGCTCTCAAAAACAAAAGACTTCAACGGTAACAGTAAGCGACGAACCTAATTTTTGAATCACTATTGGAAACGATGATACTACACCGATGATAGAATAAAATCCACCCATTCGCATTATTTTTTGCCCAAAAAAACAAAAGACTTCAACGGTAACAGTAAGCGACGAACCAAATTTTTGAATCACTATTGGAAACGATGATACTACACAGATGATAGAATAATATCCACCCATTCGCATTATTTTCTGCTCTCAAAAACAAAAGACTTCAACGGTAACAGTAAGCGACGAACCTAATTTTTAAATCACTATTGGAAACGATGATACTACACAGATGATAGAATAAAATCTACCCATTCGCATTATTTTTTGCCCAAAAAAACAAAAGACTTCGACGGTAATATTAAGCGACGAACCTAATTTTTGAATCACTACTGAAAACGATGATTCTACACAGATGATAGAATAAAAATCCACCCATTCGCATTATTTTTTGCTCTCAAAAGCAAAAGACTTCAACAGTAACATTAAGCGACGAACGTAATTTTTGAATCACAACCGAAAAAGATAGAATAAAATCCACCCATTCTACGTAATTAGAAAAGAAGTAAAATAGTTAAATAACTGCACATGCTGTGCCCCTTCCCCAAGTACTGCACACACACAAAAAGCATCACGTTAATATACCTTTTTTTTCTCTCTCTCGTGAGACATTCCTTCTCGGACGCAACACAGCTTGTTGGACACGCCGCTTAAGAACGCGATGCGATGGGATAGTTCAAATTTTCCGTTGCTTTAATGAACCGCGCACCATTCTCGCTGTACGAACCACGTCGGTCTTTCGGTACAATGACACGCGCATTGCGCCATTTTTCACTTATTTTCACACAAATCAGACGGTCAGATTTATGATCGTTCCCTCTTTGCTCGCTCCCTTGTGCGGCATGTTTCGTCAGCGAGCGGTGAGAAAAAAATGCGCCTTCTTCCGTAAACCATCGTACGGCGTGTGATGTCAACAGGAAAGTGCCGGTTGATGAGTTTAAAACAAAAACCCCAAAACAAAAAAAAAGCTTCAAGTAAATCTCAAAAGAAAAACTTTTTTGTTTGTTTTTCTTTAATGTGAGCTTCATGTATGAAACAATTCTTTGTTACTGTTTGCCGTGGCAAGCAAACAAGAAACATCCATTACATTATTAACGGCCACTTGCCAGCAAAACCCTTCCGTATTGGGCAAAACCCGGCACAATAAAGCTTTATTGAAACAGAAAGTTCAGGCACAGCATCGCGTAAATTAATTACTTAATTAATTAATTAATTACCGTACAATTGCTCCATACCGATGTGGAAGGACATATAACGATCGGAACCGTACCGTTTCCGTACTTTACTTCTCACGGTTTGTGTGCACCCTACTGCAAATTAACCATCCTTCCATCCTGCCACGGTCATCGGTTTTTTTGGGCATTTGATTACGCTAATGTACGCTACCGTCACAACTGACGCATCACTGCAGAAAAAGTGAAAGCCAAATCAATCGCAATCGGGTTCCGAACCCCCGGATTCGATTACCTTTAAACAAGGAATCTATTTGCCAGCATCCCCAAGGCATCTTTCAGCGCCCTTCATTTGAACGAGTCGTGGCAGAAAAAAAATAAAATACTTCCATCGCTTCGTAATTAAATCAAAACCACAGCGGAACGCAAGAAAGCCGGTCAAATCAATTGGCACTGCAAACAAAACTACCTTTTTCTTCTTGTTTGCAATTTGTACGGTTTCGCGTCGGATTGGCTGGCACGCCATTATTGTGACCTAGAATTCCCGTGCAGAAAATCGATCCTACCCTGCTGCTACGGAGCAATCAATCATGATGGTGTAAAACGATTTCATTTCTTTCTCTTCCTCTCTCTCGCTTTTTTGTGTTTGGTTTGAGTTTTGTGTTGATCTGTTCTTCGTTTTCCGTTCTTCTGCAATATTCTGTACGAAAAGCAGCACTCTAACTGGTCCGAACTAGCAGCGAAAGAAAAAAAAAGGTGTTGTTTCTCTAAATCTATCCGCAATTGTGTACGGTTTTGTAGCTGAACAGCTGCAGCACGAGGAAAAATTTCGACACGTAATGAAAGATAACGCTAGCCTAACAGGGAATCTCCCTCGGGAGGTAAAACATTTACAACCGCTCGTGTAGGAAAGTGTTTTGTAGAAGGCAAAAAAAAAGAAAAAAAAAGAAAAACGTTTTTCCACTCTCACAAATAAGCCGTCAAATTTCAAACTTCTTGCCAGAGTGTGAGTGAGCAAGAAATTACTCTGACTTTGGAGCGAAAACTTCGACAGGCGCATTTCTCGCTTCGATTTGCTTTCTTTCCATAAAACCCTTTTGCGGCAAGCGGGATGGTAAGGCCAAACCGAAACCAACCAAGTTGGCAGATCAATAACAGTATCGTGGATTTCATTTCGCCCGCACCATTTTCATCATGGTACCGGGTACCGGTTGTCGGGCTGCTGCCCACTTCCAAACCCAGATACGCTGATGATTAGATGCTCGCAAAGGTAAATGCTGGGACGAGAGCGAGAAGTGCGATGGCAGTGCGATGGAAGCGAAAGCGAGCAAGGTGAGTTACCGTTTCGCTGCGTCCTGCCCGGTGGCAGCTGTTTTCCACCCGAGCAGTACATCGATTTGGTAATTTTGCATCATCCAACGGGTAACGGGCGGGCCCCAAAAAGCTAACCAATCTTACCAGCTGGTCAGCTGAACCGATCATCAAACATCGCACCTATAGCATCTGACTTTTTCTACCACCCTCTAAAGCCCTCCACCGCCACCCCCCCCCCCCTCCCCCGGGGGGGCGGGGGGGTGATGAGGTGCTTTCCTTTTTTGGCGATGAAATAAATCCAAACACAACACAGCACAAAAGCAGCAACAAAAAACACAACTCGCTTCCCTTTTTGTTCCTTTACACTTGGGAAAGAGAAACCCCAAAAGGAGACGAACCGCGTTTGTTGCGGGGGGGGGAGGGAGAGGGGAATGAGAGAAGGAAACACAAACGAATAGAGCTGTGCTAAATTCCGAAAAACAAATCAGCTCAAGTCTATTTTCTTCTCTTTGCGCAGTTGTTGTTGTTGTGCGCGATTCACAAGCGAAATAAAAACGAAAGACTCTCTAAGCGACGAACCCGACCCGGGGTTGTCTGCAGGGTAACGTAAAATAAGTGGCGATGACAGTTGTAAGCGATACATCCTAACATGCCGAAAAAAAAACCACCCTAACTCACCTTAAAACCACCCCATTCCCGCTCGTTCGTACGTTCTTTACCGCTCCAGGCGGGTTCTTCCCGTTGCGGTTGCTGAAATGGGTACTGCCAATCGTCGGGTTCGTCGCCTTTCGCTTGCTTCGTGCGCCCTTTACCTACGATGGCACCGTTTTTCGACACCGCCTGTTCGGCCGCTGGGGCAGTTTTGCCCTCCGAGGCCCGTTGCTGCTGGCGCTGATTTTGCGACCGCCTGTGATGGTGATGGTGGTGTCGCTGCTGCTGCTGTTCATCCGTACGTCTTAAATGATTGTCGTTCGCCGTACCCATATCAGGCGGGTATGTCTCTTTCGCTTTAGTAGCTGGTTGATTTCTGCCACAAAATCGCTTCACAAACTCTGCCCGAACCTTCTGCACGTGCAACAGTGATCGCAAGCTAAATCGAGTCGCACGGTAGAAAATCATCAAATACGTACTGCCCCGTTCGACGGTTTAAAAAATCGCCCTTACGCTCATACTTTCCGTGGCTTCAGTATCAGTCGTGTCATGTGTTTGTTACTGCTGTTGTTTACGTACTGGTAATTAGTAACTAGCCTTTTTTTAGCAACGTGTTTTGTCAACGGTAGGATGCGTAACGTATCACACATAAAGGTCAAATCACTTTCTCATCCTGGTCACGGCACCAAACAGAATACGGCATACAGTCGCTGTTAAGGTCGTCCCGGGCGCTAGGCGCTTGTTGGTCGGTCGGTCGTCGTATACCGTCCGTCCTATGATAAACCGTTGCCGTCATTCAACGGACGGTTCGCTACGGAAGATGGGAAGGAAAGGTTGGGATCGTGTCAGGGCAATGGCAAATGGTTAGCAAAACGTTATTAGTGGTGCGGGTTGTTGTGTGCTGATGAGGCAAACATGTGCGCTTATGCAGTGCATGTGTGTGTGTACATATTGGGTTTAGGTTTGTTTCCTACAAATGTCAGAGCTAGATTGTGTTAGAATTAGTTATCAAACAGTTAGCAGTACACCGGATATAATTGGTTTCTCCGAATGAAACGGAATGAATGCACAATAAATCAGGGAATTTAATTGATTTTTCTTAAGAAAAAAAACTCTTTTGCGTCTCGTTTAATATTTCCCAATAATTGTGTTTGAAGCAAAAAATAATTTTGCACTACTTAAAGCTCCACCCGACCAGGTGACTCCACCACCGACACTAGTGTAAGCTGACGTCAAACGGTCTCAGTATTAATTCTGTCCCTATATTTGATGTCCGGATATTATTTAAAGTTGATCAAATCACAAATTGGAAGGAGAAATCGTAACCGAAAATATGAGACAATGAGATTTTAACCCCCCCCCCCCCCCCCGGGGAGAGGGCTGGAGAAGAAGAACCGAAGCTACAAAAGACAAATCCTTCCGATCAGTGTTGTTTGGGGTGAACATTATTTGCTCTGCAAGCTGTCTATTCCATCGTCGGTTTACCATTTCGCTTTTGATGGGTTTTTGTTTTCTCTTTACAAATTTATCTCCGTAAGCTATGCGTACACACTAGTGATGGGTATTCAGAATCCCGCCGACGGCTCCGAACCGCTTCCGAGCATAGCAATTTCGGATCCGATTCCGGCTAGGTTAAAACCACGATTCCGCCTGGAGCCGTCTGAAGCCGTTCGGAGCCGTCGGGAGCCGCTAGTCGGCAGCCGGAGCTGTCCGGAGACGTCGGAGGCGTCGGAGCCATCTGAACCGTCCGGAGCTGTCCGGAGCCGTCGGAGCCGTCCGGAGCCGCTAGTCGGCAGCCGGAGCTGTCCGGAGCCGCTAGTCGGCAGCCGGAGCTGTCCGGAGCCGCTAGTCGGCAGCCGGAGCTGTCCGGAGCCGCTAGTCGGCAGCCGGAGCCGTAGTCGGCAACCGGAGCCGTCCGGAGCCGCTAGTCGGCAGCCAGAGCTGTCCGGAGCCGTCGGAGGCGTCGGAGCCATCTGAACCGTCCGGAGCTGTCCGGAGCCGTCGGAGCCGTCGGAGCCGTCCGGAGCCGCTAGTCGGCAGCCGGAGCCGTTCGGAGCCATCGGAGCCGTCCGGAGCCGCTAGTCGGCAGCCGACTCCGAGCGGCTCCGGACGGCTCCGAATTCGGAGTATTGCACCTACCTTCCGGAACCGCTTCCAAAATGTATGGAGTCATTCATTGTCATTCATTTTGTCAAATTTACCCATCACTAGTTCACACGCATAGGTGACAGGGGAAAATTTCACCACGTCTTAATATATCGCACATCTCGGAAGACAAACTAATTCCAATCACGTCCAATCACCGCCAGGTGAACGTACGTGCGCAGTGATAGTGTTCCCCTTTTTGTCTTTTTTTTGGCCTCTTCTTCACTAGCGACTATCCGAGACCGAATGGGGAGAAATTCTGTCGAAAATATGTTGACTTTATTTATTGAGTTACCTGCTCGGCCTCCTCATTCCCTTACCGCGCCGAACAGCGCATCCACACGAGCTCGTTTTTGCGGTCAGCACAGAACTGTGTCAACACGTGTTTAACAGTTTAACTTGTTTGCTGCCTTCTTCACATGCTGCTCTCCCCAATGACGTTCTGCCACAAGAGACTTACACACAACTTTACACGCAGCAGAGAGAGCGAAATAATCGTACGCAAACAAAATTACCATACAATCGATGCGCCATAATGCTTACGCAGCCAGTACCCGGGGGGGGTTATAGGTGGTGTTGCAACCATTACGGGGTTTGGATGTGTGTCACCTTGCAGCAAAGCTGCAACGAGCGATACTGACCGATGCAAATCGATACACCCAGTCTGGCCGAAGTAGCCGATTGCGTTGCGTATGAAGCGGGGTGATACACCTTCACCACCAGTCTGGAGGGCAAAGGGGAGGAGGGGGTCATAGGGAGGGAAGCACTATGACCCACCCCGGATGCGTCAAGCTAACAGGTGCACACCAGCCAGCCCAAGACGGTTTCGGTGTTGCGAAACTCTGATCGATCGACTAGGCAAAAACCGACAAGCTGTCTTTCGCAAAAACAGAACACCCACAGACTTCACTCAGCGCTACTAAATGTGCCAAAAGGTGAAGCCGATTAATCGGTTAATGCTACATACTAAATCAACTTTTGCCGCTCTGTTTGTCCATTTGCTCTTGGAGCTAGCTTGCTACTTAAAATATTTTCTAGAACTGTGAACAGCATACAACCAACTCACCATACGCTTCCTACCACTTGGCATTGAACTGCAGTAGCTGCTGCAGTATTGGACCAGATTCCGTAAACTAATACCACCGACCCACATGATAATGGTCGATTCGTCGATTTCCCTTCTCTTCGATCGCTTATCGGCAGCAAAGTGTATGGGAACGGAACACACATGGCAGCGTAATCTGTTCATACTCGTACCGAGACATAGCGGAGAGAAAGGAAGCAAGGAAAAATCCAACAAAAAAAGACAAAAAATGAGTTCGATTCGAAAGTGAACGCACATATGTACGATATTTTTTGGTTTTGCGTGTAAAAGTGCAAACCCCGGGCGTCCTCTTCAAGGGGTGGGTTTTTTTTCCTTTACGAACCGTCGGTACCGAGCACCGCGGAGGTCAACGAAAGATTTCAACGCTTGGTAAAAAAAAAATCTTCAACGAAGAAAAGCACACCATAAGGGAGGAAAACTTTACCCCGCGATGGTTCATAATTTCAACCTCCAAAAAAAAAAAGACGAAACAAATAAGTTCACTACGAACATGAAGTACGCGGCTATGGGCGTTCTCATCCAAAAGATGAGAAGCTAATTTCCTTTCCAATCGCAAGCGACGAACCTTTTTTTTTTTTTTTGAAAAAAAGGGTGAAACAACACGCATTTAATCAATGTGGCGAAATGATGCTGCGCGGTGTGCGTTTTTGTGCGCGGTACCGTCCCGGCTTTTTATCAGGTCGAACTGCAACGTCGCCCTGAAGCGCCCATTAGCCACATACCTTGGTACAGTGGGAGAGAGATTTTCCGGTTTTGCTTGAAAGTGAAGTGCCGGCCAACAGAAGTGTGGTTAGTTTTTCCGGTTTTTTTTTTTTGCTTTTTGCTGTGTTGCATTTCGTTGTTGTTGTGTACCGCAATCGGTCACTTACGGTTTACTTTCGCTCGATCGGGAAGGAAGCAGGTCAAGCAGGTTTGAGGACAATCGTTGTAGCAGAAACAGCAGGAACAGGGAAGTGTGATAGAATAAGCTATGTACGTAAAACTTAAATAAACTTTTACCCCTGAGTCGAACGCGTTCTTAAAAAGAAAAAAAATACCCAATTTACTCATAAATAACCCGGGGGGTTTTTATCGAGTATTTTTGCGGTAATTTCGTTAAACTAAAATAATTATATATCAGTGAGTAGTAGGCGTGAAGATTGTTAAAATACCCAAACAAATACCCAAATTACCCATAAATTACCCTTTATTACTTCCTATTATTTTAGTGGTATTTTTTCCCCAGAATAAAAAATAATCTTTCTTGCAAAATTTCTTCACCTCAGCTAGGTAGCGCTGTGAGTGAAATTGCCCACTGCCTTGTGACCAATCAAATCATCCAAAAAATTTTGGTTTAAGGTCTTCTTCTTCTTTGTTTAAGGTGTGAAATTTTTGCAGCACGACAATTCAACTCCAATGCGTCATCCTTCCGCGTACAGCGTTCCAATTTCTGTTAGTGAGATCGGAATTCTACTATCTCGAACTGATCTATATCATCAGTTATTTTTCACTCAACCTATCAGCACGCGAGGGTGATGAAATAGATTTGCAAAAAAAAAACAGGAAAGTGAAATTAGACACTTCTCTCACTTGGTGATGACACATGGTCTAGAAGTATTCCAAACATTTGCGAACGGTTGTAACTCAATCTCTTTCCGTGGACGTGTGTCTTATCGTCAGCTGGAAATTGCACTTGCCAGCGAGTCTTCCACCTAACCTTCACGGTAACGGTTCACTCTTGCCTTGTATTACGTTCTTTCCTTTCTACAGTATCCCGTCCCCTTCACAACAGAACTTTAGTCTATATGAGCCGAGCCCTGTTTTTTTTTGTTTCACTACTCCGCTACAAGAATTCGAACACCGTAGCAACAGTGCCGCCTGGGGTAGAGGAATTCCGAGGTTTCGTTCGTTGCGACTACGAACCAAACCTTTAAGACCCGTTCATTTCAGCTTCGCTCTCGATCTGACGGCGGCATTTAAACACGGCTAAAAGATCAACAAGCCACGAACAACCCTTCCTCCCATCCTGCTCCTCTACCGTACAGATTGCTGCAGTATCCAAACTTCACAAAGTGTTGACGCGCACCCATTCGTTGTATGGTTTTGCTGTGAGCGTATTTGTTGCGATTTCTTTTCGAATTACTGTGGTCTGTGTAGACCTGATCAGCTCTGACAGCTACTATTACCAGGTGGGGGGGAGGCATAAATGGCTTTACAAATCAAAAAAGGGCATCGAATATCCATTCGAGTGGAAATTGGAGCAACGGCACAATACTGAATTGTGCTGGACTACGGTAACAGGTGTATTTTTGTGACGTGATTTTTTTTTTACAGCTACAACATTCATCTGCTTCATCCGTGTGCGTGCGTCTATGTGTGTGTGCCTTTCATCGTACCACTGCAACACGTGCACGAGCCCTTTTTCCTGACATGGCCGGCCTCATTTTCACCTCAATTTTTTTTTCCTCAATTTTCCACGCGGATGTGCGATCACCGGTGACGCTACTTTCGAAACGTCAAAGTTCACCGAGATGCGATGTTGATAGCAATTGCTTCAAAAAAAACCCTTTTATACAACCCTTACCTTCATACCCCTCCCGCCGAAGGGTCTCTAAATCACACTGCAACACACTGAAGAAAACTGACTATTTTGTTTTTTTGTAACGCCTTCAACTACATCTTTTGCTGCATTATCGGTCGTTTCCGGCTGGTCGAGTCACCGTGCCAACCGGGGACTTGGGGGAAAAAAACCAGTCAAAGAGGAAAGTGTGCCTCCGTACAGCATACAGAAGCTGTCCGTTAGGGCAATCCTAACGATCCGGTCGATCGGGAAGGGAATGGGAAAAAGTGAAATCAACCGAATCTGGCAACCAAAGAAATAGAGTCGCGATGGAAGGCTGCAAAAAACAACACAAACCGTAACAACTTCCCAAGTCAGTCACTTGTCATCGGGCGGGTTTGAAAATTAACGAAGAAAAAAAAAGAAAAAAATAACATGGTGTGCTTCTGTTTCGGTTCGTGGTTCAGTTTTCGATTATAAGCAACCACAACAACAAACACGAGAGAAAAAAAAAACCAGAGGCGTAAATGTACTTTAAATTACAATTCCATCCTACCATTTTGGTTGCTGTTTACCGTGACGACCTCGATGGAGGTCAGTCTTGTGAGGTAGAAACAAAATTACGGCAAACGACTAAAGATACATTCTTGAAAACAAAGTACTCGTGAAGCAATGTGCATTCACCACGGAGAAAGAAATCAATCAAACGGTCCACAGCTAAATCAGGCGTAAAATTTCTCTCGAGCGGTAAAGCTTACTTTGATAAGTGAAATAATTTTCTGTTTCCTGATTTTTAACTTTTCCTGCCGATGGGCAATAGGTCCATAACCCCGGCACGAACTCCGGAGAAAGTAAGAAGCTCTAAATGAACGAATCGTGCAGTCTACAAGCTAAACATTCAAGTGTGTAGTGCTGTGTTTTGTAAGAAGACTCGTTCATATGAATCTTTCAAGAAGAGTAACTCATTCGGACTTTAATAGAAGAGTTAACCTTATGAGAAGAGAGTCATATGAAGCTTTTGAGAAGAGTCATACAATTAAATCTTTTGAAAAGAATCACTCCATCAAATCTTTTGAGAAAAATAATTTATGATTCTTTTAAGAAGAATTATTCGTATGAATCTTTTAAGAAGACTCGTTCATATGAATCCTTTGAGAAGAATCATTCATATGAATCTTTTGAGAAGAGTTATTCGTATGAATCTTTTAAGAAGAGTAATTCATTCATTTTAATTTTCTAAGAAGAGTAATTCATTTGAACGTTATGAGACGAGAGTCATATGAATCTTTTGAGAGGAGTCATACAATTAAATTTTTAAAGAAGATTCATTCAGATGAATCTTTTGAGAAGAATTATTCATATGAATCATTTAAGAAGAGTAATTCATTTGAACCTTAATAGAAGAGTTAATCTTACGAGAAGAGAGTCATATGAATCTTTTGAGAAGAGTCATATAATTAAACCTTTTTAGAAGAATGATTCATATGAATCTTTTAAGAAGAGTTATTCGTATGAATCTTTAAAGAAGACTCGTTCATATGAATCTTTTAAGAAGAGTAATTCATTTGAACCTTAATAGAAGAGTTATCCTTATGAGAAGAGAGTCATATGAATCTTTTGCGAAGAGTCATATAATTAAATCTTTTGAGAAGAGTTATTCATATGAATCTTTTACGAAGATTCGTTCCTATGTATTTTTAGAAAATAATCATTCAATGAAATCTTTTGAGAAGAATCATTTATATGAATCTTTTGAGAAGAGTTATTCATATGAATCTTTTACGAAGATTCGTTCCTATCTATCTTTAGAAAAGAATCATTCAATGAAATCTTTTGAGAAGAATCATTCATATGAATCTTTTGAGAGGAGTTATTCGAATCATGAGTTCATGAAGATTAATCTTTAAAAATCGAAAAACATCTTCCCAGATTCATAACTTACAATCCTTCAATCCTTAAAAGATTAATTAATCTTTTTAGGATGGAAGATTCGGCTTAAGATTTATTATTTTCATTTTGCAATACAACCCAGTCAGCCTCCTTTGTGCTATGCTGGTTTGGTTTAGTTTCTTTATTTGCAGTTTCCACATCGTCACTCGAGCTGTTACTCGATGATGTTTTCCTTACGACATATGAAACCGTTAGAATGCGTCAGAAGTGCTATTATTTGCTCGTGAAAGTGTGCTCAGCTATTGTGGTCCTTTCGAACGCCAAATAAAGTTTATTTTNACGCGCCTGTTGCTTCTCACACGAACGAAGCAGAACAGTGCCGGGCGGCGCTGTTGGGGTGTTTTGTATCATTTTGCCGGTCCCCCGGTCTTCCTATTTGCCAACCGAACCGCAACTTGAGGCCGCATTTTCTGGTCACCTGGTTTGTATTTTTTCTTTTTTTTTTGCTTGCAGACGGAGAAAGTTTCCGACGGGTAAGAATTGTGCACGCATTTACGCACGTCGCTACACCGTGGGCTGTATCCTGGACTTGCGTTTAAGGGGAGCACACTATTGTTACGATATATTATATTGTTTTTTATAGCTACAGTGCTTAAAATTACTAAAAGGCTATTTGTTCTTTCGAAACGCACGAATTCGCACTGTATTTTACTCTCAAAACAAAAGACTTCAACGGTAACAGTAAGCGACGAACCTAAATTTTGAATCACTACCGAAAACGATTTTCGTTTTCGTTTCGACGAACGTAATTTTTGAATCACAACCGAAAAAGATGATACTACACAGATGATAGAATAAAATCCACCCATTCGCATTATTTTTTGCTCTCAAAAACAAAAGACTTCAACGGTAACAGTAAGCGACGAACCTAATTTTTGAATCACTACTGAAAACGATGATACTACATAGATGATAGAATAAAACCCACCCATTCGTATTATTTTTTGCTCTCAAAAACAAAAGACTTCAACGGTAACATTAAGCGACGAACGTAATTTTTGAATCACTACTGAAAACGATGATGCTACACAGATGATAGAATAAAATCCACCAATTCGCATTATTTTTTGCCCAAAAAAACAAAAGACTTCAACGGTAACAGTAAGCGACGAACCTAATTTTTGAATCACTACCGAAAACGATAATACTACACAGATGATAGAATAAAATCCACCCATTCGCATTATTTTTTGCCCAAAAAAACAAAAGATTTCAACGGTAACAGTAAGCGACGAACCTAATTTTTGAATCACTACTGAAAACGATGATACTACATAGATGATAGAATAAAACCCACCCATTCGCATTATTTTTTGCTCTCAAAAACAAAAGACTTCAACAGTAACATTAAGCGACGAACGTAATTTTTGAATCACAACCGAAAAAGATAGAATAAAATTCACCCATTCTACGTAATTAGAAAAGAAGTAAAATAGTTAAATAACTGCACATGCTGTGCCCCTTCCCCGTATACTGCACACACACAAAAGCATCACGTTAATATACCTTTTTTTCTCTCTCTCTCATGAGACATTCCTTCTCGGACGCAACACAGCTTGTTGGACACGCCGCTTAAGAATGCGATGCGATGGGATAGTTCAAATTTTCCGTTGCTTTAATGAACCGCGCACCGTTCTCGGTGTACGAACCACGTCGGACTTTCGGTACAATGACACGCGCATTGCGCCATTTTTCACTTATTTTCACACAAATCAGACGGTCAGATTTATGATCGTTCCCTCTTTACTCGCTCCCTTGTGCGGCATGTTTCGTCAGCGAGCGGTGAGAAAAAATGCGCCTTCTTCCGTAAACCATCGTACGGCGTGTGATGTCAACAGGAAAGTGCCGGTTGATGAGTTTAAAACAAAAACCCCAAAACAAAAAAAAGCTTCGAGTAAATCTCAACAGAAAACATTTTTTTGTTGTTTATTTTCCTTTAATGTGAGCTTCATGTATGAAACAATTCTTTGTTACTGTTTGCCGTGGCAAGCAAACAAGAAACATCCATTACATTATTAACGGCCACTTGTCAGCAAAACCCTTCCGTATTGGGCAAAACCCGGCACAATAAAGCTTTATTGAAACGGAAAGTTCAGGCACAGCATCGCGTAAATTAATTACTTAATTAATTAATGAATTACCGTACAATTGCACACCGATGTGGAAGGACATATAACGATCGGAACCGTACCGTTTCCGTACTTTACTTCTCACGGTTTGTGTGCACCCTACTGCAAATTAACCATCCTTCCATCCTGCCACGGTCATCGGTTTTTTTTGGGCATTTGATTACGCTAATGTACGCTACCGTCACAACTGACGCATCACTGCAGAAAAAGTGAAAGCCAAATCAATCGCAATCGGGTTCCGAACCCCCTGATTCGATTACCTTTAAACAAGGAATCTATTTGCCAGCATCCCCAAGGCATCTTTCAGCGCCCTTCATTTGAACGAGTCGTGGCAGAAAAAAAATAAAATACTTCCATCGCTTCGTAATTAAATCAAAACCACAGCGGAACGCAAGAAAGCCGGTCAAATCAATTGGCACTGCAAACAAAACTACCTTTTTCTTCTTGTTTGCAATTTGTACGGTTTCGAGTCGGATTGGCTGGCACGCCATTATTGTGACCTAGAATTCCCGTGCAGAAAATCGAACCTACACTGCTGCTACGGAGCAATCAATCATGATGGTGTAAAACGATTTCCTTTCTTTCTCTTCCTCTCTCTCTCGCTTTTTTGTGTTTGGTTTGAGTTTTGTGTTGATCTGTTCTTCGTTTTCCGTTCTTCTGCAATATTCTGTACGAAAAGCAGCACTCTAACTGGTCCGAACTAGCAGCGAAAGAAAAAAAAAGGTGTTGTTTCTCTAAATCTATCCACAATTGTGTACGGTTTTGTAGCTGAACAGCTGCAGCACGAGGAAAAATTTCGACACGTAATGAAAGATAACGCTAGCCTAACAGGGAATCTCCCTCGGGAGGTAAAACATTTACAACCGCTCGTATAGGAAAGTGTTTTGTAGAAGGCAAAAAAGAAAAAAAAACGTTTTTCCACTCTCACAAATAAGCCGTCAAATTTAGACTTCTTGCCAGAGTGTGAGTGAGCTAGAAATTACTCTGACTTTGGAGCGAAAACTTCGACAGGCGCATTTCTCGCTTCGATTTGCTTTCTTTCCATAAAACCCTTCCCGGCAAGCGGGATGGTAAGACCAAACCGAAACCAACCAAGTTGGCAGATCAATAACAGTATCGTGGATTTAATTTCGCCCGCACCATTTTCATCATGGTACCGGGTACCGGTTGTCGGGCTGCTGCCCACTTCCAAACCCAGATACGCTGATGATTAGATGCTCGCAAAGGCAAATGCTGCGACGAGAGCGAGAGGGGCGATGGCAGCGCGATGGAAGCGAAAGCGAGCAAGGTGAGTTACCGTTTCGCTGCGTCCTGCCCGGTGGCAGCTGTTTGCCACCCGAGCGGTACATCGATTTGGTAATTTTGCATCATCCAACGGGTAACGGGCGGGCCCCAAAAAACTAACCAATCTTACCAGCTGGTCAGCTGAACCGATCATCAAACATCGCACCTATAGCATCTGACTTTTTCTACCACCCTCTAAAGCCCTCCACCCCCTCCCCCTCCCCCTCCCACCCTCCACCCCTGGGGGGGGGTGATGAGGGGCTTTCCTTTTTTGGCGATGAAATAAATACAAACACAACACAGCACAAAAGCAGCAACAAAAAACACAACTCGCTTCCCTTTTTGTTCCTTTACACTTGGGAAAGAGAAACCCCAAAAGGAGACGAGCCGCGGATTTGGGGAGGGGGGAGAGGGGAATGAGAGAAGGAAACACAAACGAATAGAGCTGTGCTAAATTCCGAAAAACAAATCAGCTCAAGTCTATTTTCTTTCCTTTGCGCGGTTGTTGTTGTGCGCGATTCACAAGCGAAATAAAAACGAAAGACTCTCTAAGCGACGAACCCGCCCCGGGGTTGTCTGTAGGGTAACGTAAAATAAGTGGCGATGACAGTTGTAAGCGATACATCCTAACATGCCGAAAAAAAAACCACCCCCCCCCCTAACTCACCTTAAAACCACCCCATTCCCGCTCGTTCGTACGTTCTTTAGCGCTCCAGGCGGGTTCTTCCCGTTGCGGTTGCTGAAATGGGTACTGCCAATCGTCGGGTTCGTCGCCTTTCGCTTGCTTCGTGCGCCCTTTACCTACGATGGCACCGTTTTTCGACACCGCCTGTTCGGCCGCTGGCGCAGCTTTGCCCTCCGAGGCCCGTTGCTGCTGGCGCTGATTTTGCGACCGCCTGTGATGGTGATGGTGGTGTCGCTGCTGCTGCTGCTGTTCATCCGTACGTCTTAAATGATTGTCGTTCGCCGTACCCATACTAGGCGGGTATGTCTCTTTCGCCTTAGTAGCCGGTTGATTTCTGCCACAAAATCGCTTCACAAACTCTGCCCGAACCTTCTGCACGTGCAACAGTGATCGCAAGCTAAATCGAATCGCACGGTAGAAAATCATCAAATACGTACTGCCCCGTTCGACGGTTCAAAAAATCGCCCTTACGCTCATACTTTCCGTTGCTTCAGTATCAGTCGTGTCATGTGTTTGTTACTGCTGTTGTTTACGTACTGGTAATTAGTAACTAGCCTTTTTTAGCAACGTGTACTGTCAACGATAGGATGCGTAACGTATCACACATAAAGGTCAAATCACTTTCTCATCCTGGTCACGGCACTAAACAGAATGCTGTCTGCAGTCGCTGTTAAGGTCGTCCCGGGCGCTAGGCGCTTGTTGGTCGGTCGGTCGTCGTATACCGTCCGTCCTACGATAAACCGTTGCCGTCATTCAACGGACGGTGCGCTACGGAAGATGGGAAGGAATGGTTGGGATCGTGTCAGGGCAATGGCAAATGGTTAGCAAAACGTTATTAGTGGTGCGGGTTGTTGTGTGCTGATGAGGCAAACATGTGCGCTTATGCAGTGCATGTGTGTGTGTACATATGTTTGGGTTTGTTTCCTACAAATGTCAGAGCTAGATTGTGTTAGAATTAGTTAACAAACAGTTAGTAGTACACCGGATATAATTGGTTTCTCCGAATGAAACAGAATGAATGCACAATAAATCAGGGAATTAAATTGATTTTTCTTAAGCAAAAAAAAACTCTTTTGCTTCTCGTTTAATATTTCCTAATAATTGTGTTTGAAGCAAAAAAACAATTTTTGCTCTACTTAAAGTTCCATCCGACCAGGTGACTCCACCACCGACACTAGTGTAAGCTGACGTCAAACTGTCTCAGTATTAATTTTGTCCCTATATTCGATGTCCGGATATTATTTAAAGTTGATCAAATTCCAAATTGGAAGGAGAAATCGTAACCGAAAATATGAGACAATGAGATTTTACCCTCCCCCGGGGGGAGGGCTGGAGAGGGAGAACCGACGCTACAAAAGACAAATCCTTCCGATCAGTGTTGTTGGGGTGAACATTATTTGCTCTGCAAGCTGTCTATTCCATCGTCGGTTTACCATTTCGCTTTTGATGGGTTTTTGTTTTCTCTTTACAAATTTATCTCCGTAAGCTATGCGTACACACTAGTGATGGGTATTCAGAATCCCGCCGACGGCTCCGAACCGCTTCCGAGCATAGCAATTTCGGATCCGATTCCGGCTAGGTTAAAACCACGATTCCGCCTGGAGCCGTCTGAAGCCGTTCGGAGCCGTCGGGAGCCGCTAGTCGGCAGCCGGAGCTGTCCGGAGACGTCGGAGGCGTCGGAGCCATCTGAACCGTCCGGAGCTGTCCGGAGCCGTCGGAGCCGTCCGGAGCCGCTAGTCGGCAGCCGGAGCTGTCCGGAGCCGCTAGTCGGCAGCCGGAGCTGTCCGGAGCCGCTAGTCGGCAGCCGGAGCTGTCCGGAGCCGCTAGTCGGCAGCCGGAGCCGTAGTCGGCAACCGGAGCCGTCCGGAGCCGCTAGTCGGCAGCCAGAGCTGTCCGGAGCCGTCGGAGGCGTCGGAGCCATCTGAACCGTCCGGAGCTGTCCGGAGCCGTCGGAGCCGTCGGAGCCGTCCGGAGCCGCTAGTCGGCAGCCGGAGCCGTTCGGAGCCATCGGAGCCGTCCGGAGCCGCTAGTCGGCAGCCGACTCCGAGCGGCTCCGGACGGCTCCGAATTCGGAGTATTGCACCTACCTTCCGGAACCGCTTCCAAAATGTATGGAGTCATTCATTGTCATTCATTTTGTCAAATTTACCCATCACTAGTTCACACGCATAGGTGACAGGGGAAAATTTCACCACGTCTTAATATATCGCACATCTCGGAAGACAAACTAATTCCAATCACGTCCAATCACCGCCAGGTGAACGTACGTGCGCAGTGATAGTGTTCCCCTTTTTGTCTTTTTTTTGGCCTCTTCTTCACTAGCGACTATCCGAGACCGAATGGGGAGAAATTCTGTCGAAAATATGTTGACTTTATTTATTGAGTTACCTGCTCGGCCTCCTCATTCCCTTACCGCGCCGAACAGCGCATCCACACGAGCTCGTTTTTGCGGTCAGCACAGAACTGTGTCAACACGTGTTTAACAGTTTAACTTGTTTGCTGCCTTCTTCACATGCTGCTCTCCCCAATGACGTTCTGCCACAAGAGACTTACACACAACTTTACACGCAGCAGAGAGAGCGAAATAATCGTACGCAAACAAAATTACCATACAATCGATGCGCCATAATGCTTACGCAGCCAGTACCCGGGGGGGGTTATAGGTGGTGTTGCAACCATTACGGGGTTTGGATGTGTGTCACCTTGCAGCAAAGCTGCAACGAGCGATACTGACCGATGCAAATCGATACACCCAGTCTGGCCGAAGTAGCCGATTGCGTTGCGTATGAAGCGGGGTGATACACCTTCACCACCAGTCTGGAGCGCAAAGGGAAGGGGGCGGTCATAGGGAGGGAAGCACTATGACCCACCCCGGATGCGTCAAGCTAACAGGTGCAGACCAGCCAGGCCAAGACGGTTTCGATGTTGCGAAACTCTGATCGATCGACTAGGCAAAAACCAACAAGCCGTCTTTCGCAAAAACAGAACACCCACAGACTTCACTCAACGCTACTAAATGTGCCAAAAGGTGAAGCCGATTAATCGGTTAATGCTACATACTAAATCAACTTTTGCCGCTCTGTTTGTCCATTTGCTCTTGGAGCTAGCTTGCTACTTAAAATATTTTCTAGAACTGTGAACAGCATACAACCAACTCACCATACGCTTCCTACCACTTGGCATTGAACTGCAGTAGCTGCTGCAGTATTGGACCAGATTCCGTAAACTAATACCACCGACCCACATGATAATGGTCGATTCGTCGATTTCCCTTCTCTTCGATCGCTTATCGGCAGCAAAGTGTATGGGAACGGAACACACATGGCAGCGTAATCTGTTCATACTCGTACCGAGACATAGCGGAGAGAAAGGAAGCAAGGAAAAATCCAACAAAAAAAGACAAAAAATGAGTTCGATTCGAAAGTGAACGCACATATGTACGATATTTTTTGGTTTTGCGTGTAAAAGTGCAAACCCCGGGCGTCCTCTTCAAGGGGTGGGTTTTTTTTCCTTTACGAACCGTCGGTACCGAGCACCGCGGAGGTCAACGAAAGATTTCAACGCTTGGTAAAAAAAAAATCTTCAACGAAGAAAAGCACACCATAAGGGAGGAAAACTTTACCCCGCGATGGTTCATAATTTCAACCTCCAAAAAAAAAAAGACGAAACAAATAAGTTCACTACGAACATGAAGTACGCGGCTATGGGCGTTCTCATCCAAAAGATGAGAAGCTAATTTCCTTTCCAATCGCAAGCGACGAACCTTTTTTTTTTTTTTTGAAAAAAAGGGTGAAACAACACGCATTTAATCAATGTGGCGAAATGATGCTGCGCGGTGTGCGTTTTTGTGCGCGGTACCGTCCCGGCTTTTTATCAGGTCGAACTGCAACGTCGCCCTGAAGCGCCCATTAGCCACATACCTTGGTACAGTGGGAGAGAGATTTTCCGGTTTTGCTTGAAAGTGAAGTGCCGGCCAACAGAAGTGTGGTTAGTTTTTCCGGTTTTTTTTTTTTGCTTTTTGCTGTGTTGCATTTCGTTGTTGTTGTGTACCGCAATCGGTCACTTACGGTTTACTTTCGCTCGATCGGGAAGGAAGCAGGTCAAGCAGGTTTGAGGACAATCGTTGTAGCAGAAGCAGCAGGAAAAGGGAAGTGTGATAGAAGAAGCTATGTACGTAAAACTTAAATAAACTTTTACCCCTGAGTCGAACGCGTTCTTAAAAAGAAAAAATACCCAATTTACTCATAAATAACCCGGAGGGTTTTTATCAGGTATTTTCGCGGTAATTTCGTTAAACTAAAATAATTATATATCAGTGAGTAGTAGGCTTGAAAATTTTTAAAATTCCCAAAAAAATACCCAAATTACCCATAAATAACCCTTTATTAATTCCTATTATTTTAGAGGTATTTTTTCCCCAGAATAAAAAATACCCTTTCTTGCGAAATTTCTTCACCTCAGTTAGGTAGCGCTGTGAGTGAAATTGCCCACTGCCTTGTAACCAATCAAATCATCCAAAAAACTTTGCGTTAAAGGCTATTCTTCTTTTTTTAAGGTGTGAAATTTTTGCAGCACGACAACTCAACTGCAATGCGTCATCCTTCCGCGTACAGCGTTCCAATTTCTGTTAGTAAGATCGGAATTCTACTATCTCGAACTGATCTACATCATCAGTTATTTTTCACTCAACCTATCAGCACGCGAGGGTGATGAAATAGATTTGCAAAAAAAAAAACAGGAAAGTGAAATTAGACACTTCTCTCACTTGGTGATGACACACGGTCTAGAAGTATTCCAAACATTTGCGAACGGTTGTAACTCAATCTCTTTCCGTGGACGTGTGTCTTATCGTCAGCTGGAAATTGCACTTGCCAGCGAGTCTTCCACCTAACCTTCACGGTAACGGTTCACTCTTGCCTTGTATTACATTCTCTCCATTCTACAGTATCCCCGTCCCCTTCACAACAGAACCTTAGTCTATATGAGCCGAGCCCTGTTTTTTTTTTGTTTCACTACTCCACTACAAGAATTCGAACACCGTAGCAACAGTGCCGCCTGGGGTAGAGGAATTCCGAGGTTTCGTTCGTTGCGACTACGAACCAAACCTTTAAGACCCGTTCATTTCAGCTTCGCTCTCGATCTGACGGCGGCATTTAAACACGGCTAAAAGATCAACAAGCCACGAACAACCCTTCCTCCCATCCTGCTCCTCTGCCACACAGATTGCTGCAGTATCCAAACTTCACAAATTGTTGACGCGCACCCATTCGATGTATGGTTTTGCTGTGAGCGTATTTGTTGCGATTTCTTTTCGAATTACTGTGGTCTGTGTAGACCTGATCAGCTCTGACAGCTACTATTACCAGGTGGGGGGAGGCATAAATGGTTTTACAAATCAAAAAAGGGCATCGAATATCCATTCGAGTGGAAATTGGAGCAACGGCACAATACTGAATTGTGCTGGACGGTACTACGGTAACAGGTGTATTTTTGTGACGTGATTTTTTTTTACAGCTACAACATTCATCTGCTTCATCCGTGTGCGTGCGTCTATGTGTGTGTGCCTTTCATCGTACCACTGCAACACGTGCACGAGCCCTTTTTCCTGACATGGGCGGCCTCATTTTCACCTCAATTTTTTTTCCTCAATTTTCCACGCGGATGTGCGATCACCGGTGACGCTACTTTCGAAACGTCAAAGTTCACCGAGATGCGATGTTGATAGCAATTGCTTCAAAAAAACCCTTTTATACAACCCTTACCCACACACCCCTCCCGCCGAAGGGTCCTAAATCACGCTGCAACACACTGAAGAAAACTGACTCTTTTTTTTTTGTAACGCCTTCAACTACATCTTTTGCTGCATTATCGGTCGTTTCCGGCTGGTCGAGTCACCGTGAGGGGAAAAACCAGTCAAAGAGGAAAGTGTGCCTCCGTACAGCATACAGAAGCTGTCCGTTAGGGCAATCCTAACGATCCGGTCGATCGGGAAGGGAATGGGAAAAAGTGAAATCAACCGAATCTGGCAACCAAAGAAATAGAGTCGCGATGGAAGGCTGCAAAAAACAACACAAACCGTAACAACTTCCCAAGTCAGTCACTTGTCATCGGGCGGGTTTGAAAATTAACGAAGAAAAAAATAACATGGTGTGCTTCTGTTTCGGTTCGTGGTTCAGTTTTCGATTATAAGCAACCACAACAACAAACACGAGAGAAAAAAAACCAGAGGCGTAAATGTACTTTAAATTACAATTCCATCCTACCATTTTGGTTGCTGTTTACCGTGACGACCTCGATGGAGGTCAGTCTTATCAGGTAGAAACAAAATTACGGCAAACGACTAAAGATACATTCTTGAAAACAAAGTACTCGTGAAGCAGCCACAAAGAAAGAAATCAATCAAACGGTCCACAGCTAAATCGGGCGTAAAATTTCTCTCGAGCGGTAAAGCTTACTTTGATAAGTGAAATAATTTTCTGTTTCCTGATTTTTAACTTTTCCTGCCGGTGGGCAATAGGTCCATAACCCCGGCACGAACTCCGGAGAAAGTAAGAAGCTGTGTTTTGTAAGAAGACTCGTTCATATGAATCTTTTAAGAAGAGTTATTCGTATGAATCTTTAAAGACGACTCGTTCATATGAATCTTTTAAGAAGAGTAATTCATTTGAACCTTAACAGAAGAGTTACCCTTATGAGAAGAGAGTCATATGAATCTTTTGAGAAGAGTCATATAATTAAATCTTTTTAGAAGAATCATTCATATGAATCTTTTGAGAAGAGCCATACAATTAAATTGTTTGAAAAGAATCATTCAATGAAATCTCTTGAGAAGAATCATTCATATAAATCTTTTGAGAAGAGTTATTCATGTGAATCGTTAAGGAAGACTCGTTCATACGAATCTTTTGAGAAGAATCATTCATATGAATCTTTTGAGAAGAGTTATTCGTATGAATCCTTTAAGAAGACTCGTTCGAATGTATCTTTAGGAAAGAATCATTTATATGAAATATTTTGAGAAGAATAATTTATGTGAATCTTTTGAGAAGAGTTAACCTCATTAAAAGGGGCTCATATGAAATCTTTTGAGAAGAGTCAATCATCTTTAAATCTTTTGAAAAGAATCAATCAATTAAATCTTTTGAGAAGAATCATTCATATGAATCTTTTGAGAGGAGTTATTCGAATCATGAGTTCATGAAGATTCATCTTTAAAAATCGAAAAACATCTTCCCAGATTCATAAGTTATAATCTTTCAATCCTTAAAAGATTAATTATTTTTTTTAGGATGGAAGGTTTGGATTAAGATTTATTATTTTCATTTTGCAATACAACCCAGTCAGCCTCCTTTTGTGCAATGCTGTTTTGGTTTAGTTTCTTTATTTGCAGTTTCCACATCGTCACTCGAGCTGGTAATGATGTTTTCCTTACGACATATGAAACCGTTAGAATGCGTCAGAAGTGCTATTATTTGCTCGTGAAAGTGTGCTCAGCTATTGTGGTCCTTTCGAACGCCAAATAAAGTTTATTTTTCGTACACAAAGTCGCTACAGCAGCATTTCTCTGCCTGCCGTTCGATGGGCAGGTGTTATTTTAACAAATAAACAAACCGCGCGCACGGGTTACGTCGCTGGCTTCGCTTCGAGTGACGGCTGGCTGCATCTAAGCGTGCGCTTCAAGCAATCCAGGAAAAGCAAACATGCCGCAAAAATCAACCAAATATTCAACCAAAAAGGGAAAACAACGTATGATGGCACACCGGTAACAAAAACCAACAACGAAAAAACAAAGGAACCATATACGAACTATGTGTTTGTTTTATATCGTCTCTCGTCTTCACCCTAACTCTCCACTCCACCTTCTTACTGTTGGTTTGCTCCACTTCCAAGGGGTAGTTTTCAACGACTTGACGCTCACCTGCACTCGATGCAATTACCACAATGACACAGGCCACAGATACAGGCTACACACTTACAGCAGTCTTGCCTTTTTTTCGTTGTCTTGGTCTTATCTTTTTGTCTGGCGGCAAAACGGAGTGAAATGAAAACGCACCAACCGAAGCGCATCCCGATCCATTCGCGGTTTCCATTTCAGCCTGCCTTGCCAAACATTAGCCGTACGGTATGTATGGGTTTTGCAGCTCGCTTTTTTCGCAAAAGGAAAACTCCCGCACTCCCACGCTTCGGCCACGCTAAACATATGGCGTGCGAGTCGGATAAGGTGAATCTCCGCACCGTCCGCGGAGACACTTTTCCTTCCAAAAACGAACGGAACGGAAAGGTGATTAAATGGCACACACACACCTGAAACACACCGAAACAGGTGCAGCAGTAAAATTGAAATGGGAAATGAGGAAAGAAAGAAGGAAAAAAAATTATCTGCTGTTAGCAATATCTTGATTTTCGACCATTTTTGCAAATTTGAAAGTATGTAAGTTGGAGCTAACAAGGGAAAACAATGGAAAGGAACGAGGGAAGGAAGGAGGGAAGAAAGGTAATAGAGAGAGGCAACACCACCTACACCGTGCGTCGTCACGTTTCGTACCGATTTTCCCGACCATTTGCTGATTGTGTAAATGGGAAACAACCAAAAAGTAAAACGAACGTTCAACTCATCAAAAAAAAAAATTGAGAGAGAGAAAAAAATGAGGAAATGAAAGATTTAACAGCGAGAAAAAAACTATAAAAAAAGAAAGAAAAAGACGCATCACGCAGCGCAGGAAAATATGAGGGAAGATGGTGTGGTGACTGCACGGCCGTAAATAAAATGGACTACGCAGTATAGATAAAATAGCACTATCGTCATCGAGATCATCTCGGATGAAGTTTCTTTACAAAACAAAACCCCAAAATGACACCTCACCCCCTCCGTAATAAACTCATTTCCGAACAGGAAACGTGCGTACCGCGTGCTATCAGACAGTTTGCGATCTGTTTTGCCCGGTACTGCTTCCCGTAACGATTGTAGTGCATTTACTATCCCACCTCCCATAGCCCACGACTCCCAGCGCTCCCATTTCGCCCCCCCTCCGAATGGGAGGTTCGAATTTTTGGACGCTTTTATTTTATTTCATTTCCTGCCTTATCTCCTAGTGCCGTGTGAAATGCCGACAGCACGGCCGAGGTGTTCCTTTGTTGCCAATTCCATATCCACTACAATTCAACTAACGCCCCCTGTCGGAAATAGTGGAAAAACAATGTCGAAATGGTGCGCTCCGTTTTTTTCGGCTTATCAAAAACGATCAATCGATTTCGCTAGCGATCAAGCGACGAACCCCGCCAGCTGGGAATAAAATGTTACTTTATTACCTTTATTTTATACCCATTTATGCATGACATACCGCTTTAAGTTTTATTATTTTTAAGAGAAAAATGTTTCCACCCTCTACCCCCCTCCCTCCCCCGGTCCGCACTCACCCCCTAGGAAGACGATTTAAAGGCTAATAATTTAACCAAAGAAAAAATGTGTAAATGATAATTTCACCGGCACGGTAACAATGGGCGTTTCTATTTTTTCGGTTCTAACCAATTGCAGCTCATCGGTACGAGCTAAGAATTTTGACAAAACCGTCATACCCGTGAGAACATGAAAATATTTATACATTGAAACAAAAAATCTTCAACACCACGAAAGGGGGGAAAAGAAAACAGAACCAAAAAACATTCGTTCTTCGCAGCGATACAAATTTATTCCATCTTTTTTCCACGCGACCATTTGGTGCAATTCATTTATGGATTATTTTTTGTACTATTGCTCTGTATCACTCTTAGGTTTTTTTTGGGGTTTCCACCATAGAAGCGAGGCGTGAAAATGTTGTACTGACGGTGGAAAGATACGACACTGATTAAATTCTATGAAGTAATTAGCCTGACCTGGAAATTAGACGATAAACGACGCGCGCGCAAAAAAAATCGGAAGGTGTCAGTGTGCCCTTTTTTTCTGTCTCCCCGAAGACTTTTCTCACCCCTCTTCCTGCCCTTCTTCATCCCCGTTTACTGTGGCAAGTAGTAGCTCATTTGTTGCACTGACCAGCTGAATGGAAAAGTCGTCTCGTAAAAGATGAGCAAACGAAAAAATGACAACAACACAGCCCTCACCCCCCGCAAAAAAACCCCAAAACACGATGACCGGTACCCAAAAACCTTACGAACCGGATCGACCTGGTGAGGGTTTATGTGGGCTTAACAAGCAACCCGAGTGCACATCGAAAAGCGCGGGAATTTTTCCACCATCTGTCATACAGCGCTGCACTAATTGATTCGGGGGGGTTTTTTTTTTTGGGCACGGTTTTCTGGGTTTTAATTTATTTTAATGATAACTCGGTTCATGTTTTGCGCTCATGTTTACCAGCGAGTTCGACAAACGGTTCTCCGGCAAGTTGCATCATTCGGATACAATCTGCGATGAACTTGAATTGATTCATTTGCGTTTCATTATTTTGTGCGAGAATGTTTTACCGAGCGAGAGAGCTCGCAATAGAAGACACAAAAATTGATCCCACCGTGTATGAAAGACGGTTTTGTATCGAATCTCCCGCGTACGGTGCGTTACACTTCCTCACTGACCTACTCACCGGCATGGGAAGCATTTGTTTAGTGCACACATTTCGGGGGCAATTTTTTCTTTATTATTATTTCGTCGTCGAGAAATTGACCAACGGTCCCACCGCAGACCACCGAAAAGGGCTGACGAGTGTCCCGGAGAAAGGAAATCCCCCCCCCCCCCGTTACCAGGGTCGATATAAATGAAGAAATGCCACTCGATGCCGTTGCTCCAAATGATGCAGACATCGTACTGCAATCGTGATAATTGTGCTCGAATAACGAAACAGAAGTGGAGGGCGAGAAGAAGGAAAAAAAATAATCACATCATGATGTGAGACGCGGGAGCCATTCGCAGTGGTAGGAGACAAAACTGTTTTACCGTTTTTGGAACCGAATCAACCTCTACCCAATTCACCCCCCCCCCCCCACAAAAAAAGGAAAAGAAAAACTAAAACCGAGCAACCGAGTACCGAGTTGATCAACCGGGACGATGGACATCATTTCACGACGATTACTTTTGCTGCTTTTCACGTCCATCCCTTACCATCTACGCAGAGCCCACCCGAAACCCACCCAAAAACTCATCATAATTAACTAATTAAGACGAAAATGATTGCGCGATATGAAAAATCCCTTTTATTTTTGTCCGTTTCTGCTAACCCCCGCATGCCTTTCAACCCCTTTTTCCGTTTTTCCATTCGGGATTTTCGTCTAACCATTCTAAACGTGCCCATCATTAAGCGTAGCGCTTCTGCGCGCAAAAGGGAAATTCTACAACTAAGGAGAAAAAAAAATTTAGCTATTTTCCCTTCTTGCAATCGTTCTTCGGAAACCGGAAAAGAGGGACGGAATAATTAATGTACGAGTGCGTTCGCCAAAAAAACACCAACAAAACAACAAGAGAGAATTTGGCTACTGCTCATTAACTAATGCTTATATTCTCACGGGTAAATTGTGTGCGAGCGGGTGGCGACGTTTTTGTTTCCATTAAAACATAATATAGTTATGTTTAACTGCCATCAAAATTTGAATAACCGGCCGGACAATCAGACGGCACGAATAATAGGAAAAGTTGTTTTTGCTAGTAAATCATTATACATTATTTGTGCGAGAATGTTTTGCCGCCCATTTCAACAGCGAGAGAGCTCACAATAGAAGACACCAAAACTGATCCCACCGTGCATGAAAAAACGTTTTGTATCGAATCTCCCGCGTAAGGTGCGTTACACTTCCATACTAATAGGAAGTAAAATGGACGGAATTCGAAAGAGTACATTTCAAAGCAGGACGGATAACCCGGACACCCGGATAAACGGAGTCGGGACTCTAAGTATCTACGAAGTGTTCATTCGCTGAGAAATGATCTTCTCGTTTTTATTCACTTCCATCCATCTTATCTACTTTATCTTGATTCCAGCAGTCTGTTTCAACAGCGAGAGAGCTCACAATAGAAGACACCAAAACTGATCCCACCGTGCATGAAAGAACGTTTTGTATCGAATCTCCCGCGCACGGTGCGTATCTTCCATACTAATAGGACGTAAAATGGACGGAATTCGAAATAGTAAATTTCAAAGCAGGACGGATAATCCAACACCCGGATAAACAGAATCCTGATCTAAGTATCTACGAAGTGTTCATTCGTTCATTCGCTGAGAAATGAACTTCTCGTTTTTATTCACTTCCATCCATCTTATCTACTTTATCTTGATTCCAGCAGTCTGTTTTATCGCCGCCCATTTCAACAGCGAGAGAGCTCACAATAGAAGACACCAAAACTGATCCCACCGTGCATGAAAGAACGTTTTGTATCGAATTTCCCGCGCACGGTGCGTATCTTCCATACTAATAGGACGTAAAATGGACGGAATTCGAAATAGTAAATTTCAAAGCAGGACGGATAATCCAACACCCGGATAAACAGAATCCTGATCTAAGTATCTACGAAGTGTTCATTCGTTCATTCGCTGAGAAATGAACTTCTCGTTTTTATTCACTTCCATCCGTCTTATCTTCTTTATCTTGATTCCCAGCAGTCTGTTTTATCGCGTAACACCTGTTAAGCTACAATTTACATACCAATAATGTCACTAGCGCAGCAAATAGAGTATCTTAGCACTTGTTTTTCGCGCGCTCATCAATTCACAAGCCTGTTGTGAAAATTATACAACCAATAATGCGAACCAGGTATAACCAGGAAATCAGATTATCGTTCACAGCGACAGCAAAAAAAAAAGAATACACCGAAAACTTTGTCCGGAGGCCTGTAAGCATACCATCGCAAAAGGTTGCGAGTTCTGCTCCTGGGAATGGTTCTTCATCACACAGTACACACATGCGGCCCATAAAATTATGCTCCCAACGCATTACGCTCACTGCTGTCATTGTGGCGATCGTTTATCTAACGATTGCGCTGCATAACTCTCATCTGCCATTTCTTACCCCATTGTTGATACAAAGGGAAGACACAAAAGCAAGGAAAAACACACACATTTGAATTTATGCTTTAGCCACCCGCACGCGCGCCGGCAACACGCGCAAGCGTATGAGAAAATTATTATAAAGAAAGAAGCAAAACAAAAAAAATATCTTATTTGTTTTTCCTTTCGCTAGTTATTTTTATCTCTCACTTCTTGGGACCGCGTGCGCCGGGCACGAGCAGAATGGCAGACCAAAAAAAAACCACAACGGGAAAGCGATACACGCTCGGGTGTCTAATGAGGGGCCGTTCCATTTGCCCGAAAATCATTCAGCCATCGCTTCGCATCATCATCATCATCATCGTGCTGCTTCTCTTCACGGGGGCTGCAGGTGAACCCAACACAGCAGTCCAGTCTTTTCCGCGTACACCTTAAAACAGAACGCAACGTAGCAAGCTAACTGTTTACAGCTCTTATAATAACAATTCTAATTATGCTCGGTCAGTTAGCTGAAAATGGATCGGGCAGAGGCACACTTAACCAGCGCTAATAGGGACAGCGAGAACGATTCGAGTTCCCCGGGCCGGCGTGGACCAATGTTTGAATAATGGACCGGTACAACCACCCACGCTGTTTCATTTCTTCTCTTTTCTCTTCTCTTCTTCCCATGGATGACATGATTCTGGCACGCTCAAAAGATGCTGAAGCATCTTGAGGTTTTATTTTTGCGCATTTTTAGCCCATTTTGTGCGAACGACAACAGAACAAGCAAAACCATTTGCTTCACATTTTTTTTTGCTTAAAGGAATATTAAATAAAGCTACAGTGCGTAACATAAATATACATTTGTTTGTTTTTATTTTAAGAAAGAAAAAGTTTTGAAGATCGAATAATTTTTGATTGTTTTCAATATTCGTTGAAAAAAAAATCATATCGAAAAAAAAAATTTCTGAGTTGTGTTAAATTTAATAATTTTTTTAAGTAAAATTTTAAAAAATCATAATTTTTTTTTTTTTTTCATCTTCATAACTTCATACAATATTTCTGTTATCTATTTTTTTTTTGTTCGGTTAGAACGGCCTGACCGTATCAAGATTTTTTTTACCACGTTGCAGGATAGTCAGTCCATGCTACGGGGGGACGGTCCGGATGGGATTTGAATCCGGTCCTGCCGTGTGGACGGGCGCCGTCCCATCTAATTTTTTTATGTCATTTTTTTTAATTTATTTTTTATCTATTTACATCTTATTATTTATTTATTTATTTTTTATCTAATTTTTTTTATTATGAAAAAAAAAACAAGTAACCTTCTAGTTATGACACACACTGTATAACTGTCATGTTGTGCGGTGTATTTCTCATATCGTGTCCGGGATATTGCTAATCTATTTTTAGCACCCATTTTTTGTTTCTCCTCTCGGTTTATCTTACGTGAATATTCTTCTTCTCGATTATCTTACGTGGATGTTAGTTTTTTTTTATTTCGTTTTTGTGTGTATGCAAGTCAAAAAGAAAATGCATTCACAGGGCCCTTCTCTTTCACTGGCTGCATAATCGAGCTGTCGATTGCAGTTGGTTGTTTTTTTTGTTGTTGTGCCAATGAAGATGTACATGTGCCCCGTTAGATTGCTTATGATGCTGCTGCTTCGCTCGACCAGCTCGATCCACGTACGAATGTACAGGGAAGAGAACCATATAAAGACAATAAATTACGTGATAGCAAGGAAGTAAAGGAGCTGTTGTTGTTTTTTTTTTCTTCATTTCGACATATTTTCCAGTGAAAGTTTCGTTAATCAATGTTTGGAAAAGTAATCAAAAATGCATTGAAAACCGTAAACGGGGGGTTTTTTTTTGGTTAAACCTGCCTGCAAAAATTCGAAAGGCTTCGAACAAAAGGGGATAAATGTTAAGCCAGCAAAATGTCATTTTCATTAGCTGCCATTAGACGCGCTTTTGTGTATTGGCGTGAATGGGGCAATTTGTGAAGAAGATTATTAAAATGATTGATTCCTTTTAAATGTTGTTATAGGAAGAGGAAAAGTAAGTAGTTAGCCCTTTTTTTCATGCGGGCATAATTTTCCCCCTGGTGACAAATTTCCCTCGAGATAAAAATTTTTTTTTTTCATTTTCCTTCCTGCTCGAACTGAAATGGTTCGATTTTCCACCGCCCGCAGCCCCAAAAAGGTGTTTTCCTTCTCCACAACCGTCCCATAAACATTCCGGTTGCATTTTTCTCACTCGTCTCACGCCGATATTGGCATCCGGACGTCCGGTTGCCGGGTTAGGGTGCGGCCACCGTTGCAAGAGGAAAAACTGGACCGACTTTCCATCCGTGTGCCGAGACGATTTTGACCGTTTTTGTCATTTTCTGCTTTCACGCTCAATGTTTGCTCACCGGCCTCACCCGAAGGGAAAGTGCGTCAAAAAGTGCAAACGGGGCAGGAAGAAAGAAACCCAACGCTCCGCAAAAAAAAAACGCAAACAGACTCCTCGCTATCATGCGCAAAAACAAGGAAACGGGTGACATTCTTGCGTGAGCTAACGGAATGTTGTCGCAAAGCGTTTTCGCTGACGGTTGGTCGATTTTAACTATTTTTCCCTCCCTTTGTATTAACGTGGTTTCCGGAAACGGGGGATTTTTTTTTTTGCTTACAAAAGAAAATACAAACAAATGTAAGTAAAATTTTGTCGAAAAAATCAAACTCACCTGAGTGAAACAGCCCTTAAAAAGCGTAAACAAACAAAAAGTGTGTGCGTTATGTTGTGGCAAGTAATATTTTTGGGCTTCTGGTAAAATAAAACACACTCCTAGAGTGCATTTAACTTGCTTCCTCTTAATCTCAAGCGATGTAATAGACTTCTTTCAAGCGTTCAAGAAGAGACGAAGCATATTTATTTGTGCACCTGAGTATCGTGTAGTATTCGTTCTCACTTATTCCTTGTTTCCCATCCCGCATCACGGCACGAAAACCCGCTCCGTTCGATCCAATTGTGCATTGTAGCTTGGCTGACCTACAAAAAAAAGTACCCCGCAAAAAGCTACCACAAAAACCGATGGAAGACGTACCCGTCTGAGCTTATGCGCTTTGAAAATGCACCAACATCCTCCTTCGGTGGATTCGCCACGAAAGCAAACGAAATAAATTCATCTATTTCCCTTCTATTCCCCTCACACACGGAACTCGTCACAGAGAGAAGAAAGAAAGAAATAAAATTAAAAAAAAAAAGGTTCGTCGCCTTTGTTCGATGAAGTTGTTTGTTTCGCTGGCAGTACCATTGGAGGGTGAAATTTGATTTATTTATGGGTTTTTTCTCTGGCGAGATTAATGCGCGATCTGCAACAGCCACTCTGGTGCGCGCTATTGATCGAAAGCTGATTTACAAATGTACAAAAAAAAAATCTTAATTAAACCTTAATATTTCAAAATCCATCACGCGGATCGATCGAGTAGATCCCCGATATGTGGGGACACGCATCATTTCTGCGTTTTCACCTGCGATGATGTAATGCACAAACGGTTACGGTTATAGACGTGAACATATATGGTGCACGTTTCGGGTGCATCTCCGTCCGGAGCTTCTCGGTGGGTAGTTTTTTTTTCTTCTTTTGCTACCACACATCCAACGCACGTCCGTGAAGCTGCTGAAACCCCTACAAGGGAAAAAACAGTGGCGTTTTACCCTGCCCCCGTCATGTCCTTTGTTGTATTAGAAGGGACAGGCCACTCCTTTCGGGTTTGGTGACAACGGCGGGCTTCAATTACGAGTGTCTAGTTGCCCCAACGCATGACATTTACTTCACCGCCCAAGCACTGCCATGGCTTCAAACGGCTCTGCTACAGGGGTACTCGGAACGTGGTGTTAGATTTAACTGTGACACGCACGAAAGGTAATCGAATGTTTAATAATGAGTTAATTAAATCGTTTTTACGAGTGAGTTAATTCGAATCACCACAAAGAGTTATTATAATTATGAAAGAATCATTCGACTCGTAAAAGTCCCGTGTGACTCCTGAAAGGATCATGACTCTTTTGGGCGACCTTCAACTCACTCATCGCTCTATGATTAAATAACTCGTAACTAAGTGTCATTTGACTCTTGCTTTGTGTAATTTCCACTTGTAAAGGTATCATTTGATTCTCAGGACTTAACTCAAGTGAGTGAATCAAAGATCGCCACAAAGAATCATGACTCTTTGGGGTGACCTTCAGCTCACTTACGGGTTGAATAACTCCTAAAAGTGGCATTTGATTCTTTCATTGTGTTAGTTCGACTTGTAAAGGTATCATTTGATTCTCAAGATTTAACTCATGAGCGATATGACTCCTTCATGAGTGAATCAAAGATCGCCACAAAGAAGGCTTAACTGTTTTAAGAATCAAATGGTACTCTTACGAGTCAAATGACTCCTTAATGCTTGAAATCACTCTTGCATGAGTCTTTCATCAATTCCTTCAAAGAGTCAGTCGAAGAATCAACTCATTTATGTGAATCACTCACTCGGAGTTAATCTCTACAAAGAGTTATTATAATTCTATTACAATGTAACTCACTCGAAGAACTCATGAAAGAATCATTCGACTCGTAAATGTGTCGTGTGACTCCTGAAAGAATCATGACTCTTAGTGGCGATCTTCAACTCACTTACGGGTTGAATAACTCCTAAAAGTGGCATTTGATTCTTTCTTTGTGTTATTTCAACTTGTAAAGGATTCTCAAGATTTAACTCATGAGCGATATGACTCCTTCATGAGTGAATCAAAGATCGCCACCAAGAAGCTTGACTCTTTTAAGAATCAAATGGTTCTCTTACGTCTTAAATGACTCCTTCATGCTTGTTATCACTCTTGCATGAGTTTTTCATCACTTTCTTCAAAGAGTTAGTCGAAGAATCAACTCATTTATGTGAATCACTCACTCGGAGTTCGAAAAATCCGGCATCCGGTTAATAACAACAACTAGAGAAACTGGAGAACCCCTGCAAAATAAGATGAAATTACAGCCCAAAAATAAAACACGCGCGCGTGCCCGGTGTGATCGATCGATTTCCAAGGTTTTCCCTTCCTTTAAGTTGTTTTGACCACCTACAACACCCATAGCAAGTCTCTTGCTCCTTCATTGCCCTTACCACACAAAAAAACATTTCCTCACCCAAAATCATCTCGATCTTAATCGTCACCGGACAAATTTTTTTTTTGGTTGTTATTTCTACACCCTAAATTTTCCATTGAATGTAGCAAAACCTCCCCCCGGGTTTCTACCCCAGTGTTTTCCGATCGTTTCAGTTTCATGTTGGTCTATTTTTTATTTTTCATGTTGTTCAAGCTCGAGAAGCTTCATTATTTTTTGGACAACCCGGGCGCAAAGCCTGGCGCACAACCGGCTGACTCATCCGGCAGCACAACAAACCGACGTCACTACCCATGATCGTGAGATCGACCTTCACCCGTTCGGGCAACGATCGAATTGTGTGTTTTTTTGTTGTTTTGTTGTCATGTATATACTTTCAAATTCTGGCTTTAAACTTAAGCTTAAACGACCGTGGGAGACAATACATCACCGAAAACCCGGACCCTTTAAATCGATTGGCCAAACATGGCGAAGGTGTTACAAAAGGGTGGTTTCTTACGGGAGTAGCTTTAAGCTAACTTTAAGCGATTAAAAATTCGAACATTGAACCACATTGTTGTTTGTTCGATTACTGTCACATTTCACCTACTCGTGTATTGCAGATTTCTTTCGTGGACTTTCCCTTTTTTTTCTGGCGCTTCTTCTTTCCCCATTTGCTGGTTTGCCCACCGGGAGATGTGACACACTTCCCCGGATCGGTTTCGCTTCCAAGAAGCAAACCGGTTCCGGAACAAGCACCCGGGTACAAGAATCGCCAAGCCAAGTAAGTGAACATTTTCCTTCCCCTTTACCGTATTCTGTTAGTTTTTTTTTTATAATAAGCTTTTTCCCAGTCCGAGTGCGTGAATAACACGGCGCACGACATAGTGGAAAGTGGTATCGATACAATCGCTTCATTTCACTTTTTTGTTTTTGCTTCTAACTCCTTTAAACTCCTATCGCACGTAGTGGACATTGTGGAGGACTGTGGACGAGAGTACATCAGCAAAAAAAAAAAATTAGGTCAAATCATAGTTGCATTGCAATTTCTCAGTACGCTCAGTACACTGTAAAAGCAGTTCGCAGATCATTATTTAAAGGTTGTGCAAAACACTCTTAACATCCCTATTTGCATTAACCTCAACATCGTCCCACACACGGAACAGAACAAAGCCCTTTTTAAAGCGTTCTTCCATATTCCGTAGGATGGAGAAACTAAAACGGCAAACGGCTGCCGTTGAGTCATTCAACGATCATCTTAGGGGATGATCCATTTTGTTTTTTTTTGTTTTGCATAAAAATATTAAATCAATTAAAAATAAAAACAAAACCACAAATCTTGCTTTTTTTGTTGGGAAAATTAACCAATCTTTTAGGATTTGTTGTTTTGTTGACCCCAAAAAAAAAAATACAATCACAGAATTACCCTTTCTTTAGCTTCTTGAGAAACGCAACTAAAAAACAAAAAAGGAGTTCATGGTCGCGGTGTACCCACACCCTACTCTACATAGCAACAACAACAACTAAAAAAAACCCAAAGAAAACATAAACATTATCAACCTTTTGTGGGCTTAAATCTAGAGCATCTACTTCTTGGAAGGGTCCGTATGATATGATTACCGTCCCGGGGGAGGGTTTTATTGTCCCTCCGCTTCCCCTTCAACCCTTCCTGCAACCTTTGCGCACTTTGGAAAAGGGCACGCAGCAGCAGTTGCAGCAGCATAAAAAAAGGGCGGCCAACATAAATCATAACGTCCACCAGTGAGGGAAGGTTTGTACTTATAACTTCTTTTCTTTTTGTTTTTTTTTTTGGGGGGGGAATATTTTCATCACTCGTAAATCCGTTTAATGACCTTTGTGTAAGAGAGCTACTAATTTCGAAAGATAAAAAAACACACATACACATACAAAAATGCAACTTGATAGCGCAACATATTTTTTTCTTTATTTGATGTTTATTTATCTCTTTTTTGCTCACCAAAACGGTAGAATTATGCTGCATATGTTTTGCAGCATCAGTGTCATTAACCCGCAGACGAGTGTCCGAACCCTCTTTGCTGGCTTTTAGTTCCGTTTTTTTTTTGTTTGCTTCATTTTTTCTTTTCTTTTTCTTTTTTGGTTTTTTTGAGCACCGAAAAGCAGCTCACCATCGCCATCGGTGTGTCCGTGGTGATGCGTGCGTGTACGGCAGGGCATGATGGAAATCACAAAAGAAAGCTCTTAAGCGAGTCGTTGGCAGAAAGAGAAAAGCTTGATGATCTGCTGTAACCCCACGAGCAAAGGAATGGGAGGGGGGGTGGCTTTTGGGGGGTGTAGGGGAAACACGTGCGTATGTTGTTTTGGTTTTGTTTTTTTTGTTTTGTATATTATATATGATAAAATCGTGTATCACGTCTCATCACACTCCCACGTTATAAACCTTGGGAGTTTGGTTTTCACTTTTCTCTTAATGAGAAATTTTTATTTTTCTGTTACGTGTTTTCGATTTTTTCTTTTATTCCCTTCCCTTAGTTAATAAAATGGATTGTTAGCGTATTTTGTTTTTTTTTTATTTGTTTTTCGTAAAAATTATTCAAATACCTGATATTGGCATATACAGATAAGCAGCAAAAAAAATCGAAAAATTGGACGATTTCTATTTAATCTCCATCCCCAGTTAAACGTAGCACCGCTTCAGAAAGAGTGTAAATTAAACCCCCAAAAAAAAAAGAGGAGATAAATATAGAAACGATCCCGACGAAGGTTCCCGAAAAAGGAAGCGATCCTTCGCGGAAACACATCAGGATGTGAGAAAATGTGCATAATTTTGTTGTGTTTTTTAATTTTTTATTTTGGGTCCCTATTTTCTACCATTTACAAAAAAAATGTATGCCAAGGTTTTTATTAAAATAAAATATAATTAATATTTATTTTCTTTCTTCAGAAAAGAGAAGATTTCTTTTTTTTTGGGGTTACGATAGTCGTCCTTAAACGAAGTTTTGCTTTTAACTCTTTGACCTAACGCAACCTTTTTCGTGAAAGCCAATTTCGATAGCAAGTCCACCAAACCCTAAACCTTTGAGAGATCGTGCCCGACCGATCGGCCAGATTTGATCCCGTGTACAAACTACACACAGATTCCGCCAATTTAAAATCAAAAAGTGAACAAACCCGCCGAAACGATTTTGACACAATTGCTTCGTATTCCTTTTCCGGCTGGGTTGGTTTTGGGGGGTTTTCCCTCGGCCAACAGATAAGGAACCCCCCCCATCAGCCCGTACCGAAGCGTGGGGGTACAGGAAGTGTAGGAAAATGAAATAATTAGCGCGCTAAAGCGGCAAGTGGCCGCACGCCCCGGGAGTGCCTTTTGTTGACCCAGTTTTTCGGGCCCGGTGAGCCCAGGCCGCACCGATTCGCTAATTGGCCACACCCGAGCGGTTTGTGCGAACGTTTTGCGGCCGATCCACCGACACCCGACCGGGGGGGGGGAGTACGGGAAGAGAAAAATGTCTGCGCCTGTGTAAGTCCTGGCTGGACACGTTTTTTGTCTTTGTTTTTTTTTGCATGTCTCCGGGAAAAGCCTTGCAAACATCTGGTGGAAAATTTGTACTTGTTTCGCGAAAAAAAATTTTCGATGTTATACTAAGTCTTCAAAAAACAAAAGACTTCAATGACGACAAATTGATGAAGCGAAGTCAATGCGTACCACAGAGCAATGAAAATCATTTCAAAAATGTGTACAAACTTTAGTAGAAATTGAAATCAATGAGAGAAAAAAGCTCACTATCGAATAAAATAAACCTTCTGTTAAAAATTCGCCTTACCAGCAATAAGCAACGAACCCTCAAAAAAAATTTCAAAGCCTTCAAACATAAACATGCCATTTAAATCATTTTTCCTTTTTTAAATGTTCATACTATAAATATACCACAAAAAATACACACATGTACAAACACACACTCACACACACAAAACATTTTTCAAAAGACTTACCTCTAGCATTTTTGGGAAACGTTTTGTTTGCTTGAAAGGGTTTTTAATGCCGCCTGTAACGGCTGGACGTCCTTGCGAATTGTTCTGCTTTTTGAGCGCAGAGGCAAGAACGTTCATGGACCGCTGATCCTTCCGCTTACAGCTGACTTCTGCACGTTGCGGTTGAACACGTTGGGGTTGAGCGCGAAGATATTCGATTAATCACACGTACACCCCTTTCTTTTCGGACCTTTCCCCAAGTGCAAGGTCTTTATATTTCCTTAGTTTTATATTTCTCCTTTCTCTCTTGGTGGTTTTTTTTTCTCCGTTACGCACGAACGAGATCACACACGTACGATCGGTTTAGGGTGAAAAACATTACCCTCATGCACAAACTTCCAGGTCCGCACACTTCATAATACTGCGCCCCGTTTTTGCCGGGTTCGTCGTTAACGCAACGGATCTCCCGTTGGCGTGATCCTGCGATCCTGATTGCCACACATACAATTGTTGTAATTTTTCTACCGACTTTTCTTGACGCACACACGAACCACGGTACGCTGGAGAAAGAAAAAACCACAACACACTACACGATTTCTCCTCGCAGGTGACCATATGCTCACACGCGAGCTTACCGGTAACGGTGGTGCTACTCTTTCCGCGATCGAAACACAACTAACGGACTGGGTGTTTTTTTCTTTCCCCCGAGCGCGCAAAACGTCCGTTCGCTACGACCGCCGATGTATATCTGCACGACGCCGCGAGTACCGTACCATTGGAGAACATGAAAAGTTGAGTGATTTTTTCGAAATGATTGTGCTTCATTAACCAAAAAAAGAACAAATATAGCAGGAATTTTCTTTCTCATGCTTTACTATTTATATTATTTCAAAGGAGATTTTTGGAACGATTATTAAAAAATATATGATTTTATTAAAACTGTTCTACATTTTTTAAATATGTTCACTCACTCAAAACATCCCACAGGTCTTCACCAATGCATCTCGCTACAAGAGAACCAAACTGTCCGAAAACCCTCACGCTGAGAAACTGAGTGCTCCGTGAGTGTTTGAGCTCGTTTGTCAAATAAATGAGAACCTTCGTTAAGATTCAGTTTAATATGTGAAATATTTTTTCAAGTAAGCTTCAGCGCAATTTTAAAAAATAAAACAGGAAATTGATGTAATTGTACATTGGGCGTTACGTTGAATTTATTTGGACATAAATTACACTACAACTTCAAAATAAACTTTTATTATTTTCATAGTGCCGATCACTTGTAATATCAAACAATTGCTTTTTTGCTTACAACAATTTCAAAAAGATTTAAATCATTTAATTAACTTAACTTTCATTAAAAACTGCACATTTGATGCTCGAAAATACAACAGTCTCGCTTTGCAGAATGTTTGACTGTATAACAGTTTCAATCAATTTCAGAAGAGTGAGAAAGTTGCAAATGTATGAGAATGTGCGTATGAAAACTTTCTTCTCCTGACGGCAGTTGTTTGTGTGTATGTGGACGCCATGTATTGTAATGCGTGTGTGTGTGTGTATTTGTACGACGGCATGATCACCGTCGGATGCTGTACGGTTGGCTCCAGCGTTCGCTTAGTTCGGTTTGGTGTTTGGGCGCGCGCACACTGCGTTACTGGCCGATGGTGTCGTGCTCGGAATTTGTGGTGAAGAAACAAAAAGGAAGCTGCGCAGTATTCTTCCAGTGCCAAAGGAGACGCGTGCATGCGACTCCTTGCCTATACGTACACCTGCAGTGCAGTGCGATCGTGAACAAAGTAACTGGTAAGGCCTACAACCCTGTTTTTTTAGGGGCAAGTTTTTTTTTTGTTGAAGTTATCGAGCTGAGAGAGTGAGTGATTGTGGCGTGAGAAGAGGACTCGAGACGTAGAAAAGCATCTTGGACAGTTCGTTCGTAACATCTTAAAAGACATAAGCCAGATCACCTTTTCAAACAAAACTACACACTCACATACACACCCGCAACTTAATGATTACAGGCGTGCGTTCCTTTGGAATGTTTCGTACCGTTCCTGAGCCGAAGTCTGTATGTTGTTTCTCGAAAGCAAAAGATTTTAAACTACGTACCATAGCGCAACTAGCCTTGAAGTTGCGTACTGTAGCGGTAGATACGAAAGAAAAACATTCAAATAAGCGAAACAGGTTCGCAATTTCCTTTCCCTACCGTCGCCGTATACATGCTGTACACAAACGTCCTCTACAATCATAACCTCACAACAAGCAAACCATGGGTCCATGGATGGGAAGGGGTACGCATCACACACGATCAACAACGCTTCGATCAACCTCGACCAGTGTAGCAGCAGTGGAGTGGATTTTGTTTACATATTCATTAACTTTGAAGAATGCGAAGTGGGCAAGATGACACATAACCTACAACTAGACCGGTGTGCTAATGGCGATTGATTTCACCGCTAGTTGAGGATCGTTCGTTTCTCGTCGATCACACACGCTACACGCAATGATAACATCCTCTGACCTACTACACCTCACCGATAAGCTGTTCCAGGAAAAGTGCTTCCAGGGTACTTTGCGAAATAATGCTCGCCGCTAGTAAATTAGCTAAACAATCCCAGGAACCCAAACAGCAATAGCAACAGTTCCTGGAAGAGAAATTCTTCAGCAAAATCGAATTGCCTGGAACAACCGTGAAACGCCACACCGGAAGGTGTGCTGCAGAAAGCGAAACCATCTGGAAGTACCTGATGCAGTTGTTTTTTTTTTTGGTGTTTTGTTATTTCTCCGCCAAAAACCACCAATCGGGGCAACGATTCTATTTCTGGAATTCAAACAGTCAAGAGTCAAGAGTGCGCAATGATGCTTGCCGGTGCAAAAATTGCACGACTTTTACACCCAACAAAGTGGAGACGCCTTAACAAAGGGGAAAAAGTACAAAACTATTTTCTTTTTCCTCAATCCCGTTTTTAGGTTTCACGTACATCACCGGAGGACGGGACTTTGCCGTCTGATTTATCAACAGACAGAGATGGAGCGCGAAAGACAGAAGGGGGAGCCGCTGCACAAACCGTTTGCCCTGCTGCTTGGTTCCATACTGGTGCTCTTCACATGCATACAGCTCGCGGCTAGCTGCAACGAGATGGTCTGTGCCAGCATCGTATCCAAATGCATGCTGACGCAAAGCTGCAAATGTGACATGAAGAGCTGCACCTGCTGCAAGGAGTGTGCCGAGTGTCTCAGCTATCTGTACACGGAATGTTGCAGCTGCCTGGAGATGTGCCCCAAGCCGAATGAAACGTCCAACGAGCTGTCGAAGCAGTCACACATCGAGGATCTGGAGGGGTTCCCCAACCTGTACGATGTGATCACGTCCGAGCAGGATGCGCAGGGCCGCTGGAAGGTGATCTCGTTCCCGATCGATATCGATGCGGCACTGTACGGGCCGAAGGGAGACGGTGCCACCAAATACGTTGTCCGTAAGTTTGAGCTTGATTTTCAACTCCCTTCCTGGGATTTTAGTACCTTACTACTGATGTCATAAAACCCATTACGACTCTTAACAGACTCTACCGATATGGATTTAAAGCAGAAGTACGAAGACCCGAACAAAATCACGGTCAACTGTACCGTCGCCTACCAGGCACAGTGTATGTCGTGGAACAAATGCAAGGAAAGCTGCCGTACGATGGGAGCTAGTAGCTATCGGTATGTATGCTGGAACGACACAGATAGAACAGCAAGTCTTACTCTTGTGATTATTATCCTTCATAGCTGGTTTCATGATGGTTGCTGCGAATGTATCGGCCAGTTTTGTCTGAACTACGGCATCAATGAGTCGCGGTGTCGCGACTGTCCGGAGAACAAGGAGCACGATCTGGACGACTTTGCGCCGGAGGACGAGCTGGACTACGGTGACGGTATGGGACCGCTCGATAATGCAGCCATAGAATCGACCAACATATGAATCGGGCTTGGACTACCGTTGCTCTGCCTCGTCCATCGCTATATTACCGTACTCATCACATTCCGCCACTGAGCGGACCATGCATTTCATGTAGATTAAGTACATGCAACAACTGTTTTTTTGTTTCTTTTTTTTTATTATGATTTTGCTTAACATACACAGATAAGATTTCTAAACACTCTGACTGCAGAAGCGGGAAGTCCGAAGAAGCAAATCGAGAGCTGCTGTACATGCGTAAAGTGTATTTCATAACGTACTCGGTAAGGCATCTAACATACGTCCAAATTTTGAGGAGGTAAACGTAACGTGGCAGCTGCGCGTTTCAATCATATGTGTTAGT
>CM028102.1:4963625-4984108 GCA_016170015.1 Anopheles longipalpis
CGTAAAGTGTATTTCATAACGTACTCGGTAAGGCATCTAACATACGTCCAAATTTTGAGGAGGTAAACGTAACGTGGCAGCTGCGCGTTTCAATCATATGTGTTAGTGTGTACTCGGCTGTAAGCTTAGCTCGGTAGTAATTAGCAGTAAGCGAACGGTTGTATTTACATGTATAAAACAAAATCAACCTTCATTAAAAAAAACTTCGTTCGATACGCTTGCTCACTTGCGCAGACAACCAGGTGGTCATCGTGCGAATTTGTGGTACATTTTCGCACTGGGAGCTTTAAGCAATCAGGCACATCACATTGGACAATACTTGCAACCACTCTGTGTTTGCGGGACAGATTTAGTATCATAGATATTTTTAGTGATTAAAAGATGCTATCATCATTATGGGCAGCCAATAGGAATCGAAGTGATGTGACGTGCAAGTATTTTTTTTTGTCGCAGTCAAAAGCTGCTTACTATTTCTTCCATTAAAAATTTGATGATTTAAGAATTGGTGTACAAAAAAAACAAGTAAAGGAAACATACTCTTTTACCCCCCTTTTCATTTATTTATGAATATACACTTGTAACTCTATCGTCCAAATGTAACGAAGCAATGTCTATCTGTTAATAAAGTCTGCGTAACTCTTTCCTTCCCTACTCTAACGCACAAGTGGCATTCCATTTATTTCATTTCTGGGTCTTACACAACTTCTTCTCCACTTGATTTGGGACAAACGGAAATGGTGACTTTTAGTTGTGGTTACTCTGTGTGTTTTTTTTTTAATTACCTTGCACTCTATCCCGCTCCATTCTAACCCTAAATCAAAGTGCCACATGTCGATAGCGCCTGGATAACGTCGTGGCGTGCATAACTGAAATAACAGCTGCCAGATTTCCTCTTTCCGCCGTGCAATACGATACGGCAGAACGGCACAAGAAGAAAGGAACGCGCCTAAGAACGTTGCTATCGCGTAAACGACACAAAAACGGAAGCGTTTGTTTTTTCTCCTCAAGATATTGCTTCCCTCTGTACCGCTGTCCACAACTCGTAACGCTCGCGGTGTTGTTGCTTATGTTTACGCTGCATCCTATTGCGCAGGATGTCTTTCTTTTTTTTTTAAGAATAACATCTCGTTGGACCACGTTATTTCTGCTGACGAAGAATAATAGGAATTCGCGAACGAAAGCAAACGTGTTCGCAAATGTACTATCATGCATCTTGAAGAAGAGCTTTTTAGAAGAGTAAAAACACGTGTTCCTACCCTAACGTTTAGCTCGCGTTTTGAAGGGAAGCGTACGCAATACGTTCCATTAAAGTTGGAATAGAATAATTAGTAGCTTCGACAAAGGCATACGGTGTTCAAATCATCTCGATCCAAAACGGAACCGTATACTAACCATTGGGACATTAACGACATTAACAGCATTTTGCGTATCTACCAGCTGCCCTTAATTACTTTAGCGTGTTGCACGCGTCGCTAGAATGAGGTTTGCAGTTGTTTCCGTCCGATTTTGGACGTCAGTCTCTTCTGCTTTTCTGCCGTCCCGGTGACCAGATTGGCGCGCTTAATCACACAATCTCAACGTCAACTAATCACGCCGGTCTTGGGAGGTTTTCGTCTACCAAGATGTCTCACGCATATTGGTACGCTTGCCTTGTTTAACGCGCCTGCTCTGCGACTGTTCACTTCTCCTTCATTCGCAGCTGTGAGCGTTGCACGCCCACGACCACAATATTGCTGCCACAGATGGTGTCGTCCCTCGGGGGAAAGATCGGCGTTAGAAGCTCGCGTCCCGATTCAGTCTGGCGGTAACGATCGACTAGATCGGACGCAACCTTCTGCTGTGCTGTGTGTATTCGTGCTACGTGCGTTGTATTGTTGCGTGTGTAAGTGATTTGTGTCGTTGTTAAGTAGTAAATAGTAGCGCTCTTCAAAACACGCACCTTCGCATAGATCCTTGGGAAGCTTCTACACCAAAGATCTCCAACGTAAGTGTCGCCTTTTGGGGAATGATGTGTGAAATGAATGGCGTGACTTTTCTTGATCTATATTCACATACTCATTTTCTTCAAATTTGAACCTACTACTGGTAGTACACGTGGAAAAAAGGTTATGTTTTGTGGCTTTGTGGTTTCTCTCTTTTTTTGCTGGTAAGCACCGAATCTTCAGCTTTGAAACATAAAACAAAACTCTGACAAAGCAAGAATCAACCAGCGTGTTATCGCGAATGGCGAACCGAAACGGGTCTGCCCAACTAAACCACTGTGGTTAACCTTCAATCAAACTGATAACCTCACCGCCATGTACTGTACATTGTACGTAGCGCATGTTGGAAGTTACGCCATTTCCGGAGGATGCGTGCGCACTCGTCCAGGCGCAAGATTTTATCGCTCAACGTGTACCACATTCAAAATTTCGACAACGGTGCAGGATTTGAGCGCTACTAATTACTACCAGCTTTTCACCGTCCCAGCCACAGCCAGTAGGAAACGCTACAAAGTCCCGGTGTACGCCATTCCTTCGATTTCTTGAAAGATCATACGAGGGAAAGAAAACCCGAATTGAAGAATCAAGGGACGTCAGGAAACAATGACGTGGTGGGCAGGATAATGGTGGGAAGGGAAATAAACCGAAACATGGCAAGCTCTGGGTACGGGATTGTTTACAGCACCGTAACCGAGGTGCTCGATGTGCGTCGTTATAAATAACCCACCAAGGTTTTGAACGGTCTCCAGTATTGGAAGGAATCCGATTTCGGTTGGAAGTACGAGGTATGCGTCCAATTGCATATTATGATTGCATTTGTGATGTGAAGGGAAGTAAAAAGGGTACAATGAAGGGTTCCTTTACGGTTTTATGCTCGCAGCACTTACTCCAATACTTACTCGGAAGTGCATCGCGGTTATTCGTAGCAGCGATGAGGAAGAATTGTTTAATGGCAAGTGTTCATCCCCAAAATAATCTATTTTTAAAATAATTAGACTATGTTTAGTTAGCATGATGCATTATGCAATTTCACACCTCAGCATGGGTTCAAATCCAGACTGGAATGCATTAATAAACAAAACTGCTCAGCTAGCTTGGGTTAATACTGTTATTCACCCAACCATAAGCTAAGCTAAAGGAACCGAAGAAAAGAAGTCTTAATTAAATTTAATCCGTTTTGTTTTACGTCTCCTTTTCCTGTGCACTCAGCAATAAGAAAATGACGGAAATGTGATGCGTGGTCAAATACCATCATATAATTGGCACACACAGATGAAAATGTCCTCCGCTGGCTTGTCGTTTTCTTGTTTTAATTCTCCAACCATTACGGCATCTCAAGAAACAAGAGCTCCCAAACTCGTATGACATCAGCAGACAGTTAGAAGTCCGTTACGCGTCTTGCTTTCTGCTCGCTGATATCATACACACACATCAGACGCATTTTATCAACCACAATGCATTGTACATTTAGTGCCCAGCACACTTCCGCCCAGAACGAACCCTTTGACACAGTTTTCCGCATTGCTGCTACACGTGTGAAATCAGCCAAAGCGGACGTTAATAAACAGCGGGAATGATTTTGCTACGAATGCAGCTGCCCAGTAGTGCGGCCAGCATCCTCATCACACTTGCGATGATCTCAGTGCGCTGATCCAGTGGTTGTAAAGCGAGGTTCCTTCTTTTCTTTGCTTTCTTCGCACCAAATAAGATGACCGCATTTGTTTTCTCTTTTTTTTAATAAAATTTATTTCACTCACAGATTAAGTTTGCTTTCTTCTGTATGGATGTTTGCATCGTAAAGAAAAATCGTTCTATGTGAGTTGTCTTTAAATTTACAGCCACTGAAGACGCTGTCTGTGACGGGGGTGGTGTTTTTTTTTGCAAACAAGCCTTTAAAATAAAATCTGGAACTGACCGACCCACACCACATTGTCTGTTTCGCGCTCACTAGCGGTGGCGACAGTCGGGCAGGTTTATTACCAGCGGAGATTGCATCATTCCTTCCAGCTCTTGCGCTCCGACCATGACCGGCACGGATAGTTTTACGATCTTAACAGATCTTAATTACCGAGACGAATAATTGGCTCTGTGCAATTTTCCTTATGCATGTTGCAAACCGATCATCTTTTTTGATAATATAAAGTGCACCACAACTCCTTTTTTCACGCAAATCAACCATTTACAACCAGCGCCATTTTTGTGGCGGTTTTATAAGATCGCCTCAACCAATTTTGCAATTCGTAATTCGCATCCTAATTAAGGGAACAATTAAATGTGCTACGTAAGCGAAAAGGTTTGTTGTGTTGGTCCTGATTTAAACTCCTTTCAATATCCCCCTGGCATTCTCATGATTTGTTTTTTATTTTATTTTCAATTTCTCGCTTCTCCCTCAGGGAGAGTTGTTCGAATATCTGGATATAGCGTACGCCAGAATGGCGAGGATGCAACTAGTGCGGCTTGCACTGGTCGTTGTGCTGGCGTGTCTGCTGGCTCCACCAGCGCACGCGGACGAGCTGATGGAAGAGTTGCTGAACGAGTTTGACGATGAGGACGAGGCGCTGCTGAGACACATTGAGGCAAAGCACGTAAGCCGCGATTACGAGCAGGAGGACCAGATGGCGCGAGAACTCGCAGCACGTATTGCTGCGGAACACTACGGACACGATGGACAGGAGGAAGAGGGTGCCGTACTTGATGGTCAAGCACCGCGCCTGATAGACCCTTGCAAGGGTGTCCGGTGTGGTGCCGGCCGTGTCTGCAAGGCAAACATTGAGGAGCAGCGTGGTGAATGCGTCTGCATCCCTGAATGTCCCGCCGAGACGGATCCACGCCGCAAGGTGTGTACCAACCGGAACGAAACCTGGGACTCGGCCTGTGAGGTACACCGGCAGCGTTGCTTGTGCAACACGGGCGATTCGAGCTGCCGGCAGGCGGAGCTACGCCATGTGCACATCGATTACTACGGTACCTGCCGTGAGATGCCCGAGTGCAGCGAGAACGATCTGGCTGACTTTCCGCGCCGTATGCGTGACTGGCTGTTCAACGTGATGCACGATCTGGCGGTACGCAACGAGCTGCCGGAAGCTTACATGGAGCTGGAGCACGAGGCCGAAACGAACATGACCAAGCGCTGGACGAATGCAGCCATCTGGAAATGGTGCGAGCTGGATGGGCATCCGCACGACAATACCGTGTCCCGGCACGAGCTGTTCCCGATTCGGGCACCGCTGTTCGCGCTCGAACACTGCATTGCACCGTTCCTGGAGAGCTGTGACCCGAACCGGGACCATCGCATCTCGCTGCAGGAGTGGGGCAAATGTTTGGAGCTGGAGGAGGACGACCTGACGGCGCGTTGTGCCGAAATTTCCAAGGAGGAGGACCAGAATGCGTCCGATCTTCACGATGCGTTCGTTTAGTACGGTTATTCCCCGTCCACCCGTTCGCTTCCTATCCTTCGACTAATTCCAGTCCCTCTGTAAAAAGGGTTCTTTTTCTGGCCGAATTCTCAGCGATGCTGGAAACCTATCCACATAATCTGTGCGATTCCAGGTCAGCCTTGTTGGAGCCCTTCTGCTGCTGCCTGTCGTGAGCCAGCAGGGTGCACAATATACATATATAGCGATAGTTTCGCAAAAGGCTAAGAGCTGTTAATGCTTCTTGACACATAATTCACTTTAGTAAAGCTAATCGAATCCAATAACCGTTCCGAAGACGCGTGGTTAGAGAAGGTGGGCAAAGTCTTCTGACAAGAAGCGCTACACTACTTGCTACTCCATTTGTCCGACTCCCTTTACACTAACCTGTCCCGCATGCAAACAGTAAGGTTCTACTGTGAGTTCATCTAGAAGCTGCCCGTCTGTCGATCACATGGAGCGTATGCCTGGAATATTGCCGTTCCCCGTGTCCCTGTTTTAATAAAAAAAAACGGACCACGCATTTCGCTCTTACCTTCAAACATCATGATTTAACAATGGCTTACAACTAACGGTGTTGCTGAAGTAAATGAATCCGAAAAGAGTTCCAATATTGTAGAGCATCGAAGTCTTCGGCCAGATTCAATTAAGGGGTAAAACTATAGCTACACAGGTAGCAATTTCTGGCCGTGAAGGCTGAGCTTAACGGCTGTAAAAGCATTTATAGACACATGATCTGCGGTTTTTGTATACCTGAGGTACAATTGGATGAGTTTTGGCTGAGGGCTATTTCGAATCGGGTAATATAGCATCATTCAAGTGGCTTGTTTTACCATAACTGGGCGTTAGCCACTGTAATCCAAAGCCGATAGAAGAAGCAGAAACACAGGCTATTTCTGGCTTACTAGACTTAATTTTACCACGTAGCGAGATCGTCAGTCCTTGCTAGGGGCGGACGCTCCGGATGGGATTCGATACCCGGTCCTGTCGTGTGGAACCGGCACCGTTTATCACCTTTCATAGGAAGTAAGACAAATAAGACGCATAAGAACTCATCAGTTGAGATTAAATTCATGTATTTCTGTTCTATATTTGGCATCAGTATCTCAAGTGCTTTCCTCTGCTTATTATTATGGTGTGTTACAACCTCAAAGGTAATCTTGCCCTGCCATTTCTGCCTTTCCTTGACTTCATTTCCCTATAGGTGTAGGTATAGGTACGGTCCGGATGGGATTTGATACCCGTTTCTATCGCGCAAAGACCGACGCCGCTTCTATACACACCACCGTGACACCCCATCCTTCCCATCTGCAAAAAAAAATAGTCTATAACTGCTGCAAGGATCAATTTTGTGTCTACGTACCATATGAGCATCCTGAGTTCCTTAATGCTTACCTGCAACGCGTACCAAGCCTGCCAGCCGTTACGAATTCTTGTTGAATTCTAAATCAGGGTTGCCTGATGAACAGCTGCCTGAATCTGCCAAACGGCGCGACTGCTACCCGATACGTGTTTTGTATGCGTGAATGAACGCCACTAACACATCACACGCACACAACGAAACCAATCTTGCGCCTGATAAAATGCTGACACAGAAAAGTTCAAATATATATATCCGGTCAATGGTGCAACAGCGATAGTAGGAAAGAGAGAGATAGAGAGAGAGCATTGCCATATAGCGGGCCTGTACATGTGTGTATGTGAGACCTTCCGGGAAGCCAGGAAAGCAAAACCACGACTTTTACTCGAAAGCTTAAGTTCAGTTTCTTCAGTTTCTTCAATAACTCGTACCAAGCAGGTCGAACCGTGGTTGCTCAGTGTGAGTGCTGCAAACAATCAAGTGAAAGGTGAAGAAGAAAAAAATTTCCAAACCACGCTAAAACAAGTTGCAAATATTTGTGTTTTTTTGTTGTCTGCGTTAAAAATGAATCCTTAATATGCTGGGAAACACGATTCCACTGCTGTTTCCCTTTTTTTGCTCTCTCCCTTTTGAGGTGTCAATGTATTGTTGCCCGACCTTACGGGTTTGGAGGAATCGTATGTCAATGTGACAAAACGGCGCGATTCAATAAATAGTTGTGTAAACGCAAATTTTGTTTGTGCTAGCGTTATTGCATGGCACTAAGTAAAAAAAAATGCGTTATTTTTTTCTAGATCAGTTCTATTACACGCATTACACGGTGCGTTGTAACGCACCATTTTCCTTCGCGTATATGTTACACTATATAGCGTAAGCGAAGCGACGCCATCATAACTGAACTAATGGTATCTCTTTCCGTTTTCTCTCCCTCTCTCCCTTTTCACTTTGCATTTGCAATTTAGCGCGTGTTCTTGGTAGCGTTCAATTATTACGAAGAAAATCTTCTGTAACATCTAAGCTAGACAATGGTAAGTGTTAATTTTTTGTTCACCCTGCGTATAACTCGCCATCTTGTGTACGGATTATCGTCGATCAAACGTCTCAATCCCGCACCTCCAGCAAGCAATGGAGTGCGTGTGCGGCTCGTCATATCAACATAAAATCCCGCGCTCTACCGGATTGTTGTATACGGTCCGACAAAGTGTGAAAATGCTGCGTATTACAACAGTTAGCCGTCCTGGCACGATGTGAAAACGTAAAATCGATACTTGGATGCACCAACTGTTTGTGCCCACCCGAAAGAAATACGCGTTTATTAAAGCGAGTTGACGGTTCGCCGTGTTACTCGCTCATGCGGCATAACCTCAACTTTTTGCAGCGCGCGGGACGCGCGTGCATTCGCTTATCTGTCATTTGTGATACATTTTGTAATGCCGTCGCGCTTTTTTTTTTCTCTTGTTGCGTTAACATTTTTTCCAGGCAGGCGGCAAAGCAGGCAAGGATTCGGGCAAAGCGAAAGCGAAGGCAGTGTCGCGTTCCGCACGAGCAGGATTACAGGTTAGTATTTTTTGGCGGGAGATGCCCCCTTTGTGTTCACGCGTACTGTCGCAAACGCGACGTACAAATTCCAAAATGGTTCTCGCGTGTGTGCATACGTTGCTCTGCGTATTCTTGCGTAGCGTGTGCGTGTGTGTGTGTGTGTGTTGGCGTGAAAACGCGCGCGCTGTCACTACGCAGCGAAATGTATGCTCACGTATTCAGTACTGTGATTGACCCATTTATCCTCAAAATCAATCATACTGATTTTTTTTGTTTTATTTTACGTTATATGTAATTGCAGTTCCCTGTTGGGCGTATCCATCGTCATTTGAAAAACCGAACGACCAGTCACGGACGCGTTGGTGCTACCGCTGCCGTATATTCGGCAGCTATCCTAGAATACCTTACTGCTGAGGTGAGTGCGGATCATCGTTAATTAAAATCTCTACGCTAAACCCCCTCAAAAAAAACTTGTGAAATTGTACAAAAAAATGGTCTTGTGAAGATATTAAAAGCTCTCTACGTAGAAATATGGACAAATTTATGTCAAGCATTCTCAAGCATCTTCTTATGCGACACCAGCGAAATTTATAGTAGCATATCTGTACTGCTTTTCGCCGTTACAAAATATTGCATCGCTCAAAAGCTTTTAAAGCCTTCTCTTCTTGACGTAACAACGTACTAAGTAATGTCTGCCATAACTGGCATATTCGATACCACCTGGCTAAACAATCAGTTCTTGCACCGGAGGAACCGGTCTTTGTTAGGATTTCGTACCGGTTCTGCCTTGTAAAAATCTTCGCCGTCAACACCTGAACAACAGTTCAAACAATGCTTAATCTGAGTGACAATCGAGTCTAACAAATTGTGCCCCATTGTTTCTGGTTTATGGCACCGCAAACCAATACAAAACTGGGGCTTTATTTGGAAAATTTGGCGCCAAAACCGTCAACTGTCATCTGCGATGTATTAAGGTGCGCTGGGTTTTGAAGTAAGGCATCGTCCGCGCAGAGTCAATAATCCTTTTTCCTTAAACTTTAAACCTGATGCCTCAACTGAATTACCTTGATGAAGATTCCAAATCGAAATTCTCCGTTACTTCCCGACCCCTGTTAGCTGGTTTAAACAGAACAATCTTTAGACTCAGTCCAATTCATTATTATCCCGGAAAAGCATCTTGTAGTTTAGCTTCATCAAATACATGCTTCGCATCTACTACCCTGCAAGTGCTGTTTGTTTGGTCAGGCAAGGTCACGAAAGGAATTCCATTTTTTCGGTGTGGGCAAATGCGTTAATCAATCACCTAGCAGCTAAACAACCAACCACCATTTTGATTTGCAGGTTCTAGAATTGGCTGGTAACGCTTCCAAGGATCTCAAAGTGAAGAGAATTACACCTAGGCATCTGCAGCTGGCAATTCGCGGTGACGAAGAACTGGATAGCTTGATTAAGGCAACGATTGCCGGTGGTGGTGTCATTCCTCACATCCATAAATCACTCATTGGCAAGAAGGGTGGCCCCGAATAAGCAGGATCCAGCTAATGCGGAGAGGATGCTCACTATCATATTCAATACTGAGCGTATTTTTTAACCTAGTTCTGTATAAGCGGCGAAGAGGGCAATTTTTAATTTTTTTTCATGTTTTTTTCTGTCTAAAGCATGGGAATTACGAGAATTACAAGAAGAAGAAATCGATGTTAGTTTGCATATAACGATCGAACGTATTGTATTGTGTTTAACGGCTAAATCATCTTCAGCACATATTTATAACTAGTAAAGTTTTTACGTTCGTGTTAAAGATGTGTTGGCGGTGTATCGCTGCATATCTTTTGTGTTTTAGACATTAGTTCGTATAATAGGGTTCCACCACTGCTTTGTGTTTAATGTGTCTCACTGCTTCCCACCTTCCTTTTCCCACCCGCTTTCCTATAACCCTAACATCCGTTAAAACATGAATAATTGCAGTTACTTTTCACTTCAATTTTTTTTTGCTTTCTCGTGAGCATCCCAACTTAGACGATAGGTTTGCAACCGATTCCAAGACTTAGCAAACATATTACATACACTAATGCAAATAGAACTAGAACGCAATACGGTTAAACACTTAGGCACAGATTTCTCGAGTCGCACATTTTGGAATGTACAAAGAATTAGATGAAAACAAAGCATAGAGCAAAGAAAAAGGGAAAACAAAGCTAGAATTATTAGACTTCCTGAGACTCAAATCACTCGTTATGTCCCGATTATGAAGACTAACAGAAAACCGAACGTGTAAATTAAGCAAAGATTGTCATAAACATATATCCCTTATACCCTTATATTATCGATGAAACATCAAGTAAGCTCCTATCGTTTAAACCTTGGAACAACAATACATAAATATGCCTTCATACGGTTGGACGAGAAATGAAGCCTCCTGTGTTCAACCGTTGATGCAGAACCGTGCGTGACCGCAATAGCTTCATATAAGAGGTCTTTAATGTTTGACAGCCCTAGGGTATCAGGTGTATAGCAAACGCTAATTAAATACTTTTCGAAAAACAGTTCGGAAATGCAGAAGTACGTGCGTGCGTACGTCTAGAATCATTGAATAAACCAATTTTACGAGAGAGAGAGAAAAAAAAGGGAGTCGTTGGTGTCATGCCTGCGAGATCTCACAGTACCGAGGAGAGAGAGAGAAAGAGAGGAGAAAAGTATATGTGCATCCAGAGAATGCCAGGATTTCCAACGCCGAGGTCTCGCGTCCTCCCCGAAAACATGGAGGCGCACTGGAATACTTCACTTTTCACAGTAAAGATGCAATGATTGACACATTCATTGTCAGTTAACTTTTGTAAGCTTTTTAGCATACAAATAAAGAAATCGAAAATCGTATGAACACAGTTAAGAGTTGACTTTGGTGTGCTAACTATTAATATAATCGTGTTCGAACGCAGCAGTCAGTTCATTAATGGTATTGGACTGTGAATTGGACACACATTTCTTTATACTGGAAATAAATACTGTAATAATAATACATAAGTAAGCCTTTTTTGGTTTATGCAGAGTTGACCAAATATCCGAACCGTTCGTTTGTTATTTACATATAAACAGATCACCACGCTGTGGAAGGTGCTGGTGTTAGGTTGTTCGGTCTCAGCTCGTTCCTGTAAACCAGGGGTCTCCAAACTACGGCCCGCATGCCGCCTGCGAGGACCTCCATAGAGATCCCGAGATTGGCCCTCAGCTGTAGCTATTCCACTCAAAGCGCCCCGCCGTCTAAAAAGTTTGGAGGCCCCTGCTGTAAAGCAAATAATTCTGTTCTATGTTGTGTATGTTGTACAGTGAACACATGAAAGATATAGGTATATTTGTTGCATATATTATAAATGTGTATATAAATTAAAAGATAATCTTCCAATAGTGTGCATATGCATACAGTACAGTTAAGTTCGCAATTCCGATGATGATGATGATGATGAAGAGCTTAAAGCGCTATCCGACTACTATCAACGTCCCGTTTCCATCAGTACCACAGTGTTAACACCCTCATCTCAATTTCCCCATTAAAAGTCCATCCTATTCAGTGCTTTGGTTGCCGTTCGGCGTGCGCCGCTGCTCGAGCGCCTTCATGTACTGGATGATGTACTCGAGCTGATTGATCAGCTCCCGGTAGATCGTCCAGTCGCGCAGCTTCCGTTCGCTTTCGTCCAGGTACGAATCGTTAATGTCGATCGAGTGATCCTCGCGTAGCGTCTGGAACAGGAACTTCTTGTCGATCACTACCAGCACTTCGAAGATCTCGCACAACACCTGCTGCAGGCTTTGGCGCACCTCCTCCCGCACCTGGTTCAGCAGCTCGATCTCGTACCGCTTGTACTTTGCCTTGTTGTGCACGTTCTCCAGGTCCTCCTTCATCTTTTCGATCCCTTTCGCGAGCCGTATGTAGCGTCGGTACGAGTCCTTTAGCAGCCGGTAAAAGTCACGGGTCGCCTCCTGGATCGACATGTACGAGATTCGCATATAGATCGTATCTACAATATCGTTGCGAAACTTCTTCGGTATGCGCAACCCATCTTTGTAGATCCACGNATAGGTATATTTGTTGCATATATTATAAATGTGTATATAAATTAAAAGATAATCTTCCAATAGTGTGCATATGCATACAGTACAGTTAAGTTCGCAATTCCGATGATGATGATGATGATGAAGAGTTTAAAGCGCTATCCGACTACTATCAACGTCCCGTTTCCATCAGTACCACAGTGTTAACACCCTCATCTCAATTTCCCCATTAAAAGTCCATCCTATTCAGTGCTTTGGTTGCCGTTCGGCGTGCGCCGCTGCTCGAGCGCCTTCATGTACTGGATGATGTACTCGAGCTGATTGATCAGCTCCCGGTAGATCGTCCAGTCGCGCAGCTTCCGTTCGCTTTCGTCCAGGTACGAATCGTTAATGTCGATCGAGTGATCCTCGCGTAGCGTCTGGAACAGGAACTTCTTGTCGATCACTACCAGCACTTCGAAGATCTCGCACAACACCTGCTGCAGGCTTTGGCGCACCTCCTCCCGCACCTGGTTCAGCAGCTCGATCTCGTACCGCTTGTACTTTGCCTTGTTGTGCACGTTCTCCAGGTCCTCCTTCATCTTTTCGATCCCTTTCGCGAGCCGTATGTAGCGGCGGTACGAGTCCTTCAGCAGCCGGTAAAAGTCACGGGTCGCCTCCTGGATCGACATGTACGAGATTCGCATGTAGATCGTATCTACAATGTCGTTGCGAAACTTCTTCGGTATGCGCAGCCCATCTTTGTAGATCCACGGTTCGTCTCGACTCTCCCAGGTTGTATGGTGCCGATCCATTGGTACGCCAAAAATGGTTTTTGTCTATTGTTGGAGGATTTTTGGGGAATGTGCTTAAAATTTTCAAGACAGGAACCGGTGAAGAGGGGAAGCAATACTTACGTAGTTCCTGATAGACACCTCCATCGTACCGAGGGATGTGTTGACTTGGTCGCGCATTTTCGAGAGATCAATATTGATTGGTTTGTTGATCGTGATCTCGTACGGTGAGGGATACCCACAGGGATTCAACCACATGCGCTGTTCCGGTGATTGTGGTTGGTGATGGTGATGGTGCTGCTGCTGTTGCTGCTGTTTCGTATCTATTGATTTTGAATCCACCGACAGTACCGCCATGCTGATAAATACCGCCATAAGAACTTCGTGTACCGCTACGTAAAAGCAGGAATGAAGATCCAGATTATACAAATTTTAGCGCCTCAAGTTTAATGTTACATTACGACAGAATTACTATAACAAGAGATATTTGTTTTAAAAGTTTTGAAACTTTTTACGCTCGAAAACCTTGAGCGGGTTATACAAAAATCCCTAATTCAAGGAAAGGATGTCATAGACACAAACGCTAAAATCAACCATTTTGGATACAGAACGTGTATATAACTGCACGGGAAAAAGGAATGCACCCTCATCATGCCTTGTCCATGCGATTTAGTGCTGCTGCGAAGGCGCCCGAGATATGTGCGATCCCAGGTGTAATGAGCAAATAGAGCTAATGGTGTAAATTACACAGCCTTCTCAGCCGGCTGCTGTGTCCGTAAGTGAACGATAATCGCACGACAAGATTGCTGATTGTTGGACGCTAATTAATGGCAGGTATGCTGTATGCTACAGCCGTCCAGATAATGAGCGTAAGCATAATCCTTTGGCCCAGCAGCAACGGGTAGAAGCGTGATGACCTTTTCTTTGTCGCGGAGCACTTTACAGATGGCGGGTGTAATTTCACTCGTTATCGTAGTGATAGATACAAACGTATAACAGTTTTATATTCTAACATGTAGCATGTGTGAGCTAGAGTTAGGCAAAATGGGCTTCAAATCTTTTGAAACCATTTCCAGAAGGTTCTGAGCAATCAGAACCCCAAGAGACCAGTATTACTGGATATGAAACCCTATTCAAGGTAATTTAGACACTACCAGGCGCTAAGACGAGGTCCCTCTCCTCTCCTTTGCATCCATTTTGGGTTCGTTTTAAACGTCTACGCGACTCCATCTGTGAATGCGCTCTCCAAAGAACCCATCAATACTTTGAAGAAAGTCTCAACAACACGTGGTCGTTTAATGGACGCCATTTTTAAACGGTTTCTTATTCATCCGGAAAGAAAAGCTTTCTGTTGCAATAACTTTTAAGCTTCTATGAACCCGAAAAAAAGAAGAATAAATCTCCAAATAATAATAATCAAATTGATTTGGTTGCAATAACTGGAAATTTGCCACAAGCTTTGGCGAATTCGCCATTCGCGTGAAGCGCACTCACTCCTAACCTATATCCCAAACGTTCTTCTCAACAATCCCCCCCCCCCTCTTCGTGTGACGTGGATGCTCGTCCTCGTTGTTTCGACATTATGCAAACGCGGAAAGCACCCATCGTGGTTAATCATGTGTGTTCTCCTCTTTGCTACATTTGTCTTTTCGTCGCCGTTTCGAACGCGCACGTGGTCAGTCGGTCGCTGCCCGTACGCGAGGGGCAGAGGTTGGGTTTTTAGGTGGGTACTTACATATCATGCCGGGGCACAGCATTCTGCACCAATCCTTTCGCAGCGGTACACATTTGCCACCACCGTTCCGGTATGTATGCAAATGTACATTTATATTGTCGTCTCGATGACGTACGCGAACGACCACCAATCGTACTGGATTCGTAACAACATCCGGTGCGGTGGCGGCATCGTCGGTACCGATGCTAGTCGCAGCGGGACTGTTGCAAAATTCGAATCGCCGCATTTCGTCGTCGGTTGCGTCGTGTCGGCCGGCTCGGCTCGGTGGCGGCTGCTGTGCGGGTTGGCACGGTTCACTTCCGGTCGGACTGGCGGACGGTCGCACCGTACGTCCGTCCTCTTCCGGCCCGCTGATCGCTTCCTCAGATCTGCGACGTGCTGCGATCGGTGTGCTCGGTGCGCCCGACATGCTGACCCATGCTGCTGTTGCTACTCTGCTGCTACTGGCGTGCGTGCGTGCGTGAGGTGTGCGTGTTCCTTTTTCGGGGTAGGGGTTTTCGCGTTAACAGGTTGTTTGGGGCGGATGTGTGTTCTATCCTTTCTTCGTACGCTTCGCCGTATGCCTTTAATAAGACGATTGATCGATCGCGAAATATTAATGTGCGAACCGACGGGGAGTTTATTGAGGTTTGATTTTCTTTTTTTGCGCGGCAATCGCACCTTTCACACATAAACACAAATACTTGTAACGAAGGAAACAAACAAAAACCTTAAACTACATTCGTTTGTTCCTTTTTCAATATTTCACTTATTGCAATGTCTTTCCTTTTTTGTGTTGATCTCTCAAAATATTACAAAATTCTATCTTTCAATGTTCAAGGATTTTAAGATCTTGTTGGAAATTCAACTTTTGCCGCCTCTTTTTCCTCCCAAACTCAAGGTTTCTATCCTGGCAGCATTTGCCGGGTGTCTTATGCGATCACACTGTTCCGTGCACACTAATGGAGAAATTACCCCCTTCAAGAACTTACCACCTACACACACCACAATCAACACCTAAGAAACCTCTTTTTAAAAAAAACTCTCTTTTTTTAAGACCGGATATCGAAGCTGCGATGTCACCGGTGTCAGATACAAATCATAACTAAGTAAGTTTCGTCCGCTGTCGATCGCATAAAATACTCCATCCGTTCGGCCGGTGGTGCTTCGGCATTTCTTTTACCGCCCGCCGTTCTTCCTTCTCCCCCATCCGGCACTTCCTCCCACAACTCCCACCAATCATCCTGCTGCATTTGCCGTGCTCTTCCTCCCGTTTGGATGAACTTCACCTTGCTGCTGCACCTACACCCCCCTCCGCCTCCTCTTCACCCTCCCCTTCCCCCCTTCGCATCCCCCTTTCACGGTTAATGGTCAAGACACAGGTGACAAACAAGGCGCGAACACACATTGTGCACCGTCTTCCATCATCCCCTCCCATTCGAAAAGGGATGGTACGTGTAAAGCGAACAACTCGAACACGTATAAAGTCACCAACGGACTTACTCTGGATTCTAGCGAATTCCGTTTATAACACATGTTTTGTCGCGCACCTTCGTACGCACCGATCCAGCGCCAACTTCCCATTCCCACGTGCCTGTGTGTGTGTGAGTGAGGGAAAGAGGAGGAGGGGGGTTTGATTTTGTTTTTATTTTTATATGTCGCTATTGTTCCCGCTTGGAGTGGCCAGTGTCGAGTGAGGCCTAGATAGACGGCGAAGAGTTACGCACAGTAGTCATGGTGGTCATACATCCAGTCTTACCGACATCCTACGCTTCTTCTGGATCTAATTAGTGTGAAAAGGTGGCTCCGGTAAGGAATGGTTGATGGCGCTAAGAGTAGAAAATAGTACGGATCACTGCAGACAGCTAATCAGGAGTCTAAGAAACCCCCACCATTAATTTTTTGGCAAAGACACTAAACTATTTTCTGCATCACAAACATGATAAAACGTTTAAAAAAAGACCATGTTGTTTTTCTTGTGGGAAAATTCATCATTCCATATTAGCTTAAAGTCGTTAGGGGAGGGGATACACACTCAGAAGTTAAGTTTTTCACTATTTTGCCTTTAAATCAATCAATCAAATCAAAGAAATTTAAAAATTGGGGTAAACAACTCCTAGCAAATTGCGTAAAGTTAAAAGTTTCAAGTGGATCAGTTATCAGGTCTCCAAGAATTTCTGGATACTTTAAGGATTCACTATTTTGCCTTTAAATCAATCAATCAAATCAAAGAAATTTAAAAATTGCGGTAAACAACTCCTAGCAAATTGCGTAACGAATATCTGATAAAAGTTTCAAGTGGATCAGTTATCAGGTCTCCAAGAATTTCTGGATACTTTAAGGATGAGAGATACTCTTTGAGATATTACTTTGATATTAGTTCGTTTATTGTTCTAACATTTTTACTAGACATTCTTTTCTCCAGAATATCTGAAATCTTAAGCTTCCAGAAAATCCAGTAATAAAAATAACTCATCCTCATCCTTGTTTGGGTTCAGTAAGCAACATCCCACACGGAGAAAAGCTTTACCCTATAAGTGGGTTCCCGTTTCCATTCACCTTTGACAGTGGATGGACGCTAGCAACACTGAAACAAAGCCCAAGCGGTCGCTAATTATGGCCGATATATCAACTGGGAGTCAACTCGGAAAAAGGGATCAGTCGAGCGTAAAAATAATTGACATTCCATATCAATGCTCGAGATGCTCGCGGCAAAGTGATGGCAAAATTGGGTTACAGGACAGGAACGGGTAGATAATATTCGTCATTAACACACATGACAAATCTTTCATCAATTAGTTTTGATGACGTTTTGCTAACAACAGCAGCAAAAAAGCGGCACGCTGCACAAAAAGAGGAATACACGCCAGACAACACCCGAAATTGCGGGCGTATTTTCTTTGCCCATTAAAACATATTTTTGGACCAGTTGTCATGAGGATTGAAGTTGTTTGTTGCAATTGCCACTCATAAACATATCATTAGTCGTTGCATTTTGGGGGGGTGAGCTGAGTGTTCTGGAAAGAATTGAGATACTGTTTTTTAAGCTAAACTTACTTAGATACGTGGCGTGGCAGTCATCTGAATTGCTTAAGATGGAGGAATCGTCCATTTCTCGTCTCGTCCATGTGGAGGCTTTGCGGGTTTGGTCGTCCAGTGTCACTCAGCTGATGCGGTGACCAGGACCACCAGACGATAATGAGTTAATCGTACCTTAGATGGTGTAGGAGGTGAAGATTTGATCGATAAAAGAGATTTCCTTCCAAGGAATCGAGGTTGATAGCTTCAGATATAATCTATAGCAGTTAGTGCAAGCCATCTGGTACGCTACAGCAAATTTCTTTTCGGGAAATTACAATTTTAAACACGATTAATCGTACAGCTGTCTAAAAAGTAAATAAGTTTTTCTTTATTAATGGATGGAATACGAACGAACACTGTACATTCAATGCTACCGCTTGAATGGGGCGTAAAATAAAGGACACTTTGATTGGAACATATTGTAGTAGCACATAGCACATTTTTAAAGAAAGAACCCTAAACCACTGTCAGTCGCTCGCGATTAATCTACCGTACGGAGTTCTGAGACCCCGTACAAGAAGGATGGATGGTTTGCTTTTAAGTAATTCTTACTAACCATATGTAAGGAAGGTGATCTCATCGTCTTCGTCTTTGCACCGATCTCAAGCATTGGCCAATGCGATCGAACAGAGTGCCAAATGCCTTTGATGAAAAAAAAACAAGCGAATAAAGTCTTGAGCTATTTCAACTAAATTCCACTAATTACGTATTCAACTTTCGAAACTTTAAACTGTTGCAATAAGACCACCTTCCAGCTGTATCCAACTATCCAGCGGTAACGATACGGAAATCTAACACATAAAACATACCAGGCTCTTCTCCTTCCGTTCGTTTGCATTCCAAATCGATAGTAGAATATTGGAAAATGTTTTATAAAAGGCACATATCTTTTTTCCTTGAACCCGGTATTTGCTTTGTTTTTTACTATTTCCTAATACTGACAACCAATGCGAATCGGGTAGTCTCCAAAATGGCGACATAATCGCAAGGGACGCTAGTTGCAAACATGTCAAACATATGGCCCGCGAGGTCATACAATCCGTCCCACGAAGGAGTAGAGAAGAACTTCAACTATTGAAACCAGATTATTGAAAAACAAATACAGATGGAATAGCTATGGTACATTCCAAATGAAGTTATGAATCTACCGCGACTTCGGCGCTAGAAAACAGGATTTGGAAATCTCCAATAATTAGCCGTTCGTTTAGTTATCGACAAAATTATGAAGATTTTTTTTTAAACTCTGCTGCATCCATTGAAACCAAATATTTCAACGAACTAATAGTTATGCGCGCTTGAAATTGAATGAAACAGCTTAAACTTTCAACCGTTTCCTATTTTGTTGATGAAGTTCTTGTACTTGCTGAAACTCGATGCAAATTAGTGTAAGGATCGCGAGCCTACATGAGTTTGACATCACAGCACAATGGTCAGCTCCTGCCAAGTGGGGTTTTTTGTATATAGTGTCAGTCGAACAGACTCGCACGCACAAACGCACATCACCGGGTTGCTGATGTTGCGGTAAGAAGAAAGGTAAAACACTAACTTTTATAGCTGCTAGTACGCTTAAACCTATACAGCACCTAGATCCAATCGTGAAGCGTTTCATATTTTAAACATTACTATATTCGAATCGTTTGGCAAGGTAAAAACACGCCTCGAAATACCTACAGTATATGACCCTTGTCCCAAGCTTTTTTTTGTCTTCCCTTTTCTTCCTTCCTCCCTTTCCCCCCGGCGATCCCTTTAATCAGAACTATTCTATATCCCTAAACGACGGGTATGGTAAATCGTCTTCAGCTAACTAATCTACGATTTTGTGTTTTTTTTGTTTCGTTAACCAAAAGTCAGCTATATATTATTATTTTCTTCTTGGCCTTACCACCTACTAGGGCATGTGGGCTGCAACTAGCTACCTCTAGATAATTATTACCACGTAGTTGGAACGGTTCCCGGGATGGGATTTTGATACCGGTCCTATTTTGTAAAAGACCGGCATCACCACCGGGGCCGCTCCTGTATATTTATATATAAATTTATATAAAATATAATAATTATTATAGTTACATTTCTAGCCGTTTAAGCGGTTGCGTCTTGCAAATATCGTTTGCTGATATTGCCGTTTGAAATCAACTTGCACAACGCCGTTTGATGAAGCAGGCGCCAAAAACCTTTGCTTCTCCGTTAAGTAACAAACATTACTATCCCCCTTCCACCCTTCTATCTAACTCGTTTCCTTCCCCCCTGCCCCCTCTACCTTCATCGCGTATTACAATAAGGGGTAAAATGGGAACTTGGGAAAAAAGAGAGTGAGAGAGAGGGAGAGGGGAAGAGGGAGTGTTTTTTTATAAGAAAATGGCACAATAGAATGCTCTGCAGTCTGGTGGTGATCACGCCACAAGCACGGAAATCCCCCCGCCCCGGTCGATTGTTTCAAGAGCGACGACCGAGGAACGGTTTCCTTTCAGCCGTTCCCCCTCCGCTACCGTTCGTGTCGTTCAGTTCGTCGTAAGCGCCACCGGTCGGATCGCGGCGCCGTTCCAAATTACCGCTCAGCGTCGGATCCTCACCGGT
>CM028102.1:4995885-5006227 GCA_016170015.1 Anopheles longipalpis
TCTGTTGTTGTCGCTAGGAACTGAACATTCCAGTCCCGGAACCAATAGTATTGGACGGAGAAGGTCACGTGAAGCGTCCCCGCCTCAACTCAAACGCACCCACCTCACCGGTCGATGGTAACGGCACGAAGGTGCACGCCCTACCGTCCGGTCGGGTCGAGTGTAATAAACCGATCAGCGAGCTTGTTTGCATCGTAAAGCCAATCATCCGCTCCCTGGTGGAGGACTCCAATCTGCTGAAGATGTGGATTTCCTTCATGATACCGAAGATCGAGGACGGTAACAACTTTGGCGTATCGATCCAGGAGGACACACTGGCAGAGATACAATCGGTCGAAACGGAGGCGGCCGCATTCTTTGACCAAATATCACGATACTTTGTGTCGCGCGCCAAAGTCGTCTCGAAGGTCGCCAAATATCCGCACATCGACGATTATCGGCGTGCGGTTGCCGAGCTGGACGAGAAGGAATTTCTCAGCCTGTGGTTGGTGCTGAGCGAGATCCGGAATCGATACTGTTCGCTGCACGACATCGTCATCAAGAACATGGAGAAACTGAAAAAGCCGCGCTCCTCCAATGCGGACAGCTTGTACTAAGGACAGAGTGGATCAAAACAAAAAAGTATCATCCTATTGCGTTAGCTGTATGTAACAGTTGGGTAAATCCGTTACACATGCGTTACCCACTGGTGCAGCTGTAGATTTATGTTTTGTTTGCCGTTTTACTTTACATTCTTAATTTGTACGGCACACCCAAACTGCTAGGATCGCTTACAGGCGTACTCAGTACGTAAAAATCATCAATTACTCCCTCTTGCATCGTATCCACTAAACGCTAGTAACGTTACGTTACATCAAACAGTGTACATCGTGCCCAGTTAAAACCCAGTTATCAAATTTGTTTGCCTTCACACTTTGTTGAACTTTGTTCGACGTACTACGCCGAACTTATCTCACCGTATGAAGGAGCGTTTTTAACGGCTCGCTTATATTTCCATCTCATAGCGTGAGTAGGGCGGTGTAGCACAAGGTCGCAAGGAACGAGTTCATTATGCGTAAGCAAACAGTATGACAGCATCCGCACAAAAAGTGTAGTTGATACCGGCAAATTGCAATCTCGGCAATCGGCATCTAAAAAAAACCCCTACTACGGGTCCAGTTACGGATCAGGTGTTATACATTGATGAGTATGTTTGCTCCTTCTTTTCTTTCTTCACACATTGTACTGTATTCTTATAATGCTATCCAGGGTAGTTAACGGTCCTGGATACTAAACAAATAAAGACGCAAGTTTAGACGAAGCGAAATCTTTAAAAGATTTGTTTGCCAGCACTGTTTTTTTTTTTGGAAATTCCCAAGAAAAGATTTTAACTTTGTATGTCCTCCAGTAGGTCTCGCTCTCCAGCTCCAGAAGTGGCAGGTGTGTGTGAATAAAAATGTAAAAAAAAAATAATTCACATCCGCAAACCTCCTGCAACCATTGAACACTCTACACCTTGGGATTAGAGATGAGAATAACGACTCTTTTCAGTGAGTCAACTCAGAGTGAATGAGTCGTTATTAGGAGTCAGTTCGTTTAATGACTCATTTCGGAGCCATAAAAACCCGGCATAAACGTACAAGTCAAGGTTCGGTCATTTTACTCACTCATGAGCATGTAGCCGTGGTGAGTCGAGTTGCTAAAAGAGTAAATACGTGAGTTGAAACGAAAATGAGTTGCTTTACGGCTACATATGTTTACACTCATGAGTGAGTAAGTGAGTAAAAGAGTCGCTAAAACTCATCGTGATGAGTGAACGAAACTCGTTCACTACAACGCTTCAACTCACTAGCTCACTCTTACTCACTTTGCACATCTCTACCTGGGATGACACAAAATCACCAAACAAATAACGCCCAAAAAAAATTTAAACAGCAATCGTATTATCGTGATATATTGAAATTGTTTATTCGCTTCATGCACGTTTACAGTTCATAATAAGCATAATGCATAACAACTAAGACGCAAGAGGCGGGGGGAGGGGGACAAAAAACATCCTCTACTCCACCAGAGCAGTCCAATTACTTGCTTGTCTCTTTTCCTGTATTTATCCTAACTTGTAGTAAAAACAAAAAAAAATATCATTCAAAAAGTATGTGGTGAGCGGGCAGTGTGTGTGTGTAGTGTGTATGTATGTGGCGTAGATGAGCGTATGAGTGAGAACATAAAAAAAACAACAAAACACACAAACGCACAGTATAAAGGAAAATGCTATCACATCGTGGTGTGTCCCCCCCAACACGTGTATCTGGTGTGGAACACTACCTGGTACGGGCAGGCACCTTACGGCCACCAACCGTGCTGGCCATCATATCGGCCGGTTTGCTTTCCTCGTACACGAGCGGGATGAAGCGGGTGTAGTGTTGCCGCCCACTACCCACGGAACCGTCCGCCTGGCGTGTTAGTGGCCGGAAGGTGGGCAACGCAATCCGTATCTCCGTAGTGGTTGGTTCGGTAGGGACGGATGTACTTGCAGATGGCGACGTTGTAGAGGACGGATTGTTGTTGTTTTTGGTGGTGGTTGTGACTGGACTTATCGAGCTAACCGGTGGTCCATTCCCTGCGCCAGGTGCCAGCAACAAATCGACAACCGTCGTGATCGTTTGCTCATCTTCCCCATCCGAAGGCGCCATCTTGGGCAGGGTTGCGTCAGTACCATTCCCACTAAACAGTGCATCCCACGTGCGCCTTGCGTAACGTTCAGCACGCTCGAAAAATGATACAAGCCGCGAGGGAAATAGTTGTACAGTTTGGGCGGTAGGTGGTAGATGGGGTGGTTCACCCCCCGAGGCCGATTCATCCATTGCTACCGAATCGGCGAAGGAACGCTTTTCGTTAACGTGCTGCTGTAACGATTGGGAAGAATGGCGCGGAATACTGATCGCAACCGGCGTCCAGGAGAAATGATCATGACCGGCGGGATGTTTCGCACTGACCAGCAACTCATCGATGGAGCTTTTCGGTGGCGACGGTTCCACCGTACCGGGCGTTTGGTTTAGTTCGTCCGCCACCCGACAGACCGTACTATCCTCGTCGCCGCCTTCATCGTTTGCGTGTAGTAGTATCGATTGCAGCTCAATACGCACCGGTACGTCCGCCTGCAGTGTAAGTGTGGCACACGAACCGTACGTTCGTTGATCGTCCGCAGTTAGTAGGATTGGACCAATGCGCCACAGCTGTTTACCGACGCTCGAACGTTGCCACCAACCACCACGGTACGGTCGGTAAGTGATCGTTAGTGCACGTGGTCGATGACCGAGAGCGGGATGTGGTACAAGTATCGTTGTTAGCCACTGTCCCGCATGAAACTCCCGATCCTCTCGCGCCTCATCCAGGTGAAACGTTTCATTGAAGGTGAGCAGAGGTGCTCCACCACCCCCACCACCACCACCCGGTCCATCCTCAATCCCGTTGCCTGTATCACCGCCCTCGAGCGTTACCTCGAACCTACCCACCGTCCGCAGCGGCAGTTCGTCCGGTGCGTTACGCAACCGCAACCGAAACTGGTTCGCACAATAAGGTTCCTCGTCCCGCGTGCGCAGGTACAGCTGACCGTATCCGCCAACGTCCCGGCTGGTCGCATAATAACCCATATGGCCGCAGGCAGAACTTGTCCCATTGCTACCACAGTCGAAACATTCGCCCGCAGCAAACTGATCGTAGCTTTCGCACGGGAACGCGGGAAAGTGGCATCGGGGTGCGACGGAGTCGATGAAGAATTTGTACGCCCGCCGATGGTTGCACAGCGAACGACCTTCAACCGTGGTCGGTGGTGCTGCGGGACAGAGAAAGAGCAAAATTTTATTTACAAATGGAAATTGAATAACATTACACATGCACAAACGGTGACGGAGAGGCCAAATTTGACCTTAATACTCGTTATTACTACAACCAACAGAGTGGAAACAAACATTAAGGTTAGGTTTTTTTTTTAATATTGGAAAACGGAAATTGTACAGGTTACAAACATGGTAGTTTGATGATTTGAAAATGATAACGGACACGAAGTGGTTTTGTGGTTTCTGGTTTTTTTAAATTACAGTAGAACGTCGATTATCCGGGGTGCTCCGGACCGGACTGATGCCGATTAATCGATTTCCACCTATAATAGTCCCTTAAATATTAACGATTTTAATACTATTAATCAAAATTACATCAGTACAAATGTTCACCACGGTTGAACACAGCTGTCAATTTTGGGCGCACGGTTAATCCGCCCGCCGGATAATCGACGTTCTACTATATTCCACTATGTTGTACAGTATGTACCTTTTGCAATATTTAAACATTACTACATTATGGAAATTTGAAGTTAATGTCTCGCGCGGAAAGCTTTATCGCTTTTACCTTCACCGAGGATTATGGTAATTAGTGCACTTGAGGATTAAACCATTAGATGCCTAGTACAAATCGCGCCTGTTGATGGCCTTGTCGCGTGGAAGGCAATCAACTCTGCGGTGCAATTAGTTTGCTGACCGGCGTATGTAAAGCGTAAAGAGTGTGATCGTATCAACTATGGTGACACACTGTCAATTAACATACCCCAGATGATATCCGTGACGGCGCCAACGAACAGATTGGTACAGCCGTGCTGTACACGACCCCCGTTCGGGTAGTAGTCGACCGTGCCCATCGGTTGCCATGAGCCTAACCCGCCGAGGATGAGATTTTCACCGTTCGAGTGGATCACATCGACGTACCGAGCGTCACCGGCGTCAAGCCGCACCTCGGGCGGTTGTGCCTCGAACAGTGGTCCGGCCGGATCCAGGCCCGTTATGCGCCATAAACCGGCCGTATTGGCCGGTCGCTCGGTGGTCTTATTCGGTTCGGTCGTCGATTCGGTGTCATCGTTCGCTGTACGCGGCAACAGATCATTAGCACCATCCGGTGATGGTGCGGTCGGTTCCGTTACCGTTGCACCGGAACTCGCAAACTCTGCCCCAGCAAAGCCAGCGACGTGCGAACCGAGGCTGAAACCGATCAGGTGCACGCGCGACAGTCGCAAACCGTTGTGCGTGCGCAGCAAACGCAACAGCAGCGCTAATTGACGGCCGACCAGCCGTGTGTTGGCTGCGGCACGCACGTAATTCGGTAGTTTGGCACCATTCTCCCAGTCGACGCAGATTACCGTACAGTTTTCCTGCAAACGAACACGAAAATAACAAAGCAATGAAAATGGCTCATTGGGAGGGTTCCCGCAATACAACGCAAGGGAACATAAAGGAAGGGGTGTACCTACCACAGCCATCAGGGCAGTACGCATCTCGTAAATCCAAACCAGCCCACAGTTAGCGCCGAATCCGTGCACGATAAAGCGCACGGTACGGTTGCTAAGCTCACCGAATGTTTTCAACAGCGAGGAAGACATTCCGGTCGACACGGGAATCGATACGGTATCGTTCGTACCGTTTGCCCAGTACGCGGCACCGAAACCGGCCACCACAAGCTCTTCGTAGGAAAATTCAATCAGCGGTTTCTCACTGCTGCAAGTAGAGAAAAAAAAGGCCCAAAATCACTTAGAGAAGGAAAGGATACAACAAAAAGGACGTGGCCAACTTACCGATGCGTGGTCGTGTACACTAGAAACCGTGTGTTTACCTCCGCCGGTGACGAAGGTAACATCTCCGGCAGATGATCCGTCTCGTGAAAGCATCCGAGCGGTCCGTAACACACAACGGACGCATCCGTATCGTCACCCTCGTCCGGGTCACCCACATCGATCGGGAGGGTTTCGTTTTTAGCATCCTCCTTCGGTGGTTCCTTCGCGTATAGATCATTCCGATCGGCACGCTTCTTTCGTCGCCGCTGCGGATGCTGCAGATCCACCTCCTCGCTCGGTGCGTCCTCCGGCACACCCTTCGTACGGCCGTGCTGATGTAAACTTTGACGCCACGATGCGATTGATTGTTGAGCCGCAAGCACCTGTTCGCGTTCCTGTGCCAATTCGAGCGCGTCCCGTACGGACCACTGCTGCTGGTTGGTGGCCTTATCCACCAGATTGTTGGCAACTAGCGGTTCCTTTGCTTGCACTTCTCTATGACACCATGCCAACAAAATGGCACAGGACAGCACAATCCGCGGTGACAGGATTGTCAACATATTGCTTCACCACACACACCCACACACAGATATCGTCCGGTGCGTTCGTTACGTTTCCTGCTAGCTGTGTAGTATTGGTGCACTAAGCGCGGCCGTGGAGCTTTTGCGTACAGTTGCATTCGCACTGTTCACGCGCACCTGTGGGAAAGCTCAGCTTAGGGGATGATCACCCTTAGGAGGACGTTTACCGGACACAGCAGCTTAATCGGACCCAAAACCAATTTGTAATGGTTCAAGTGGTTAAATAACGACTAATTTCGCTACGACTAATTTGTTCCACACCAAAAAAAAAATAACAAAAACACACACAACAAACAAAACGATCGTACTTTCAGCTGGTTGATGGTTGATCTTCCCGTTTCGGCAAAAAAAAACTTCTACGTGGAAAAGTTTTTGGGTTACCCTTTTTTTCCTTTGTTTTTTTCTTTCTTTTGGTTCTCAAACAGCGTGACACGATTGATAATAACTGTGCGGTACACTTAAAAATAGGCACGATTCCACTTCTCTTAACAGCTATAAATTCATTATTTATGGTTCCGTTTCGGTTGATTTTGTTTGTCTCGCCCTGCTGCGGTACCGTTTTGGTATAGGTTTGGTATCGTAGAAATCAAACAAACAACACAAATAGGCGTATCCGCTGGTTTGTTGGTGGAAAATAAATCACAGAATATTCCACAGTTTCCAAACCGTGTACCGTTACGTGCGTCGATCACGTAAAATCACCGTTCTTTTTTTTCTCAACACACCGTTTAGTAGACGACGATTCGGCAAAAACCCCGTGAGCTGTGATCCGCCATTCACAAGTCCGCGAAGGACATTCACACTGGAACGGCGCACTGTTCCAAGTGAAAGATGTTTAGTCAACGGCGTACGGGAGAGCTTTCACTTAGCGCACGGCGGCCGGATTGTAGTGGCATGACCAAACTAACAGCACACGAGGAGGGTGGCCAACAACAACACCACCAACGGTATATTCCGTTCACTCCCGTTTCACCCTCTCTTTCTCTCTCTCTCTTTTTTCTCTCTCCCTCTCTCTCTCTCTCTCTCCTTCACGTGCAGTCGGGTGGGTGGTCAGGCAGGCGTGATGCTGATGCACAATTCAAATACGGGTTACACACCTGTGCTCAGCTGTAGCCTGCGTGCGTGCGTGTGTGTGTGCGAGAAAGAGAAGCAGAAGAAGACAACAAACACAAAACGATAGATCGAAGGAAGGAGGGTTGCATAAAAGCTGGGAAAGCACGTCTGGGCAGCTTGTTGACCGGGGGAGGCTGTTGATGTATATGGTAAAGAAAAAGATGCCAACGCAAGAAAAGCGACGAACGCAACTTTATACCAACGTGACAGAAGCTCTTCGCGTAGCGAAAAAGTTCTGCCAATCCCGAGATCCGTTTTGTAGTGGACAATTTTGTACGCTTCACACGCGCGGACCCATATATAAAATATGGGTCAACTTTAGAAAGACAAAAAAACACACAACTTTGAACGTTTGCGGGCGTAATGCACCGTACCGATTCCTTTCAACCGTTTTGCTAGAGCTTTCACATCTTTATCTGGCGCTGGACAGATTCCTGAAGTGCTAGGGCTTTACTTATGTCGCGATAATTACACACAAACACTATACACACGCGTAAAGGAATGGTAAAGCTGCACCAAAGATGATGAACACGAAATTGGGTTTTCGATTTTTTGGTAGGTCAGTTCATGGTGGGTTTTGGAAGACTGCCGCGGGAGCATAAGCGGGGAGAAGCAAACAAAAAAAAGCACACATACACAAACACGCAGACTCACCCCCCCTTTATGCGGTTTATAGGGGTGAGTTGACGCTTCGCAATCGATGAGGTGTGTGCGTAGTTGAGTGATATTGATTTGTTTGTTGAATAGAGAGCATGTTCAAATCGTTCTTCTCGAGTGTCTAGCTTGCTAGAATCATGCCTGGATTCTTGTTTCTCAAGAGAAATATACCCAGATTGTTTTCTTTTTACTATAATGCTCTCTTTGGACAGTTGTTAGCTAAAGAACTCCGAATTTATACTGATTTCTGTATATTTCTTTTCTGTTTATATGATTATTTCAATATATGAAGATTTTTCTATACCTCAGAACAAATTATTCTTTAATAATTATTCAATTTCAAGAAATACGCACCAAACCGAATGTGTGTACAAGCAACTACCAACGTTCATTTCAAATATATCAAAAGCGCACGCAAGTAGTTGTCAACACGCAGCGCCAGCCGCAAATGTACACAAAGACGATTATTCGCGTTGGTATAATCAGGAAATTAAAACCATAACCACGTACGGCAAATTCTGGTGAAATCTTTGCTCGTAAAACCATTGCCTGGAAAACATGTTTGAATAATTAGTCACCTTGGAGTTTGCTGTCGCATTCCATTGCGCTGCCACACACGTGTCACTCTTGCGTGTAATCTTGCGAGATTGGCTCTCTTCTACATCTCGTAACTGCATCGGGTAATGTGTTTTATTGTTTCTCAACACCGCGTTGCTGTTGCAATCGCTCTATTCTCCATTCGGACATCTTTGTAGCTACCGTCGCGTACGCATATCGTATAGTGTGCCGCTGTCAAACGAACCAGATTGTGACCAGAGGTGACAGATCGCTGTTGTGGCAGTGACAGCTCCCGCGGATACGGGTTGCAATTTTATCAACCACTCCAGAACGCACGCAAGGGTTTTTGCTGTTGTCGGTCGGTTCTGGTTGGCTGCTGCAAGAGTATCGCTGCACCACCGCCGCTACTCCTCCACACGCTCACAACGATGCCGCGGAAAAACAAACCGATTATAAAGCTGAAGCTGGACGGGGATGCAACCGGTGGTGGCGGTAGCACCGTGCCGGACAGTGCCGAGGGTGCGACACCGCGCAACCTGGACAAGCGCGGTACGCTGACGGTGGGCGAACGATCGTTCGTCGTCGAGGCGGATCATCTGCGCAAGCTGGCCGATCTCGGCCGGGGTGCGTACGGCATCGTCGAGAAGATGCTGCATCAACCATCCGGCACGGTAATGGCCGTGAAGCGCATTACCGTGACGAGNACCGCGCAACCTGGACAAGCGCGGTACGCTGACGGTGGGCGAACGATCGTTCGTCGTCGAGGCGGATCATCTGCGCAAGCTGGCCGATCTCGGCCGGGGTGCGTACGGCATCGTCGAGAAGATGCTGCATCAACCATCCGGCACGGTAATGGCCGTGAAGCGCATTACCGTGACGAGCGGTATGGGTGCGGGCGGTGGCCCCGGTGGTGGTGTACAGTCGCAGGAGCAGAAACGTCTGCTGATGGATCTGGATGTGTCAATGCGTGCGAGCGACTGCCGACATACGGTACAGTTTTACGGTGCACTGTTCCGCGAGGGTGACGTGTGGATCTGCATGGAGGTGATGGACACGAGCGTGGACAAGTTCTATCCGGTGGTGTACAAGCGTCCGGGCCGTACCATCCCCGAGCGCATCCTCGGCCGGATTGCGCTCGCGATCGTACGTGCCCTGCACTACCTGCACACGGAACTGCGCGTCATCCATCGGGATGTGAAACCCTCGAACGTGCTCATGAACAGACGGGGTGAGGTGAAGATGTGCGATTTCGGTATATCTGGTAAGTGGCGCTGGCGTTCCTTTTATACATGACCTTCACCTTCAGCTCAACTAAAGATTTGTGTGCATCGACCACCTCTCCCCTAGGTTATCTGGTCGATTCGGTGGCAAAAACGATCGATGCCGGCTGCAAACCGTACATGGCACCGGAACGTATCGATCCCGGATCCGGCAGCCGAACGGCCGGTTACGACATCAAATCGGACGTTTGGTCGCTCGGCATCACGATGGTGGAGATTGCGACCGGCCGTTTCCCGTACGCCACCTGGCGGACACCGTTCGAGCAGCTGAAGCAGGTAGTGAAGGACGATCCGCCGCGGCTGCCAAAGTCAGCCGCACCCGACTCGGAAGAGTTCAGTGCCGAGTTTCATGCGTTCACCACCAGCTGCCTGCAGAAGAAGTACCAGCAGCGGGGCAATTACGAGCAGCTGCTGGCGATGGAATTTCTGCAACGATACGGTGCCGGCGACGAACAGGCCGACACCAGTGATATGGCGGAGTACGTGTGTACGATACTGGACGAGCGAGACGGTGTGCCAGCGGCCGGTGACGGTGGCGCGGAACCAGTGGATTGACTAGCTGTAAATATCGCCGT
>CM028102.1:5006240-5094427 GCA_016170015.1 Anopheles longipalpis
GAGCAGGCCGACACCAGTGATATGGCGGAGTACGTGTGTACGATACTGGACGAGCGAGACGGTGTGCCAGCGGCCGGTGACGGTGGCGCGGAACCAGTGGATTGACTAGCTGTAAATATCGCCGTTTGATTGTTTATTATTATTATATATATTTTTTTTGAAAATATGAGTAAAGCTAGGGAAACAGCGGTGTAAAAGCGGTATACACACCTACAAGTGAGAACAACAACAAAACAAAACAAAAAAAAACCCACAAAAAAGGTAACAAAACAATGTGAAAACAATAACAAAAAAAAAAACAAATATTATAAATATGCAAGTATGTAACAACGTACGCGGTTCGTTTACACGCTCGATCAAAGCAAGGCGCCATAACGGAAAAAAGGGGAGGTTTATATTGTTACTTAATTTAAAAGAAACGAAAAAAAACACACACAGAAACACAAAAACCCTTTAATAATAACAAATAAACTTGTTGCGGACAAGCAACTAAAAACTCCACAACACCAGTAGAGAGGGTACAGTACGAGGGAAAGGTGAGAGAGAAAGAAAACGGTAGAAGGGGAAGGAAAAACAAATTACAACCAATAAATAGTTTTTGAGAGGGCAATCGAAGGGCAAAAAGGGGGGGTGCTCGATACTCAAAACAAAGCTATTAGCTGGAAAATTAATTATTTTTCCCTATTGGTTTGAAACACTCATAGTGTGCCTCTACCGCGCCCGGGAATTGTTGATATGTGACTCATTGAAAACATGTTAAAGCTTTGTGCGTTTGCAATTGCAATTGCGAGAGTGCAGTGATAATTCGCGCGATCTCTCTCTCTCTTTCTTTCTCTCTCTCTGTTTCGTTTTGCTACAGTTGCATAATTGAGATAAGTGTGATGATATCGCTGGAAGATCGCACAGCTGTAACTGACCTGCAACTGCTTGGTGCAAGTTTTCTGATCTTGTTTGCCTAGAAAAGTAGGTCCATTAAAAAAAAAAGATTATAGAGCTGCGACAATATGTGAGCTAAAAATTATAAGCTCCGATTTTATTAGTAAAAACACCTCCCTATTTATTGGGAACAGGGTTGACCAGCTTGTCCACACCCTGGAAGGTGATTTTGTGTTTTGGAGGGGGGGGTATGGAAACGAGAAAGGGAAATGATCGCGTTGAAGCACAAACCCTCGCCAAAAAGCTCGTTTTTCACACTTTCGCTTGATCGTGCCGTTTCGTTTCTGCACACTACCCATCGCCTCGTGGTGTCGTGGCGTTGTAAATATTCAGCTTGAAGCTGATCTTGAGCCTGGGGGGTGGGGGGGGATGTACATGCTTATTAGGGAAATCTCCATTTCACTTTACAGCGACAAAATCAACTTTCGGCAGACATTTGCATGCGTTGTAAAGAAAAAAAAAACGGAAAAATATCGTATGATCATTTCTTTAACGTATTATCATCATAATCGTTTAGCTGAAGGTTAAATTTTGTTTAATTTAATCTTATGGATATGTGTCATTTATTAACGGTGTATTAACGAACCTAACAAAAGGAGATCAAGAACGAATTTTCCCAACACCGATTTTCAGTGTCAATCACACTGAACAATGAACTGTTCCGATAAGCGGTAATAAGGGCTAGAAAACTAATCTCTCACCCCCCCTCTGTAAACAGTGAAAAACCATCTTTTCCCTTTGTTTAAGGGGATGCTCCGTTCGCGCGCTCGCACCCTCGCAACTGATTTCGATAATCTGTCGGGGTGGTAGTACCGTGCATCCTTGGACGCTGGTAGTGGTGATGCGATGCGGTTTTAAGCCACAATTGAGCGATATGAAAGTGATGCGTGCAGCTGTCCGGTACGGGCTTTCCACTTCGTGCGGCACACCGTCGACGGTTTGTCGTCACTGCGCCCTGCTCAATCGCAATCTGGCCAGCGTCGATCGCGGACGTGGCGTAAACCATTCTTATATTCTGCTTTTTGTTGCGCGNATTGAGCGATATGAAAGTGATGCGTGCAGCTGTCCGGTACGGGCTTTCCACTTCGTGCGGCACACCGTCGACGGTTTGTCGTCACTGCGCCCTGCTCAATCGCAATCTGGCCAGCGTCGATCGCGGACGTGGCGTAAACCATTCTCATATTCTGCTTTTTGTTACGCGCTTTCTCGTACAGTTGTTGTCGGCGTTAACGGTGGATTGTTTTGGTTTTACCTAGTGTGACCCGATCGTGCGTAACGATGGTGGAACGAAACCTGGTGAATGTGCTGCTGCTCGGCGGTGGCTTCATGCTGATCTTTACCTCCTTTCAAACGCTCGGCAACATCGAGGTAGGTAATTGCTACCCGCGCACGGAATGCGGAAGACATCGTTTGCCCAAAAAAAAAAACGTTCATTAGCAGAACAGAACGGGGGAAAAAGTAATTTCTCATTAGACACAGCTAACAATTCTATTTGACGTTTCGAGAGGATCACAACAATGGCGAAGATATTGTTTAGGAACTCCAGAAATAGACATTCAAATTTGAGAAGGATAACTCGTTAACTATCCTAAAGATCTTCCTCGGATGGCAACTTCTTCTGTCCAGATTTTAATCAAAACGTTCCTTACGTGAAATGCAAATGATTTCCTGCCTTATAATTGTTTTTAAAAACACTTCTCCATACAGTGTGGATAATGGCTAATGTCTCGTACACGGTACGTGACGTGAAAGTGAAGAAAGCCACAACCAGAGAAAAACATACATAAGATATGAATCTCAGTTACGTTACCGATGAAACAATTCCGTTTCTCTTCTTCTCAATCAATGCCGCATTATTACATGATACAGTATAGCGCGCTTGGAGTACTGGAATGTATTACTCAAGTAGATTGGGATCCCAAAATGTGTATCTCGGGGTTGGTGTTCTACTTTAGGAGGCGGCTATCAGTTATTTGCTGCTCGATATCAATGACCACTCGAATGTACCCGATGGTCAAATCCAAGAGGTTTAAGGGGTGTATTTTCTTGATCTGAACGGGTTTGTCTGACGACTATCTGGACTATCAGAACCAAAGTAAGCCGATAAGTCGATTAGTGTCAATCGATAAGGTGTAGCCTTCGGAGAGTACACCAAGATCTTCCAAATCCCACCAGATATTGGAAGCGATTACTAGCTTTGAAAGTGTTATTAACTAAAACACAGATCCCAAAGCCCAGGTTAGAGTCTTTCGGGAAACAAGAACCTTCCCGTTAAAGCTCACTTGAAGGACAACATTCACTCCTTAACATTCTTTTTACTGCGCCGAAACAAACAACCAACCCCGACACCTTTCTACCCACGCCTGTTTGTTCATGGTCGACTCTTGCACTGCTCGTCAACAATGTTGGTTGAACTGGTTTGGGCGAAGAAATTGGAAACAAGGCCTGGTAACGGTTCCAAGGACACCAGCATCCGGTAAATCCAGCAACATTCCGACTCCCTTCCCGATACGTGTAGGAGGGTTGGCGATTCGTTTATTTGCAAGAGTGGAGTTAAAGATCAAGTCATCGATACGCTCTGATCTTTAAGATCTTTGGCTGAACGCACGTTAATGTCAATTAATGTTGCAATCACGTAAACACGGCACATCAATAAAATATACGGGACATCATTATTATTACACGATGTTCGATGTCTTTCCTTTCCTACACTTCACCACAAACTGGTCTTGTGGGGGAGTTGTAGGATTCTCCACGTTTTTAGGTCATGGCTGAGCGGCTTACCCAGGTAGCAATGTTGCATGACTTCCCTGCGTTTCACGCCCGATTTCTACCCCGCGCGGTTCAGCGCACCCACGAACGAAAGTGTCGCGCGCGAGAGCTCGTGTTGCAAACTATTCCCGTCCCATTCTGGCCCAAACGAGATTTTCTTCCCTCTCGCTCATCTCGCTCGTGTTCATTTTCGAGCGTGCAACAAACTGCTCGGTTTCGCGGTGTCGCACCGCACACACACACGCCATCTGCCATGTATCGTACTTGGCTCCATCATGATTGGCTGTTATCAAATGATGGCGCCGATTAGGTCACCATGGGTGAATGGTGTGGATTAAAATTGTGTTGGTCAGAATTGGTAATTATCGCAAATATTTCGTTTTTATGCATATTTAAGTATAAAAAATATGTTTTTATTGATCAAATAATATTTTTAATTATTAAGAAGGCGTAAATAAGATTCTCCTTTAAAAATTTCTTCCATTTTTGGATTTTATTGTGTCGAATAATGGACATTATTTTCATGGTCAAAAATATAACTCCTTTGTTTGACATAAACCATAGTGTCGTTTGTTTTGGCTCTCTTCTTTCTCTTGTTGGACGAATTGTGGACATTTTCGCAAACAGTTTTGGATTTTGCTGGACACGGTTCAGCTCCGTGGCGTGTTATTTAAAACCTAATTAAGTTAAGTTAAATTGATTGTTTCCACTGCGAATTTGTCTCGAAAGTGTGTAGTGTAAGAAGGGCTTGTAAGCCCTGTGTAAAAAAGTGAATAAAAGTGCGTGTGTGCGAAGGTAGACGGCGCAGCAAAAGGATTATCCCGGACCAAATGGGACATAGAAGAATGCAGCTAAAGTTGCCGGGAATGCAGGCGGATACGGTGCAGTTGACGTACATAAAATTACAGCAATGTTTGCTGTTGAAAATTTCGGTAAGTTTGAAATGTTTGCGGGTTATAATATGCGTGTAAAAAGTGTTTTTTTTTCGCTTTCTCCAACAGCTTTTCATCGGTCCAACACCGTGCACCGCATTGCCAAGGAAGCCAGTGCTTGTGGAGGAAGGAAGACGTACGAGGGGCCAGAGGGAAGGCGAACGGGCTAGGATGGATGGATCGACGAGGCGAGGATCAGCTGGTACCAGAACGGAGGGGATATACCCAAATATGTGTGAGCGAAATGGTGAGTAAATAAAGGAAGAGAGTGAAAAGAGAATCCTTCGTGTTTTCATTTCGTACGATCCGAAAGGTATTGGGGTGGGGGTAAAATGGTAGGATACATTGCATGCAACACGCGACACCCGTGCGACGCTACAGAAAAATCCAACCATTCATGCTGCTATGGGTAAGCATTTTGGTAGGGTTTTTGGTAGTGTAGCACCCATACAAAAGTTCATGCAACATCCCAAATTTTGCTGCCTGGGTAATGCATCATGATATTTTGTTTGCTGCAACTCTGTACCATCCCATTAATATGCAAGAGCGCAGTGTGGGAAGTGTCGGTATCTTCAGCATATTCAGTAATACTACCCCAGTTGGTCGAAGGTCAAGGTCGTGGCGATTGATTAATCGCGCAAGACACCTTCGATTAGGAATTAGGTTGCATTTGGGGTATTTATAAGAAAATATATAATACTTTGAAACTCTAAATATGTTCTATTGTAGCTGGAATCAAAAAAAGCCTGAATATCTCTAACCAAATTCCAACTCCTTCACTGAATAGAACAAATTCTTCAACAAAATCATAATTGAAATCATATTATGTTTGTCCACCGTTCTAGCAAACCATCATCGACAGCATCAAGAAAGACGTACCCTCCTTCACTGGTGACGGATACACGAGCCTGGCCATTATCTATGCTGCTCTCTCTTTATCAAACTGGGTCACGCCGTCGGTCCTGTCCGCCATCGGGCCGCGGCTGGCGATGGCCATCGGTGCTATCACCTACTGGTAAGCATTGCCACTTTCAACCAAGAACGACAACAGTAAACACAACTGAATCGCCGGCAATCAACTCAATCAATACGAGCGCAATCAACTGACGGACGATCCGCGCAATGGACACGGCCTGTCGTTTCGTTCGGCTTTAATGCCAATCACATCACGACACACGGGCAGAATGTTCCAAATTATTGCTTTTCATCTTTGATAAACTCCGATTATGAGGATCAACCTGAATGGATTTATCGTTAAACAAAAGACGCATTAGATCATTGACTGGACTTTGAAAAAAAAAGACATTAAACTGAACACCAAGTAATGATTCATTCAAAAATGAGCTAACAGCCTTTCTTTGAAGATTTCTTTGTTTTAGATATTCTCGTCTTTGTACTTCTGGTCTTTGTACTTACCTCCACTTAGGTTATGCACACTTTTAGAACTTCACATGTTCACTTTCAATTTTTTTCTTTCTTTTTTTTTGTTCTTCACCTTTTCCACTAGCCTCTTCATGGCGAGTTTCTTCGTACCGCACGTTGTCCTGCTGTATGGGTGTAGTATTGTCCTCGGTGCCGGTGCCGCCCTCATCTGGACCGGGCAGGGCATGTACCTATCCCAGTGCAGTACCGGTGATACGATCTCGCGCAATTCCGGGATCTTCTGGGCGATGCTACAGATGAGGTACGGTTGCCTAGAATCGTCACAGTCGTCGGAAATTAATGTCTAACTCCTATACCTTCCTTTCACAGCATGTTCTTCGGCAATCTGCTAGTGTTCTTCACATTCCAGGGCAAGACGCATATTGATGAGACGACGCGTAGTATTGTTTTTGCCGTCCTTATCGCGGTAGCGATCGTTGGTTTAGTGCTGTTGACTTGTCTGCGCCGTCCCTCGGCAAATGTCGGCACTGAGATGGAACTCACCACGGATGTTCGTCCACGGCAGGCATTTCTGAATGCGATTCGTCTATTCCAAACTCCACGCATGATACTGCTGAGCGTCACGTTCGTCTACACTGGTAAGCCTAATAGTGGTGACGATATCAAAATCTTACTACCAGATGCCCATCCACTATCGTCTTCTTTCTCTCCTATCTTCAGGACTTTCGCTGTCATTCTTCAGTGGTGTTTACGGTTCGAGTATCGGCTTTACGAACGCAATCGGCACCTCGGCCAAACAATACGTAGGCCTGAACGGTGTATTTATCGGTGTCGGTGAGGTATTGGGTGGAGTAGCATTTGGGCTACTCGGTACCCGTACTACCACCCGATGGGGTCGCGATCCGATCGTGATTGCCGGTGGCGTACTGCACATGGTTGCTTACTTCCTAATTTATCTGAACCTACCGAACAGTGCACCGTTTGGCAACACGGACGCACTGTCCTACATTCAGCCACCGAGTGCCCTGATCGCGATGTGCTGCTCGTTCCTGCTCGGTCTCGGTGATGCTTGCTTCAACACGCAGTGTTACTCGATGCTGGGCGGTGTGTTCAAGAGCCAACCGGCTGAAGCGTTCTCCATCTTTAAGTTTACCCAGGTGCGTTTTTTACTACAACTTTTTTTGGGGTTTGTTTCGATGGACCACTTTTCTCTTGCATGTAGAAAAACACAGAAACGAGGTTGAATGGTGTGGGTTCGTCGCTTACATAGCGATATTGATTTTAATTCGAATCTTCTTTCGTTTTCTTCCCAATTTTTTCTCCATTTTTTTTTGCTGTTGTTGTTGCTAATCTAGTCGGTTGCTGCTGCGGCCAGTTTCGTCTACTCCTCCTACTGCGGGCTCCACGTGCAGCTGGTGATACTGGTCGTACTAGGCATCATCGGTACGATTTCGTTCTGTGTGGTGGAGTTCGCTGTTAAGCGCGAACGTCCAACATTGGAGCGCGATTACGATAAGTAAGTTAGTGGAGTTTTAATGATTTCCAAGAGAAGCAAGTCTTACCTGCCAACCACCGCCGGTGGCTGCCGTTTGTTCATCGTGTTGGGAAAATGGTGAATCTTCTTGCCGAACCGACCGTTCGCCGGTACGATGCCACCGAAGTATACAGGGCTGTCCGCTGTGCCAATCGGGGTGGCAAAAGTGTAAGAAGCAAGGATATTTTAACGATGCGCTTTAGTGTACAGAACTGTTTTAGCGCTTAAGAAGCCTTCAATAAGGAGGTATAAACACTGCTACGTTAAAATCGGTCAGTGATTTAGTGTTACTATGTTACTAAAACTTATTGCTTTCAAAATGTTTTCTTTTTTACGTTTGTTCCTGATATTTTATCTTACAGCATTATTGTTTTTAAATATTTGTTAGGTAAAAAAAACATAAATTTAACATGAAATAGAAAACAATGCAAACAACCGCTTAGTAAGATAATTTCTAACATTCCAGCGTTCTTATGGAACGTTTACTAGAACTGTCTGAATTACCTAAGGCAGCGGGAAGTATTGCACCATCGCAAGTCGTTAGCAGCGTTGTCCCTACGACACAAAACGCCACCAATCCGATGATGATGGCGTACGCGAACGAAGCCTTAAGCGGGAAGAAAGAAGCAAACAATTAATAAAGCACCTTAACATAAAGATTTTGAGAAGCAAAAGCAATAACGTAATAGTACATCCAACTCATCGTCATTCAAATAAAATGCGCTCGGTTCAATGAGCGATCGATACTTCGATTGACCTTGCCCCCCTCCCTCTTGCTGTGTGAATAGCTCATGAAACACACATCAATAGCTTGGGTCATCGTTGTGGGGAATAAATCACAAAGCCGCATGATTCATCTGCGTGGAATCCGCGATGCTGACGGGAGAACAGATGAAACGCTTAACTGTCGGTTGCGGTCAAAGATCAGGTACGGGCCGCAATAAGCGTCACGTTTTTTGGATTTCGAGTTCGCTCGTCCCATACACTCATTATCTACGGTAAAAAGATTTTTGTAATATTTAAAAAAATCGATTTAATTTTACACTTAATGGATGATACTTCCGCATTCCGTTTTACATTATTGCACTTCAATGAGGCAGTTTAAAACCCCCTTAAAGTCTGATGCCACTTGCTTTATGCCACTTGCTTCGTATTATCACACTAATTAGTAAATTATTTAAATTTGATAGTACAAAACCGTCTCACGCTCCTTTATGCTTACCATGCGTCTATTCCTTTCGGTCAGCACCATATTTCTGTTGCGAGCCTTTTGATTGAACCTGTTCGCGGGTATGTGGTTCCGTTTGTGTGGTACGCGAAAAACTGATTGTGCCGTTCGGTACGGTTTACCTGCGAGGCTTCACATCGCAGCCCCATCATCATCATATCCGCGTTGATCCGCAGCATCACACGCCGACCGCGACGAAGGTCATTCCATCTTCGTTTTTTTTGTTCCTTTTTTTTGCCTTTTACCCGTATCAGTTTTGCTTAGGATGTGTGTGGGGAGCTGGTGGGGATTAGGTTTTTTCTTTTTCTTCTTTTCGTTCTTTCATCTTCTTCCTCACCCGTTCATGATTGACGTTCCGTTCATGACCTCCTCGTTCGGTAAGGCACACGGTTTCAAACCTCGTGTAATGAGTCGCACAATAGCATTCAGTTATGGAAATGTGTATATATATATGTATATATTTTATACATGTAAATAGTCCCGGACAAAATCGTGTGTCATGCCAGTCGGATTCAGCATTCACAGTCCCGTCAACCAACTCGTCACCAATAAACACCGTCTCGTGAGCAAAACAGAGCTAACCGCATTATGTACAAGAATACGAAACGTTTCCCGCAAAGCGTGAGATTACGAAAAGTAGCGAAAAATAAATTAATTCCCTTCAACACGATCGGCTGCCTCTACTAGCATCTTTCTGCCGTCTGTTCGATTCCTGATTCCGTCCGGCGCCGTTGCATCCGGGTGCATCTTTCGCAGCTTTTATCCTTCCGCCAGCAAGCATCGTGATAGCAGGCACCGCACGATTCACATCGAACTACCCGTGGCTGCCAGGGGAACAGCTCACCGAGCTCCTTTCGGGGTGAGCTGATGCACTTTTCACACACAAAGCCTCGCCCGAGACAAAGCTACAAAAAGAAAAGAAATGTAAAATGTATATTAGCATCAAGTTTGTGTTTTTCAAAAAATATATTTTACCTCACAAGAAAGAATGTGGCGCTCGCAGCGTGCCACAATTGAGTGAAGCAGCCGCAACAGTGCACCACTTTTGACGGCGAGAAAATCCGCCATCGACCACATATCAAAGTCGGAGATATAGTATTCAGGCACTTCCTGGAAGACACGGCGCGAGCTGTGGAATCATAGTAATGCTTTATATAGTTTCCATTTTTCATAATCACCACCATTTGCGAGCCTCCCTTACAAACCTGTTCGAGTGACGGCAGTTCATGATGAAGTCCTTGACGTACTTGACGTTAACACGTGCCTGCCGTACCGTACGTAGGCTCTTCACGTTACCGTACAGTTCCGGGTAAAGATGATTCACGCGGTACAGCGGTGTGCTCCAAATATCGCCCAGCACGCGGTACGCAAAAACGCTAACGGGAAGCACACTAAAGTCCCACCTGGAGAGGGGAAATAAAAGAAACACACAAAAAAAATGTTCAAAAACAACAATAAAATCCGAACCAAACTCACAACGTACCGCTGTATGACGCGTGCCGGTATAATAGCCATTTGGTTTTTGTGACAGCCGGAACAGTTGTACTTGCCAGTGTAGTGGCAATACCGATAGCGGCTCAAATATGCCGGATTTACCTTAATTCCGCACCCTTCACAGCGGTTACTCTGTTTAATAATTTGTACACGACGTCTAAAGTTTTTAAAAAAATGATAACATTATTGTTCAAGCGCAACAATTATAGTGCAGAATGGTTTTTAACATACTCTAGCGGAGGTGGTTGGTATGTGAAAATGACCTGCGGTCGAGGTGGTGCCCACTCCTGCGTTCCACGTATAAGCGTACCCGTGTCGTGCGGATAGCTCGTTTCATCTGGATCGATTACGCCACCGCTCGGCACCGGCAGAAGCTTCTGCGGTGCGTCCTGCTCCGAAACCAACCAGAGAAAATCACACGCCGACGGAAGCTGTTTGTCATGGAACTTCCCCAACAAACTTATCGCTATCTCTTCCGCCGAATACGTCCGCTCATCGTAAATGCTTTCCTTCGCCTCGATCGCTTCACAGCTTTCATCCAACGGGTCAGTACGGTCCGTGTCCGCTTGATTTCCCGTTTGTGTACTTTCCCTTCTACTACTACTACCGCTAGCGACCGGAACCGTAACGCCACCATCGCTAGGTATCTCCCAGTCGAGGTTCGACAGACCGCTTGGTGTGCGATTCAGAAAGCTTTTCCACTTGAGCAACTCGAAGGTCGAAATAAGTGCTTCCGCAAGCTTAAAGTGGGCGTTCTCTTTGTCTAGATCATTATTATTGCGTGAAAAATAAACAGCCTTCAGTATGGGTATGCAACCCTGCTCCGGATGTATCCGCTCGAGTGGGGAATCGGTCCAGAACCGACACTGTCCATCGAACGGTTCCAGCTCGTTAAAGTGCTTCCGGAGCCGACGCCCTTTCTGCGGTACGAGATCATCCAGGAAACCCATCTGGACGGTACGGGATTTGGTCGGTGGTGTTGCTTGATACTCCCCATACTCTATCGGACCGGTTGGGGGCGTTGTTGATGGGGCGGATGTTGGATTGATGCAGTCGTAATAGTTGAACGGTGGAATGCGCTTGCTGTTGTTGGTACTGCTGCTATTACTGCTGCTGCTACAGCGATGTATCACAAAGGCCATCTCTGACTCATGGTCCACCAGGCTGGGTGCGCTCGGGAAACGGCTGTTGGCCAAACGACCGCCCACCCTACCACCGACCGCAAGGTTGTCCGTGCTGCGGGATCGTTTCGCTAATGTTACTGCTGCACCGCCGCCATGCTGCAGATCGCTCATAATAGTTGTGCGCGTCGACGAATGTTTTGACCACTCACTCACCATTTTTTGTTCATGGTTTGCAGGTCGCTTGTAGGTTGCTAAATCGTCATTGTTGCAGCTAATTCAAGCACAATGTGTATATAAAGGGCGCTCTCGTGTGCGTGTGGTTTCGATCTGCTCGGTACAACTTGTTTGTCAACACATTCGTGTGGAATGCCCAATGGAACCACCCGTCAAAGGGTACATTTCATTTCCTACCAAGATGGCTACAAAACGATGCATAAAACCCATTTTGTAAATGTTATTCGTGTATGAAAAATGTTATAACATGTTTTTAAGATTATTTTGTAAAGCCACTGCAGTAGATATCACTATGTACAAATATTTATATCATTATTTTACAAAACAAAATTTAGTTATCTTGTCGGAGCATTACACTAGGCAAATGTCGGATGTCGGAAATGTCTGTTTGTTAACAAAAGAAAACCATTTATGATCTAATATATGCTTTCTGCATTTTGTATTGTGATGAAGTTGAACTGTATAGTTTCGTATTTATTTTTCTTTTCAGAATCTGACTGCTTTCTTCATCTTAAATTGAAGTCTTGTTGCTACAATTCGACAATATGTGGCATTGTCGTTGGAGTACAAAATTAGGTTTTGTTGCTATAACTATATTACGTTTTATAGAAGTAAACTATTACATAATTCGTCGTTTTTCATTGCTAGAAACTCAAAGCTGCTGAGAAATATCGTATTCGACACAAATATTTGTTGTCTGATTTGTTCTATGCACCAAACTGTCAAACTTACGTCAATGAGCCGACCCCCTGCACCTTGACAGTTTGACATTTACACTCCTCGCATCAGATTCTGCGAAACGAAAATAGTGTAGAACGAATCGAGAAAAAAATAGTTAAAAACGCATCCGTATCGCGTAAGAAAAGAGAAGTTTCGAGTGCGAAAGCGTAGCCTGCGCTTGTGAACCCGTCCCGGATCTGGTTGTCAATTTGCGACCCAGAATTTTTGCACTGGTCGTAATAGACGTCGGCAAACGATACGCGAGATAAAGGTAACTATAGCTTAGCCCCATGGTGGCGTATCGTCGAATTTCGTAGCATTTTCACTAGCGGTAGCCCGAGTTTTCGTGTGCAAAGCCCATGCAGCACCGAGCGCTCCCTTGCAAGGGGATACGCTTCCTTGACGCCCTTGCGAGAAAACGGTGATCTTTTGTGGACGAGTCGTAATAACGTCAGAGCCTGCTGCTGAACTGGTATCTGCCAAAGCGAAACCTCGTGTTGTGATAATACCATTAAACCATATTGCATGATTTGTTTGCAGCCTCTTAGAAGCTTCCGGTGTGTTCGAAGCGGTTTCCGTTCTGGTGCTGTCCGCACTTACGCGCAGTGATGTCGGTTGGTTGTGTTGCACTTAGCGACTTTTGACGCCAGATTTGGATGAATCTTTTGCTTGTGCAGCTGTTTGACAGCATCCATTTAAGACTGGATCCGTTATGCTTAAATCATTGCAGGAAAACGATCAAAGCAGCATCGTCCCGCTGCTAGGACCGGAGTTAGACAACCGTACAAAAACGCTCGTAACGGAGAAGCTAGACGACGGGAATCGGACGGCCGGTGACAATTTTTCGTCTTGTACGGTGTCAGAATCATCACCACCTCTGTCCCCAACATCCTTTACGACGTCATCCTCGACCTCACCCATACCCTCCTCCGCATCTTCCTCCTCTACCTCCGCCACCTCGTCAACTGGGTCAATTGTACAGCCACCATCAACCATCTTGCAACCGATCAACTATCAACCTTCGTCGGTCGAATTGTCCTCCAGCGCTGTAACAACAGCCGGTATCAGTACGTGCGAGCCAATCGGCGAGAGCAAAGGGCGCCATCGTACCGACCCGTGCGATAAACTCTGGTCGGTCGGTGTTTGCAACGGTGTTGGTGGTGGTACCGAGGAGGAGGAGGAGGAGAAGGAGAAGGAGGAAGAGAGAGAACCGCTAGACGAGTGTAGCGTCAACGCAGCCGTGTCGGGGAAAACCAAACGCCGCAACCGGAGCCGTAAGCGGCCGGAAGAGACGGAGCACCGGTCAGAGTCCGGCGGTAGGCGGGCGGTTAGTACGGACGGGGCGGAGGCGGGATCGGGACTGGGGATCGGTGTGGAGGAAGCATCCGGCAGCTCGGCGCTACCGGATCTGTCGTCTTCCGGCGACGAGCGGATCAAGGAGCTGACCGACGGTAACGATTCGGAAACGACGACGACGACACGAATCATTGCGGAAGAGGAAGGTACCGATCCCGCCCTCGTATCCGGCACAACCGCCATTGCTAACGAACAGAAAGCGGAGGACGAGGAGCAAGAGCACCGATCGGAGCAGGGCGAGGTTGACTGTAAGCCGAGCGACGGTAATATCACACCGCGTAAGCGCAACAGCGCCGACAGCAGCAGCACGTGCGGGTCAGAAAGTGGTGGTCGGGCGGCGGGTGGCATCGCTGGTGGGGTAGCCGAGCGGCCGGACCGACTCGAACCAGACGACGACAATCAGCCACAGGACGCGCAGGAGCAGGCGGCACGGTTACCGGACAACGCAGACAATATGCCCGTACGCGTGGATATCGTACCGCCGCCACCGAACAACTCCAAACAGCTCGGCGTCACGAAATCCCTCCTGTACAATGGTTCCAAGTTTCGTGGTTCACAAAAATCGAAAGGCAATGCGTACGAGGTGGAGGTGGTACTGCAGGTAAGCATAATTTTACCCGATTAAATTCACGAAACTGGTATTCCCCGATATACGCCATACTCGATATACGCGATTTTTTCGAAACTGACAATTAACTTCGTTAACAAAGAAGGTAATTGAAAAAAAAAATTCTTCAAAACCTGTTGTAACGAGTTTCTATCTAGCAGTAACAACAACTTATAGAGTTATATGGGAAGAATATCATCGGAAATAGATCCAATGGACGAAGATGAAGAAATGTTCAGTAATGTAAATCAGAATATCCGCAAAGAGATGGCGATATACAAAGAAATCTATCATCAAACCAAGAATTCGATAAACGCTAATATTTGAGATACCTGTATACGAAAAACGGTTGACGGATTCAATTTCGCCCATCTCCTTTTTCGCAGCACGTCGACGAAGCTAACTCTTACCTGTGCGGATATCTCAAAATCACCGGACTTACGTTTGAATTCCCAACCCTAACGACCTTCTTCGATGGTGAAATCATATCGCGCAAGTATCCCTTTCTGACACGCAAATGGGACGCGGATGAGGATGTAGATAGAAAGCATTTTGTAAGTAGCCGTATGGGAGGGAGTTGTGTTCGGTGCTTGGAATTTCTAACTTTCTACCATCGCTTTTGCAGGGAAAATTTGCTGCCTTCAGCGAGTACCAAAAGACGTTCAATTCGGACGATTTTGATTACGATGCGTTAGCGAAGAGTGACTATGTTTTTATGCGCTGGAAGGAACATTTTCTGGTGAGGATATGATTTTTCGCGCCATTTTGTTGCATCTCACAACATAAGTATCTTGGTATTGTTTTCATTTTTCTCACCAGGTACCTGATCACAAGATAAAGAACATCAATGGAGCGTCCTTTGCAGGGTTCTACTATATTTGCTTCCAGAAATCACAAGCGGTCATGGAGGGTTACTATTACCATCGCTCATCAGAATGGTATGTGTGCGGTAATCGATTTCTATGTACTTGTTTCCACATTAAGGTAATGTAATTTTTTCCCCCATCGCCACCCACACACACACACGCAGGTATCAATCGTTAACCCTTCAACACGTAGCTGAGTCCTGCATTCAAATCTACGAGTTTAGATAATTCGCTTCGTGCAGAACGAAATCCAACCAACCAAGGAAAAAGGGTTTGAGACGGCAACCTAAGACAAAACCCCTTTCACCTCCCCCAAATTCTCCTAGATTCCATTCCCGATTCCTTGCCGTCCAACCTTTTGTTTTGCTCGTTTATGTTTATATAACAATTACGTTATTTTGTTTGACAATTACCAATTTAAAGCCCGGGTCGATTACACAGGACGTAGGAAGTAACCGTTTAGCAAGGAAGTAACCGTTTTGCTATGCCCTTTCGTACGCAGCGCTAAAAAGTGGTTCCGTTTAGAGGTTTAGCCGGTCGACGACAACGAATCAAGATCAGGAACCAATGGTGCTGTCCGTGGGTAGTTAAAGATGCTTTTTGGTATGTCAAAAAAACGTTTCACAACTTTCACAATTTTCGCCTGGTTTTGCCCCGGGCTGAAAAGCATTACAAAATTCATTCTGTGTTCTCGTATCCCTTTTGACAAAAAACCCGATTAAAATGTTCAACGTTACCATGATGTTGGGAAAAAAAATATTTTTGCTTTCTGTTTTTTTATCCGTTATGGCTTTGCTAATGTCGTAACGATTATTTTCATTTCATACCTCATTATTGCCGTTTTAGCGTTTCGTTTTTTGCATCAAGGCAACAAGGTTGTACGAAGTAATGTTTTACCTTTCCACCTTAATTATTGACATACCAGAAACGTAACAAATCGCATCGCCAAACTCCGAAGCATGTGGTCACTAAGCACAACGAACAAAAAAAAAGCCTTTTTGCCGGCGGGGTTTTTTTTTCTTCGACCATACGTATATACGTTTATTTACCAGTAAACATACTCATGCCATCTATGCCAACGTTTCTGGCACGTTAATTGTTTGAAGAAATTCACGACTTTCGTTTGTTTTGCAAAATACGATCCTTCGAAAGCTCTCAGTAGAATTAAAGCCGCGATAAGAAAATCCGGATTTAACTTTCACTCACTGTTATTTCATTCAACACAAAACTAATCGTTCTAGCTAAACTATTTTGCGTTTTTTTTTTGCCAAAAATTACATAATCTTGATCGATTCCGTTCTTACCTCACGCGATGGTTGTTTTAATGAAGTAAATATTAAAACATTTGGGCAAGTCTTGTCTAATTTCTTTCATAGAAATTTGTTCGATTATTACGGGTTTTCGTTGACGTTAATTTACCGCGCGTTTACGTTGTGTACTTTCTTCCCTGCAAAATGTTGAACAGACGTTGTTTGCGGTTTTCCCGTATACGTGAGAACGAGTGAGGGTTTTTTGTTTGTTTTTGTAGGTTTGTTTCTTCATCGAGCCGCTACTATCTTCAACCGACGCCTGCGGAGCTCGCACTACGCGTATCTCGCAATAGCAATAGCTTCTTCCGCGAGCAAATGTACAGTTAACGATGTAAGAAAGAGGTTCGTAAAATGCGCTACGCTAGTGTAATTTTATCCTAAACCGCTCTGAGCACAATAACCAATGGAGGAAGGAAGAATAAAAAAATATTCAAACATTGCTGTTTGGATTGGTTGACATCTAAATCTACACGGGATAAATATACCAGTAATAAACAAAGCCCCATCTCCCACGTTATATTGCTAATCCCACTTCTCAAGACGTTACACTATCAGGTTGGATACGATAATTTATAGGCCTAACAATGGGCACCAGGAGCAAACTGTATGATCGAACGTTCGATCATTGAGCCAATAAAGAAGAATTATAGTAATAATAAAAAGACTGTACACAAGCATGATGGAGAGGCGGTGTGAATGCTGGGACTGACTGAATGGTAAAATGGTGGTTAAAACGAACATTAGCAGCATCCTGTTCGGATAGGGCACAGCCCCTGGATAAGGAAAACCTTTAAAAAAAAGGGATAGCGTTTTTTAGTGAAAATGTAATTCAACAATGCAATAAGGAATACGGTGTTACGCTACGGCGATCCATCAGCGCGTGCGCACGTCCACTTTCGTAACTTATCGAAGGATTGTCGTACATCATCGATCGTAGCAAAGGTCACCAGCCGCTAATCGTTCAGCTGCTGATTATTGACCGAGTCTGCTGTAGCACACACTCGTTAGCAAATCACCGGAACTTGGTGTGTGTGTGTTGGTGTTCTCGCTCAGCGCGAAATGATAAGATGAACAACAGCAAGAGAAGAAAAAAAAACAGAAACAAACACACACAAAAAACCATCAAATATTAGTGAGCAATATTAGTAGGGTCGTTTAATTTAATTGCTGGCGTTAGAAAGTTCCGAACTTATTTTGCACAATCTCCCGGCGAAAGGGCGCTTTTGGTGACACCATTTGCAATTTTGCGGGCTTCATTTTGAAGCGTGTTTAGTTGTAGTGCGCTTTAGTAGTAGTATCTGTCCAACCTTCCGGAATCTGTCAAAACTGTCAGTTGACATAGCCACCAGCCATTTTACCCAAAACAAATTGCTTTGTGAATCGTACACACTTCCTCAAACGTCAGTAATTAAGTAAAACCCCCCAAATAGGAATCGCTATCGTAGTGATTTACCCTTAACGCGAGGTGTCTGATAAACACGACACGACCAAAAGCATTGGGAAGTAAAATGATAAAAAGACATACCAGCCAAAACTTGATTCGGTGATGGCGGGTTGATTTGGAAAATATGCTGTATAATGCTGAGATAGGATGGAATATGAACCTTTTGCAGTACGGTAATGCACAGTCTTCTTTTTTTGCGCCAATTGTTTCAATGTCTCCCGCAGTGGCGTGGGAATATCATGATTTATCAATTATCTTTGGGTACGAAAAAAAAAACAGACAGGAAGACAAGATAAGGCGAAGCGTGATTGTTGTCTCGATTTAATGAAAGGGAGAAAAAAGAAAAAAAAACACAAACTTACATAATCGTTGTGAAAGTAATACGTACACGAACGCTCTTTCGGATAGCTAGTGACAGAAAATTATGGTTATCTTTTGTTTCTTCTTTCATAAATAGACTTGAGCGAATCATAACGAATTGTATAGAAAAAAGAAACGGGGTGAAAGTAATTTATGTAGTATCTTAACGTTCAAAACTAACATATTCTTCTGTTGGTTTTTGTTTACTTGCTGAAAATAATAATCTGCGCTTACTGTTGATAGTTGGATAGAACTGCTCTTGAACAAAGCGGGCAGTTATGGTGTAAATCTCTCAGCCTCTACACAGGCCTGAGAGGGGGAGGGGGAATGTTTTGTGAAGAAAAAGATATTGTAAAGAAATATATATATATATGATATGTAAGAGAGACTAAGCGACTGGTTGATATCTGGTGACATCTCCCAACAAAAATATATTCCACCCCAAAGGACATCGTAGCTGTATATCACTATCTTACAAAGATGCTCTTTTATTGAAATGAAACGTATCCTTTATAAACTTGAAAATAGTCCACTTAATACCTAATCAATGAAACATCATATATCTGTCAAAAGGTCTCCATTTTAAGGCGTCTTATTAAGCATCACGAGATCTCACTCATACTCCTGCCTATCACTACTACCAAACACAGGGAAAGTGAACAATAGTGTATTTGTAAATCGAATAGGCAACACCAGAAAGTCTTTGATATCTAGGCGAAAAAGGAACTTTTTCAAAAGAATTCAAAGAATGAAGTGATACAATAATGATAAAAGATGTGATAAAACAGTAACACACAAACACAAATTTTCGGTGCAGAATGCGGAGCTTTTCCTTTCCTTTTTTCCCCTTACTGAGTAAACAAAACACACAAAGCAGAAGCTAAATGCTAACCTGAGCTAAAAAGGGTAATCCCCGCTCATTCGAACTAGCTCATGACGCTACACTAAACGGAAGGCAAAAAAGTAAGAGACTTGTAAAATAGTTAACACGCGCTCCGTGCACTAACAGATGATAGAATAATGCTTATTTTTAAAACAAATAAGTGTTTGCTGGTTCATGCCGAAGGGTGGTTTCTTTATGAGATATGGCTAAACTAATCTAGAACGCGGTTTATGCAGCCGCTTCGGCAAGAAAATCGACAAATGATTGTTAGCAGAGTGATACATTTGTAAAAAAAAGTGTCCGCGTCTGTTTAGCTAGACTTGATGAGTGTGGAGGTGTCGTGCTGACCGCGGCTGATTGGGCTCGGCTGAAGGATGCCACCGGTCGCTAGTGGATGTGTTACACGCACTGGTGTGGTTGGAACTCCATCCGCTGTGTGCTGCTGCTGCAGATAGGTAAGACACTCCCGGAAGCCGTACAGGAACTCATCCGCATTCTCGACCGTAAAAACCATCGGCGGCTTCAGTTTGACGACATTGTCATCCGGTCCATCGCTGCTAACCAATATCCGGTGTACAGTTTTCATGCGCTCGACAACGGCTTTTGCGGCCCGAGTTGCCGGCACACGACGCTGCCGGTCCGTCACCAGCTCAATCCCGACAAACAGACCGGTACCGCGTACATCACCCACCAGCTGATACTCGTACGCTAATGCTTTGGACTGTTCCAGCAGATAGCGTCCCACGCGCAGTGCATTCTCCTGCAGATGCTCCTCATCGATCACGCGCATCACCGCATTTGCAATGGCACACGACACTGGATTACCACCGTACTGCAAAATGTACAGAAATAACGTGAAAACAATAGTAATACCTTGACCGCTTTGCTTGGAGAATTGTAATGCGCACCGTATTGAAGTAGCAAACACCGGTGGAGGCGAAACTTTCCGCTATTTCTGGCGTTGTTACGACCGCACCAACCGGATGTCCGTTGCCCATCGGTTTTGCAACCGTCACAATATCTGGTATGATGCCGTGTGGCTCAAACGCCCAGTAGTGTGTACCAATCCGACCGAACCCAACTTGGACCTCGTCGGCGATCGTCACACCTCCCGCCTTTCGTACAGCGCTGCGTAGTGGTACAAACAATAAGAATTCGTCAATAGTTTTGGATCCCAAACCCCGATATGATCTATTAGGTCCACAACTCAGTAACTCCAATATCTCGAACACTATAATCATTTGAAGATGTAGAATCGGTAGGACCAAAAAAACATTGGAACCTTGGAAAGTTGGCGGACCCAATAATAATGGTACTTACTCGTAGACCTTCTGGAAGTAACCAGCAGGTGGAATGATTTGTCCACCACAGCTCTGAAGACTCTCCGCAATGAAGGCAGCTACTCCGGCAGAACTACGCTCTACAATGCGTTGTACCTCATCCGCATACAATTGACCAAGATCGGTTCCCTCCGGGAAGTCACAGTCCCGATACTTGCCACGATAGACATCTGGGCACGGTGCCTAAGATATAGCAAAAATGCTTAAATTAGATATCCCTATTTCTTGGACATTTCCGGCACACTTCATGCGTATAGTTACCACGTGGACAAACTCTGGTTTAGGATCACCGCCCGGTTGATTGAATTTGTACGGCGAGATGTCCATTACGGCCGAAACGTGACCATGGTAAGCGCTGTAGATCAGATTAGATGATGTATTAGAGGGTCGTAAACAAAAAAAACAACACTGTAGCACACTTGCGCGCTGAGTACTTACTGATCGAGCGTAATCACCTCGTGGCGTCCGGTATGCTGACGGGCCAGCCGCAATGCAAGATCGTTTGCCTCCGAGCCGGAGTTGACGAAATAGCAGACGGACAGGTTGCCGGGCATCTTGTCCGCGAGCGTTTTTGCACACTTGACGAGCTCATCGTGCAGGAAGCGATTGTTGGTGGAGAGGGTTGCGAGCTGACGCGTACCGGCCTCGACCACCTTCGGATGACAGTGTCCAACTGTGGGTGGGAAATTGAGGGAAAGGAAGGTGCTCATCACCACGCTGCACAAACACGTGCACACAACCCCCGAATCAGGTACCTAGCTTTAGAATTGCTTAGCAACTTAGATACTTCAAGTGATATCACTATCTTTGTTTTTCGCTATGTTGGACGCTAACTTTGGGCGTCTAAGCCCTTCAATTGTTATTGGAAAAAAACACATACACACGATTGCATGTTTCTATCAAGCTAAAGAATAGAAATTGTAAAGCCCAACTTTGAAAGACTATTGAAGTTTATAGCTTCAAAAGTGATTTATAAGACCCGTCCTTGTTTGGGTGTGGTTTACAATAGGGCATCACATGTTGGGCACGGTTTTGCTGCTCGCATGTCCCGCTTTCCGTTTCGACACATCCCGATAATCTCCATAACGGGTGCCCAGGTGCCGACCGGTCTGACCGATAAGGGCGCATTTACAGTACCCCCGTTCCGCTCTGTTGACGTCAAGACGTGCGGATGCAGGAATGGGCCCTCGGTGATGCCCTCGTTGCGCTTGTTTGCTTAGGGTTTCTTGATAAGTTCGAACCTCCCTTCCCCGTCATCGTCGAAACCGCTATACCCCTTACGGCTTGTGCCGGCGGGTAAGGATGATTGGTTGGGTAAACTCACGCGATTAGCTTGCCCGCATCATGGGCAGCACGTGAACAAACCGTGAGTCGGTTGTGTGTGTATGTCGTCACACCCGCATCCAATAGTCGCCTTTCCCAATGGATGTTACGTACGCCCCAGACATTGAGCGCCTCGTGATCGGTCGCATGTGTCATCGGTTCCTACGGGTTCGGCCTGTTCCACTCACCGTGCGCAACGTTATTGATGCAGTCGAGGTACCGTGCACCCTGCTCGTCGTACATGTACTGACCCTGGCCGCGCACTATCTTCAGCGGATCGGTCCGGTAGAACAGCTGGCAGGATTTGCTGGTTGAAAGAGGCGACAAATTGGGACGATACATTAAAAAATTAGAAATTGAAAGTTCGGTTCTCCAGGTACTACAGCAACACAGCATGCGTGGGAAAAAAAACATATACTACAGTGGAGCGCCGATTATCCGGGTACCTTTTATCCGGCTGTCCCATTATCCGTGCAGCTCGGAAATGACAGTTCTAAGGGCTTTAATTGACATATAAACTGCAAAACTGATGATGGCAAGAAATGAAAGTCTCAATACTGAAGGATACAATTTTGTTGAAGATTGTCCAAACAATATTTATCCATAAAAAGAGTTGCGTCTATTACCCGTGATATATTCGCTTATCCGGCAGGGGTCGAGTTCCTGATGGGCACGGATAATCGGCGTTCCACAGTGTACTTCAAACTGTGATGATGATGTACTTTTGGTCTATCACCAACAAGGATTAGCGGTGCATGTTTACATGTACCCTGGGGGTTTGCTTGTCACCGCACATGATGATGGCGCGTGCCATCATCCAAACACCGACGGACAATCCTCCAACGGATTGTGTGTCTGTGACGAGCAAACACGTAATACGAGTGCAAAACAGTGGTATAATCTTCTCATCAGCAATCATAAAACAACAACGGCGGGTTTTTGTGCTAAATCAACAATCTAGTTCCATCACTCCCCTTACACCCGCGTAATCCGCGATGATGTTATTTTCGCGTCGCAAGCAGAGTGGACACAAACAAATAAATTATCGCACCCACACCATTTGCATTGTGTTCGATATCAGACGCCCTTTTTTTGTTAGGGGTGTTAGAGGGAGGGAGGGAGGGGTCTGTTGGCTGTAGAATAAAAATACTTTTCTGCACTACCAAGGTTCGTCTATAGCACCCTCTGCTTATTTCCTTCAGTTTTTAAGCTTCCTTCTTCGTCCCTGGCATTGGCCGTGAATAAGGGAACGGATTTTTTTTTTCGTTTTTTTTTTTGGCTAAAGGTAACCACCACAGAAACAGATTTAAAATACGACGTATCATAACGGCCAGAGTGTGCCCGTTTGCGGGGGGCGCGTGTTGATGATCGTTGACATTGGTTTGACACCTCTCACCAACAGCGTGGAGAAGGGCAGGGGAGGAAGGGAAGTGTTGCTAGCTGCACGTGTGTGTTTTGGCTCGCGACCGGGTTTTTGGCAATAGAAGATATCACTGCCCCAGGCCAAAAAGGTTCGATTTTTTTTTGACGGCTGGCGGCACGCCTGACCTCTCTATTTCAGGGTCACAGAGGGTCATTTTTGCCGGGTGTTGTGGCACGCTACGCGGCCAGATGAGAAGATACAAGAAGAGGCGACCACCTGCACTTACCCGATATGTTTGTTGCGTAGTTTGATTGTGTCCGCTTTGGGCATTGCTTCCGATGCGTCCATTTTGGTTTGGGGGGTTTTTTTTTTCGCTAGTTGTTTCGGAGTACTTTGCAGTTTTGTGCACAAAAATGATCGTCAAAACCCGTGAACAAGTAAACAGGGACACTAAACGTACGCGAAACACACTGAAACACGCAGGATACGCGGGAAAGGATACACTTCCTGGCGCTGTACACACATCGGCAAACGGTCAGCGACAAGAGCGACCAACCAAAGTCAAAACCGCCCGGCGTGCGGCGCTCTAGGCGTGGGATCGGCTCTGTGAGAGAGAGAGAGTATGACACTACTCAGCACCGAACACCGTACGGCGGATGATAACGTCAAACTGAGGAGTCGCAGCCACCGTACAGCACTATTTGTACTCGCCAAATTGCTCTCGCACCGGCACCGAACCTCGGACCGTTCGGGTTTGCCCGCATGACAATCTTGCCTTTGCCTCTGCCTACCCGCCTTAACGTTCCGCGCCCTTGTTCGATAGTCGGTCGCTTCCACTTCAAGAAAGAAAAAAAAACTTTATCTCGTGCGCTTTCGGCTCCTGCTCCTCCACCGCTGTCTCTCGTTTGCTCTTCCGCCTGCCACCATATGGTTTGAAGCTTTTCCTCTTGTCAACGAAAAATCCGGGGGGAACCGTATTACAGCCGGTTTTCAGGCCGCTTATAGGGCTTGTCCACTCCATCCTCTCCCTTCCCCCACTCCTCACCCCTCAGCTCTCCATTCCCAAACAGTTTAACCCGCCAATGCACTCCAGGGTGGCAATCTAGGCCCCAAAAGGCAGGAGCTTACTATGCAACTGTCGCTGTGGCCTAGTCTCGCCACTGTCGCTGTGTTTGTGTCTATAAATCCTTCTTGCTTGTGTGCAGGAAATGGGGGGGGGACAAAGGTTGGTAATCAGCCGGTAGATGGGAGGGAGTGGGAGAGGGAGAATGATTGACAGACGGGGCCCGGTAGTGGATCACGGTAGCTTTAGCAGATACCGCCGCACTCTAGGAGTGTTTGATTATTTGCTTGCTTATCAACATCTATTTTAATGTGTTGTTATTGTGTTTATTTGACCAGTAGATGCCCCCCCCTTACCCGTTACTGCTTCAGCTCCGCTAGGAGAATCCGTCAATGTGCCGTGCCCGGACGCGTACCTAGGAAACCATGTGCCATGTAGACTATATCAAATTAAAACAGAAAAAAAGCCAAATTAAAAATGCTTTTTTGGTGGCTTTTTAGCTTCCTTTCAAAAAAAAAAACTGTCAAAAAATAAATAATTTATCTTTCAAATACTAAAATCATAATGCGCCTGGAAGTATGCAATAAGCTTGTTTTACAAGCATTTTTAACTAATTTTTGAATTATGACATAAAATTATAATTTTTATAAAAAGCTAATGTTACACCAGACAAAAGTAATAAGAAAATATAAACAATTAGACGACACCCAGACGGCCAGTGATCTAGATAGTGTTTTTTTTTCGCGAAGCATGGATGAAGGAGGCAATGACACAACATTGATTATGTTGTGGAAAGAAAAAATGAAATAATCAAACAGGCTTGATAATGCAAGCGTTAACGCACGTCAGCAACCTGTCTGACCCCCCGGCTGAACGAACTCATCGAAGGGGGTCAGACAGGGTGTTGGACATAGTATTCTTTTTTTTTTTTGGGGGCTGGTTTGGCTTTTTATTAACAACAAAAAACATTTGTCCGGTTTGTTACCGGGTGTGAAGTTCCACTATCAGCTATTGGGCCACCTTGAGAAACGCGTCGTCGAACTTTGGGTGTGTGACCGGTGTACCACCAAGGAATCCTAGAGCAAATCGTAGCAGAACAAAAATACAAACTCTTGCTAGGCGGAGGCGCCCGTGCAGAAAAGGCGTGTGCGCGTTTTGCCCATTTACACCCCACACCGTTGAGTTCAATTTTTCAATCAACATTCATAAATCGTGCGATAAATAGGGCACAGCACCACTTCCACCAGCCCTGTCTCTCCCACATCCATCGCACGTCTTTTGCTAACCGGTGGTGATAAATAAAGCGCAAGGCGAACAGGTAAATATGTTTGCTTTCGCTCACCCCCGCATGACGGTGCACATGTATATGACAGCTCTGCACTTGCTAATCTGCTGCATCCACATGTGCGTATTGCAGCGAATGCAACCGCGTGCGTCCGCGTGGCGCTCGACAAATTGCGGCTTTTGGTATTAATGTTCTGCAATCTTGCCTGTACCTCCACACGTATTTGCTTCATATGCTGGCTGGTTCTTTGTTTCGTACACGTGCATGGATTAGAAAGACTTGAATACTTGCCATGTTTAAGTAACGTTGGTAATTTACCTTCAATTTATATCCGTTTTTATGTCTTTAATCATTAGAGCCCAAGAATCAATTTCAAAAGACTTATCAACTCCGACCTCAATTCCTCACCGTTCGGTTCTAGTTCTTTAAGGCTCTTCTTATGTAAGATGAACGGTTACTCCTTAATCTGTAATATGGCTCTCTTTACGACGTTTTATCATAACATGGTCAGAATACCTGAAAACTCTACTCATAACTGCATCCGATTCGATCCAATAGGTGATCTTCTACTCCTCTTGAACATAGACGTCCTCCGTCCTGAGTAACGTTCAACGTCCGGGATCCGGTTTATGCTGCATTTCGTATCTTGACTCCATTCTTCGGAATCACAAGAAGTTTGTGGAGTGCAACTCCCTAGAACAATAGGGCTACCAATTACTCCGACTCCGCGTATGAGAAATTGATTCCGACTCTGACTAAAACCCAAAATTGACTCCGGAGAGTCCTGTCGAGTCCGGGTCATTCCGAGTTCGAACGAGTCCGAATGGGTCCGATCGATCCCGGATGAGTCCGGATGGGTCCAGATGAGTCCGATCGAGTCCGATTAGTGATGCCTCTCCTCCCCGCTCACTTCTGCCGGAGTCATTCCGACCAGTGGTGGAACAAGCTTCTCGGAGGCCCTAAGCGGAATTGTAATTGTGACCCCAAAAGACCTAAAGTAATAGGTCGCATTGTCGATAAACTGAATAAGCTGACCGGGGGGGAGTCATTTTTGGAGGCCCCTACTGGACCTGCTCGGGGCCCCTAATCGGCGTGCTGAGAGAGAGATACCGCTAGTCAAACACACTCGCAAACCTGCGGTTTTTAAGGAAAAACAACCCATTGATAATGCCGTGGCCTCGGCTGCCCGCATCATTCCTTGGAAAACGCTCGTTCTAGGTTTGAAGGGGCCCCTGGCTGCTCTGTAGAATTAAGCGAGAGGGTTTAAAAATTCCACCTCGTCACCTCCTTTGTGCGCCAAACCACCGCCGAACCTAGATGGCAGAGTAAAAAAATCACATTGTCGTAATCTTGGGGCCCCGGCAATTCCTATGATTCTTTGGAAAACGTTCGTTCAGGGTTTTAAAGGGACCTCTAGTGTTCGAGTTCGAGCAGGCAGTCGATGAGCCGGGGGGGGGGGGACTTCTGGTCGGGCTTCGTTACGTATGAAATGTTCTGTCGTCTTTCGGGGTCCCTCCAAGCGACGGGACTCCTAGGCGGCCGTCTACTCCATCCACCATTAGATCCGCTAATGATTCCGACTCCGATTCCAGCTGGCGACGGAGTCGGTCCGATGTGATTCCGGCAAAATTTATAATTTAAACATCACTACTACTAATTTCGCATCGCTTAGGTTGATACATGAAGTAAGATAGTGTGATAGCATCATCACAATCCTCAAGGTTTCACGTTTTATTCGAGTGTATAGCATGCGCCCAATTCTTCAGAATTCCTGAAAGAGTCGTCTTTGCTCAGTCTCCTCAATTGTGTATGGTTCTCCTCTTTCAGTCCTTTTTCTAGTTACGCTATAGATTGTCCGTAAGACAGAGCTGCAGACAGTGGCGGATCCACGGTAGACGATGTATCCGGCCGTCTAGAGCCTCCTCGGTCAGGGATTCCTTGAAGAACGGAAATGTGTATGAATGTTGGTAGCAAAAGGCACACTTGCCAACACGGCGACATTGGACAGGGGGGTCACATGGGGACACCTTTCTAATTAATTAATTGCCACATGATTGAACCCCTTTAAATACTCCTTTAAAGCATTTTCCTACTAATCACAGCAATAGTATTTCATTTTTTTTAGTCTTTATACCTATGCCTACATTTTTCACGCCATAAATGATCGAGAGTACAGCACAGTTTTTCGTTTAATTGCTTTTTTTTTTATTCTACGAGCCTTTTTTTTCATTCTTCGCTCAGCGAGCGGCGACGAGTGTGCGAAAGAATGAGAGAAGTTAAGTGTGACAGCCGCTTCGCCAATTATGGTTGTGTAGGTGTGACGCGGTAACGCAGCCGAAGAGGTAATGATAATGAGATAAGAGAGAAATTGCGATCAGTACCGATCGGACCGCGATACATTAGAGTTATCAATAGAAAGTGGCGTCCTTGCTTTGTAGAAAAAAAATATGAAAGAATTGTTTTTTTTTGGTGATAAAAAGTGGTATCCTTTCCTCGTGGATCGTATTCCATTGAAAGAAGTAATTAGTAGAACAATTCCGTGTGTTAATGTGTTGTTAAACTGTGTGCAAATTGTTGCCGGCCGTCGCTTGGGTCTTTCAAATTTGAAAATGCAAGCTTTTAACCTGCAAATACTTTCGGGAATCATAATTTTCATCGCTCATTGAATGAATCGATTGCACAAGATTGTACAAAACACCGTAAAGCTTGAAACAAAACCCGATTAAGCGAAGTGAAATTGCAGAAAGTGTATCGAGTTAGTGCGCGTCCTTTTTATCCGCCATTTTGTCATTTCATAACTCTTTGTCGCGTCGATCGTGGTAGCGCGTGGGTGTTAGTTTTCGCTAATAAATCCAATTTGGAATAAAAAAAAATCAAATTTTCGGTACATGCGGTGGAAAGCGGCTTCCATTCTTAGGAAAAATCGGAATTGTTGGTTTTTTTTGGTGAAAAATAAAGTGATCTATATTTCTCAATGAGCTTAAGGTTAATTGTGTGAATTTGTGTATCGAAAAATGTGGCCTTTATAGGCGATTGTGGTGTATTAAATGTGTCTAAGCGCATTAAAATGTGTATGTGCGTTTGTGCAGCAAAAAATGGCAACTTTTGGTTGCTTTTTGATGAAAAAAGTGATCTCTAAGTGTGTGGCTCCAAGTGTTGCTAAGCGCATTGCAGTGCGTTTGTGCGCAGAAAAAAATGGCAGCTTTTGGTTGCGTTTAGGTGAATAAAAAAGATAAGTTCTTTTCTCAATGAGCATATTGCTTATTGGGTAAATTCGTATATCGAAAAATGTGGCCTTTATAGGAGGTTGTGGTGTTTTTTAATGCGTGTATGTGCGTTTGTGCACCAAAAAAAAATGGCATCTTTTGGTTGCGTTTAGGTGAATAAAATAGTGATGTCCTTTTTTCAATGAGCAATAATTGCTTATTGTGTAAATTTGTGTATCGAAAAATGTGGCCTTTATAGGCGATTGTGGTGTATAAAATGTACCTAAGCGCATTGAGGTGTGTATGTGCGTTTGTGCACCAAAAAAAAAATGGCAATATTTGGTTGCGTTTAGGTGAATAAAATAGTGTTGTCCTTTTTTCAATGAGCAATAATTGCTTATTGTGTAAATTTGTGTATCGAAAAATGTGGCCTTTATAGGCGATTGTGGTGTTTTTAATGTGCCAAAAAGCAATGAAGTGGTATGTTAATGGCAAGAAAAAAAATGCCAGTGTGTTAAAGCAAAGGGCCCGTAAGAAAGTAAAGTGCCCTGCGTTCAACCCATCATATAACCCGGTAAGTAAATCACATTTTATCAGAAACATAGGAAGTAAGGATTTTACTTGAACGACAAAAAATAGGACCGTTTCTGACAGCCGTGAGTTTATAGCATAGTACGGCGATGCAAATTATCGTAAATAAATTAAATAGTTTACATACTGTATACTTTACCACTACTATATCTACTAGAATTTTATAAAGAACCTCCTTTTGACACATGTTATGAAATGATGAAATATCTTTTTTTTATGGATGGAAAAAAACTATTAAAACTATACTCAAACACTGAACCAATGAAGTTAGAGACGGTTATATTTTGTTTTGTTATTTCGTTTGCATTTTATTTTTACCTTTCTTTACGCCTTTTTGTTTTGCTTCACATAAGACACATTTCAAATCCACTTTCAACCGGGATACACATATGCACGGGGTTGTAACGCACATTTCATATCCGAGCAGAAACAGATGGTTAGTGAAGAGAGGTAGAGAAAGAAACGTTTTTTTTGCGCCCTTTTTGTGTTTTTTTTTGCGTGTGTGTGTTTTCTTATTGTTTTGTTTCACTATCTCCCTCCCGCGATACTGTGAAACTCAACTTAACGACACTAAACGGATAATACTAATCGAACATATGTATAATCAACTTTCCGCAGCCTGGTTTCACGTGACAGTTTATCTTCTGCTACTGTCATTCTTCTATTCGGTAGATATTTAAAGTATTGCAACGCCTGCACGCACACACAGATATGTGCACGGTGTGCGGAGAGGGGGAGAGAGCGCGAGTGTGTGTTTAGTTGATGGGTGGGAGAGAGAGAGAGAGAGTGGGAATGGGGAAATTTATTGTATAATTATATCGATAATATATTCTTCTCTTAAGATCTATCTGTTCTCTCTTTTTTTGTTGTGCGCATTAAAATATATATTTTATTTATATTTATATTTCCTTCTCTCTTTTACCGAGCCAATGCTTGATAAAAAGAAAACAAAGGATAGATGGAGAAGGGGAAGGGGGATGGAGGGAAATGAGGCGCACGAGCATTAAGTTTAATAAAAAAAAGAACATACGAAGATCACGTTCGTGCACACACACAGACACACACACACACACGGCTGGCACAAAGGTTTATCTCTTTTGGATTGCTCTTATTGCTTTGAAGGTGCAACAGGTTGTTCCGTTGTATGCAACGCCCTAAAGGACAATTATTGTCCAATAAACACACACACACACATGCATACGCAGATTAAAATTAGACACAAAAAAAAACTCAAAGAATAGAAAAATATTTGCAGCTCATGATAACGTCTCTTTTCGTGTCGCTTTGCCTTCTGCTGTGTACCATTCTGTTGTCCCACTGTTACTTTCTTTCTTTCCTGTTTCCTTATTATATCACATTCACCAAAAACCGCCAGTATGTGGTATGTTTTATGCATTTTTTGTATTTTTTTTTCTCTTTCGGTTTTCTTCTCTATGTTTGTGTGTTTTTGCTTTTCATCATTTGCATGTCGCTTTTCATGTATTTTTTTTTTCGTTTTGTTTTGTTTTGTTTCTTTTAAAAGACACTTTTATTCTTCCTCCATTACGTTCTCTCTTGCTTCGCTTGGCTAAACGCACTTAAATTGCTATTTCACTTCGACATTTTGTTTTCTTCTCTCACAATATTATATTTGCAATATCCTTCTATAATTGTGGGCACCGATTTGTCCCGATCGTAGCTATAATGTAACTGCTGTATGAAACTAATTTCGCCAAATTTTGTTGTGAAAATTTTCACCCCAATTTTCTACACGGTGAAGAAAGCGAAGGGAAAAAGGAAGGGGGAAGGGTGTTACGATTGCGTCTTATGCTGCCGGAAATTATGGTTTTTTTCTTCTTCATGCGCCATCTATCAGAATAAATGGTGGACGAGAAAGAACGAACAAGCATGAGGGGGTGTGTGTGGGGTGGAGAAGGAGGGGATTCGAAATGAAAAGAAGAGGAATTGATGAAGGATTTATACTGCGCTTTTTTTTGTATGATAAACACTGTGCGTAACTGTATGCATGTATATATGTGTGTTTTTCGCCTTCCGCTTGCGATTGTTCAGCCTTCGTGTTTTTTTTGTTTTGTTTTTATATGTTCATGATTAGTCAAAATGAGATCTATACAAAGTTCCAGGTGTGTGTGCAACTACAGGGCACACACACACGCACATACCAGTAGGCTTCCTCCACCCTCCCAACAATCCTTCGTAATTATTAAATCTTTCACTCTCGAAATACTTTAAAAACTGCCGACTAACTCCATCTCCGTATCCCTTCTTCTAGCAGTTCCCACCCCCCTCTCGGCGGTCTCTTTCTCTCTCTTTCGCACACACACACATACACGCTGATGGGGAGGGTTTTCTATTGTAACTCGGAGGTTTTTTTACTTTTGCATAATCTTGTGTAGTGATTTAAGATTTTAGTAGTTTAGTGTATTGGTTTGTTTTTCTTCTTTCTTCCCTTATTTTCTTATTTATCTCGCAAATGCTTGCCCTTTTTTTTAAGATTTCATCTCTCTTTCGTACGGATTCTATTTATTTCTCTGTGTGTGTGTGTTTGCTGTTTGATTTCGGTAACGTTTGTAACTAGTACGTAACGTGTAACTACGTTACGGCAACTGTAAGACGCTCTCCCCCCCTCCCCCGGTGTATTGCGCTAAAATAGCATTATATTCACTATTTGTTATACGATTCTTCTTACTATCTTCTTAGTATATTGCAGTATTGCCTTCGGTTTTTTATCGCCTCGGTGCTATCGGGTCTTTTTGGGCTTTAATTTGCATTAAACGTTGTCTTTTCGCTTTTAGTTAAATATCATTCATCGTTGAAATTGAGGTCGCATTCAGAAGTTCCACACACACACACACATACGCAATACAGCTTCCAACGCGTTGGGAAAATTCCGTGCGGAAATAAAACTGGTCCAACTATGTGAAAAACCAAAAACAAATTAGGCGTTAGCAAACAAGAGTAAAAATTTTCTAAAATAAAAAAATAAGAATTGTTTTTGGCTTAGACGCGCACCGTATGTACCCTCCCCCCCCCCCTCGATCCCTTCAAACGGCACTCATTTCCCGCACTCGCATCAGCAGGGGTGGCAGTATGGATAGCTTACAGTGAGATGCGATAAAACATGACCGTTACATAGCTTAATGTGGGGGGGGGGGGGGGGGTTTGCTATAAAGACTTATTTTCAATGTGTTGCTATAAATCCTACTACCAACAACTAAAGTTTCTTCGTACGATAACCACTTGAGATTGAGAAGAATGTATTTGTGTTACCCCCCTCCCACTCTTTTACAACAATTTCTCGCACGCGACACAAAGGTCTCAATCGAGTTAAAAAGGGTGCAAAATGAGGCTTTTCTTACAGCAAAAGGTTACATTATTTTTTTTTTTGCTAAACTTACATCATTTATATGTAGCTGAATAAATCAGTCCTAGCGCACAACGGGACGAGACGACTCTACTCACGCTCTCTCAGTCGATCGAAGGTGTGAGGGAACCAAATAAAGTTTTGTTTTGTGTGTGTGTGTTTTTTTTATTGCATCACTTAAATATAAGTGAAATGCATATTTTTTAACGTTTTTTTTTTGTTCTTTTTGCATCGGTTTTGTCTTATCAAGGTATAAAAAAGAGAGAGAGAAGGAAAGAAATAAAACAGAAAATATAAACCTACAGTACAATTTTATACAGAGTTGGTAAAAAGGATGTTTAAATTACCAAAAAAAAAAACAAATAAAAAAAAGCAAAACTGCTTGTAGAAAAATAAACGCATCCGCAAGACAGAATGTGGCACATTTGATTCTTAACTGTTTCGTTTTTCCCCCCCTTTGCAATACAATTCGATTGATTCGAAGCTGCAACAACGGCGCATAGCAATTATTTCCTCTCGTTTTTTATTTTGATTGCCCCGATTTAGGTGAGCAAGCAATGGAATATTATTAGATAAAGAGGTTTCGTCGAAAGAAATTCGAAACACACACACATACACGTATTAAACGTCGTATCGTCTCCGTACGTTGGGCAACACATTTAACCAACCTAAGCTTTACAGAATGTATCGTCGCACCCCGGCTTAAGAATATGTTGACGATAGTGGTTTCATATTGTGCAAGAAAACACACGCCTAATCCCTTCACTTGGCACCGGGTCGGGCACTGATTGCTGCCGGTACGGAGGCAGCAGCAGCTGCAGCCGCACCGTACCCAGCAGCCATGGCTGCGGCGGCGGCAGCGATCGGGTTCGGATGCTGTGCCTCCTGCAACTGCACACAGTTTACAGTCATGTTCGAGAAATCGACCACGATCGGTGTGGAGATGACGTGATGGTTGACGTTCAGGTTGATGCTTTGTTGTTGGGGGTGGGTGGCAGCCGCTGATGCATTTACCGCAACCGTAGCAACCGTTGTTGGGGCTGCTGCGAGTGGTTGCGGTTGTTGCTGTTGCTGGACAGATGACTGTGGCTGCGCGTGGGCCGGTGCTGTGTGATGCGTTTGATGATGATGATGGTGATATTGCTGTTGTTGTTGATGATGTTGTTGCTGCTGTTGTTGCTGCTGTTGCTGCTGTTGTTGTTGCTGTTGCTGAAGCATATGATGATGATGATGCTGGTGTTGATGCTGATGTTGATGTTGATGCTGGTGCTGATGTTGATGCTGATGTTGATGTTGATGCTGATGATGATGCTGCTGCAGCTGATGGAACTGGAAAAGTTGCTGCTGCTGCTGATGTTGCTGTGGGTTGTGTGGCGGTTGCGTCGTCATTTGCGTGAGCGGATGCGGTGCACATGGTGGCAGCTGCTTATGCATATGGTGGAGATGCGGCAAATGATGCTGTGGTGGTGGGGGCGGAGGAGGCTGCGGTGGTTGCTGCTGGGCAGGATGATGCAGGGTAGGCATCATCGGCGGCTGCATTGTGCCGGTACCGGCCGGTGTGGGCATCGGCAGTGGTAACTGTGCCGCACCCTGTGGTGGACCGGCCGATTGTTGTTGTTGACGTTGCTGCAAAAATTGCTGCTGTCGGTGTTGTTGCATCGGGCCAGCGGTTAAACCGTAACCGTTACCGGTTGGTAGCGGGACGACGGAATGTTGTTGNTGCTGCTGCTGCTGATGTTGCTGTGGGTTGTGTGGCGGTTGCGTCGTCATTTGCGTGAGCGGATGCGGTGCACATGGTGGCAGCTGCTTATGCATATGGTGGAGATGCGGCAAATGATGCTGTGGTGGTGGGGGCGGAGGAGGCTGCGGTGGTTGCTGCTGGGCAGGATGATGCAGGGTAGGCATCATCGGCGGCTGCATTGTGCCGGTACCGGCCGGTGTGGGCATCGGCAGTGGTAACTGTGCCGCACCCTGTGGTGGACCGGCCGATTGTTGTTGTTGACGTTGCTGCAAAAATTGCTGCTGTCGGTGTTGTTGCATCGGGCCAGCGGTTAAACCGTAACCGTTACCGGTTGGTAGCGGGACGACGGAATGTTGTTGTTGCTGTTGCTGCTGCTGCTGCTGTTGTTGCTGTGCATGCGTAAACAGATGGGTGTGTGAGTGGTGATGAGCATGTGTATGGTTTGCACCGAGACCGGCTACAGGCATTGTTGCTGGTGCGGTCGACAGTTGACTGAGTGCCTGCGACGAGACAGCAACCGTTGGTGTTGGTGGATAATGTTGCTGGTGTTGATGCTGCTGTTGCTGAGCTAGCATTGCGACTGTTGCTGCTGCTGCAGCCACTGCCGATTGTTGCTGATGTTGTTGGTTATGCCCCGCTGCGCTGTGATGATAGAGATGTTGCTTAGACGGAACTTGTTTCTGTTGTTGCTTTTGTTGCTGTTTCGGTTGATGTTGTTTCGGTTGCTTTTGTTGTTGCTTCCCAACAACCTGCTGCTGTTGTTTGGATCGTTCCATATTTGACTTTTCTGAACAATGTTCTGCGAGTTGCTTCATCACGCGTTGCGGTTCCTGTGGTTGATGGCGCTGTTGTTGTTGTTGTTGTTCTGCTGGTTGTTTCGATAAACGGTGTTGCTGTGCTGTAGGATAGTACACAACATTTGATTCTTCGCCACCGGGTACCTTGCTTGCTGCAACATTTCCCACCATCGTACTGTTTGCTCCATTCACGATAACAGGCCCTACTACCACGTTGGAAGCTTGCATATGGCTCGGTACATCTACTTGTGCTAGGTTGTGAACAGCAGCAATCCGTTGCGGTGGTGTGTCGTGTTGAGAACCACCATCAATCTTACTGCCAGCCGTCAGTATCGTACGATTTACGCTTGTAGAAACAGTGTTACCTCCACTAGCTTTACGTGAACCTGTCCCAGCATCCGTTGTGGATACTAATTTCCCACTTGTTACAGCACCGCTTAAAGGTGGTTGGGTAATATTTAGCTTTACATGACGCATTTGCTGTTGTTGCTTTGTTGTTTGTTGCACAGCTACGGGTGGAATTATGCCTACCGCAGCAGTAGTAGTGGAAGCTGTCGTTGTTGTTTTCGGACCCATCGATGCAGCTACCAGCAGTGGGTTAAGGGTTTCCGTCGCGTTAGCCGTTGTTGGTACGGAACGGAGCGTAACGCCCGTTACTGCACCGCTCACAATGAGGCTGGAGCTTGGTTTACCCGGTGGTAGAACCGCATCCGGGGTCGGCGGTACCAGCTGCATCTCGTCAAAAATGATCGCCGACGATGGGGATACAATTTGCGCATTGGCACTGCCTACCAGCGAGCAGGACGATGAGGTTGACGCTGGTGGCGATGAAGTTGCCACCGAGACGGTAGCGTTTGCGTTCAGCGTTGCCACGTCGCCGGCGGCATGACCGTTGGTATGGTTGATAGGTGTGGTTCCGATTTTGCTAATACTATAACTGGGCTCATTGCTTATACTGCTGCAACTGTTGGATGTCGCTGCCGATGCAGCCGTTGCTGCTGCCGCCGCTAGCATCATATTCAGCTCCGATCCAATCGAATCGAGTCTATGTCATTTAGAGTTGAGTGCGGCATTTATCTGTGTCCATAATTCTTTCTTGCACGACTTGGACCTATTTGGCGGGGGAAGAGCGGTACAAAGGGAATTAGGTTAGAAATGGCTAACTTTTAACAGAAAAAAGCACTATTTTACACGTACCGTTTAATTGATTGCAACCAGTCCTTAAACTGAGCATTACCTTCCGGTGTAATTTGGAACGCATTACGCGCGGAAAGGATAGTGCTGGTAAAGTCCTCATAATCCGCTATCGTGAGATGGTACAGCTTTTGATGAATACATTGGAAATACCTGACACGATTGAGAAGAATCATTATATAACTAATCGCCACCAAGAGTTTATGGGGAAAACGGGCTTTGGAAATGCAAACAATACTTACATGCTCTGGCACTTGCTCATGAGTGGTGTTAGGGCAGACCGGAGATGATGCATCACGAGCGCAGGATTGTTCCGTGAGAGATAGTGTGCCGATTCGATGGCAACCTCGTGCAGTACAAACGGGCTGACGATCGAGTTGACGACGCATACGCAAAACTGATGGAGATACTGTGTGCCGAGCTTCTTCGAGATGCGCAGCAACCATTTAACATCCTCACCGTACGGTGGGTTGCGCGCATACTTCGCCTGTGGCCGATCGTCATGGACGCGCCGGGCAAGTGTTTCCAGTGCCAGCATGCCCGCATTGTACGTCGCGAGCAGATAGCGCAACTGTGCCGTGTTGGAATGATGCGGATGACGGGCACGTGCCACCTGCCCGCTCGTATTACCCGTACCGGACTGGGGCGGAAGGGGTTGTATCCCTGTGCCGGAACCACCGGTTACGGTGGCCGGCCCGTAACCAGCACCGTACGGTGGTCCACCAACACCAACACCATGCTGGGGACGCATGCTATTGCCGCCGGGGCCGACGACCGGCATACCGGCGGGGACTTGCTGGGCCGGTGCCGGACCTTGCGGTCCACCCGGTCCCATTGGGCAGCTAACACCGCCCTGCTGCTGGGTGGCAGCCACGGCCGGTGGCATCGGTGGTGCTAGCTGCGGTGGTCCCTGCGGTCCACCGACCTGTACCGGTTGAACGCCCGGCAACTGTTGCTGATGTTGCATCGCAGCAGCAACGGCCGCCTGTGAACCGCCGTAGAACTGCTGCATATTCGGTGCCATCGGACCTGGATTGGTTGGTGGTCCTTGCGGTTGTACCGGTACCCCAGGTACCGCCTGATACTGAGGCGGTGTACCGTATGCCTGCGGCGGCACACCATGTTGCTGCATCGACTGATACGCGGCAACGGCGGCAGGATTCATCGAGCCTAACGGTTGCTGGGGTGGTTGCTGTTGCTGCCCATACCCGACAGCCGATGGTTGTGGTTGCTGCGGTTGACCACCCTGACCACCGGGCGGTGGCGGAGGCGGATACTGAAACTGGAGCGGTGTTGCCATATACATCTGGTGCACCGGATTCGTTGGATGTGCGTACTGGAGCGTGTTCTGATGGTGATAGATAGCAGCACCGTAGCCGTAACCACCGTACGGTGTCATACCGATCGGTGCCAAACCCGATACGGGCTGATGCTGATGCGGTGGGTACGGTTGCTGCGGTGTACTACCACCACCGACCGGCGGTGGTACACCCCCCGCCGGTCCATTACCGCCCGGTTGCGATGGAACACCGCTGATCGGTGCACCGAGGACACCACCATCCGCACCCGGTTCCATTAGCTGCATCAGATTGACAACCACATCATGCTGTTCGTCCGGTTCCATCTCACCGCCGGGCGTGTTCCGTAGATACAGCTCGTACCAGTACCGTGACACCTGAAACAGCACCTCCGGATAAACACCGCCGCCTTTCGCCGCCGTCTCCACCATAATGCAGGCACGCTCCAGCATACGATCACTCTGCTCCTTGCACTGCAAGATCGCGCGCTGTATCTCGTTCGGATTAAGGGCGGCGGCATGCGGTAACACCGACAGCGCTAGCTCAGCCGCCGGATTCACCATATTACTGTCCCATCCGCGGGACGAGGCACGATCCGCCATACCGGCCGCTTCCGGTGGCGTTAGATGGCCCTCCCACGTGTCGATTAGAAACGATATCGCCGGCGCACCAATGTCCATCGCCTGCCCGATAATCCACGACACGTGCGACGAGTACGTGCGGGACAGCCAGTTCGGGCTAACGCAGTTGTGCAGCCCGAGCGCGTACAAACCCAGCTGGAATGCGCACATGTGCAGGCCACGGTGCGGTCCCTGATGGTTCTGGGTGGTGGTCGCCTGCGTAAACAGTGACGTAGCCGATGTGCCGCCCGCCTTCGTCAGCACATTCTTTGCCAGCTCGAACATGAAGTGTGCGCTCGCCTCCGACGGTTGGTTCGGTATGGAGGGATACGCCCGCTTGCCCTTGTACCGTGAATCTTTCGAGCGGGTCGAGGTTACCGAGGACGTCGCACCGGTTGTGACCGGCGCGGTCGATGAAGTTGAAGCACCACCAGCGTTCGCATTGCTACTGCTGGTGCCGGTACCGGCAGTCGTTGTGGTCGCACCACCCAACATTCCCGACCCCACATTCGAGGTGGTAGTGGTAGTGGTGGTGGTAGAGGATGTTCCACCGCTATTGCTCGAACCGTTCGCATTAGTGGTGGGGACGCCACCTAGATTCAGCGCACCGATGCCTGCCTCCACTTCGGCGCTGGTACTGCTCTGCGGTCGGCTACTGTTCGCCAGCCCAAACTCCGAACCCTGAGATAGATGGGAAGCCGCCACCGAACCGACCGGTTGCTGTTGCAGCTCGGCGCTGCCTGTGCTGCTGCTGCTACGACCACCTCCATTCCCACCGTACGGCTGCAGCTGATGTGGATGATGGTGATGACTACCGCCACCATTATTGTTGCCCGCCTCATACTCATCTAGCCGCAGCTGAGAGGTTTGGCTGCGCGTTGGCGGATTGTTTGAATAGTACGACGGTAGCAGTGGCGTTTTAATCAGGACGTGAATTTCCCGATCGAGCAGCTTCTCCATGATGCGGCAAATTTTGCGCGGTTCATCCTTGTAGTACGAAAGCAGCGTAAGCGCTAGATCGCCGCGCTGCCGCCTGGTGCCTTCGCACAGCAACGGATGTTCCGCCTCGGAAACGTTCGCCTTCAGCCCGAGCGCTGATACGGCCGCTTCGAAGCCAAGGTTTTCATCGGTCGGATACCGACATACGCTGCTCATCATCTTTAACCGATTTTCCCTACCAACGACCGACGGCATAACGAGTGCATCGAACAGAAAGCTGGCGAGCATGATCGGTAGCAGTGCTTCGCCGCGCGATTTCAGCGTACCGTCGCGCAACTGTTCCGCCCGGTCCCGTATCGCTTTCAGCTCCTCGTTGCCGAGCGGGATGCGCTTGAGCAGTGCGAGCAGATCCGACTCCTGGTTGGCAAGCTTCACCTCCAACGGTTTGGTGCTTGCCGGCGGTCGTGACATTTCCAAACCGAACAAACAGACGCGAAACGCCAGATGGTAATGTTCCGAATTTTCCGCCAGCACCGTACAGAGGAAGGCGCACTTGGACAGTGTAGCCGATGCGAGCACGCTCAGCTGATGTGAGATCGGGTTAACGTTGTGCTTTTTGCCTTTCTTCTTCGGCGGCGGTGGAAGATCGATCATTAGGTTGGGCGGGTTGGCAAGCATTTCCGACGCAAGGCGCACACCGAGCGTACACGCTTCCCGGCCATGCCCGTGGGCGTGCAGCCCTTCGGCACGGGCAAACAGAATGTCCCACGCGTCTTCCGTCGGTTTGATGTTGGAAAACATTTGCTGCTGTTGCTTCGTGTCGGCCGTACCGCCGTGTGGTTGTGCCGCCGACTGGTGCTGCTGTTGTTGCTTCGGTCCTTTTTGCTGCTGGCTAGCGGTGTTTGTGTGCTGCGATGTCGATGGTTGAGGTTGCTGTTGCGTAACCGTTATCAACCCTTCGGCGGCGGCGCCGGCGGCTGCAGTCGCTCCGTCCGCAGCTGTGTGTGCAACATGATCAGCACTGTTGAGCGCGTCGTCTGGCGAACCGCCGCTCGAACCATGTCGTTTGGCACTGGTGTGTTTGGTGGCGTTGGTCGCATGTTCCGACTTACCGGCACCGGTCGACTCTACCATGTTCAGCACCTCGTACAGTTTGATGTTGCCCGATATTTCGTAATTGTTCATATCGTTCAGGATGCTATTTTCGTTGCTCGATTCGCTCGACAGCGAACCCGTACCCTCGGCGGCTACCTTCTTCTTCTGCAGCAGATCCGTCGTTGCGGAGCTGGACGAAAGGGAGGTGGAGGAGGATGACGAGCTGGAGGAAGAATTGCTAACGCTCAGCAGCGGTAGGTTTGGATCGACGGCGCCCACCGTCCCGGTACCACCGATGTCACCAACGTTTGCACCACTAATCGGCAACACATTGCCATCGTCATCGTTCTTCTTCGTCACATCGCCCGGTAGTTGCAGATAGTGTTGCAGCTTGTCGTCCGCAACCACTGCCAGATCGTCTTCATTTTCACAGAATCCTTCACTGCTCACGCTGGAACGATTACCACCGGCACCGATTGCATCACATCGCACACCAACGTTACGCGTACCGACGCTGCCGCTGCGACTCGCTCCATCCAGCTTTGCAACCGATGTTCCCGGCATTGGTTTGCCGGGGTCGCCTTCCGCNCTGGACGAAAGGGAGGTGGAGGAGGATGACGAGCTGGAGGAAGAATTGCTAACGCTCAGCAGCGGTAGGTTTGGATCGACGGCGCCCACCGTCCCGGTACCACCGATGTCACCAACGTTTGCACCACTAATCGGTAACACATTGCCATCCTCATCGTTCTTCTTCGTCACATCGCCCGGTAGTTGCAGATAGTGTTGCAGCTTGTCGTCCGCAACCACTGCCAGATCGTCTTCATTTTCACAGAATCCTTCACTGCTCACGCTGGAACGATTACCACCGGCACCGATTGCATCACATCGCACACCAACGTTACGCGTACCGACGCTGCCGCTGCGACTCGCTCCATCCAGCTTTGCAACCGATGTTCCCGGCATTGGTTTGCCGGTGTCGCCTTCCGCCGTACCGGCCTCGCCGGCACTCTGCTGTAATCGATCCGGTACACTATCGCTGCTACTATTATTACTAGATGAGCAGTACGTTAACCGGTCGCGATGTGCTCTGCTACGATGATGATGGTTTTTGCTACCAACATCACCGACGCCGCTGCGTTTGCTATTACCTCCGCTGTTGTTCGCATTATCGTCAACGGATGGATCGTAATCGCCCGTACTACCGCCACCAATTCCATGACTGGAGCTTTCGTTTCTCTCCGTACTACCTACATTCACAGCGCCGTCAACGCTGACAGCCGCCGCGCCGCTTGTCGATGCTGTTGAAGCAACGGATGCTGGCACCAGTCCAGACGTGCTCGGACCACCATGCTGCTGCTGTTCCACTGTTCGTGTGCTGCTTGTCGCCACGGTCGTAATGTTACGGTAGCGATCCGTACTGCCACCTACCAGGCCGCCAGTAATGTTCGACGTGGTTGGCATCGAAAGATTCCGTTGCGGTTGCGGATAGTCGGCATGGTAACTGTGATGATGATGGTAATGGTGTACCATCATCTGAAACTGTTTCACGTTCCCCTGTGACATAGCGATCGAGGCCCCGGTCGCTGTAACCTGCGCCGGCACGGTCGTGTCGATGCGCGTGTCACTGTTCTGCTTGAAGCAGGTAAACGGGCAGTGATACATCGGGTTCGTATCCTGCGTGTGCGTCACACCTTCGATCGGATAGTCCTCCCAGTCGAGGTAGCAGGCTTCGATCGCCGGCTTAAACCCGGCAAACAGTTCCGCATCGTTGCGCAGATTCTGCTGCTGTTTGCTGCTGTGCGATGACGAGGCAACCATATTCTTTGCCACGCGGTCCAGTATCTTCAGATGCCAGGTGGTAAACTGTGCGTGCAGCATATCACGCTCGTCTGGTGCGAGGCCGGGATTTAAGGCGGCAAGCCGCCACAGCACAACGATTTCGTCGCAGAGCGAAGCGCACGCGTGCTGCGTAGCGTTCAGGTTGCTGTGTGTATTCCCATGCTTACCACCGCCACCGCCACCACCACCACCGCCGTGCCCATTCGAGCCGACCAGCAGTGCCAGCTTGATGTTGAACCACCATACCAATATCTGATCGCATGCCATCACCTCCTCGGTGATGATCTCCAGCAGCCGTATCGCGTTCCGATCGCACCGGCGGTACATCTCGCGCACGATCGACAGCAGATTCCACATGCCCTCCGGTTCGCGGCCGCGCAACGGCCGGAGCAGCGAACTCCACTCCGCCGCGGCCGGTGGTGCCGAGTTCGTCAGGTAGTTAACATCGCTGAACACCATCGGCGTGGGCTGACAGAACTTGAACAGTATCTTCTTAATATTATCGTGCAGCGTCTTCTCGTCCAGATACCAGTTCGTCTGATCGTTCACGGACGCACCGGCGGTTGGGTCCGGCGCACCGTACACCGTGTTGATCGTCGTCGGCTGAGCGCTGAGCAGCTCGTCCAGCAAACGTTGAGCGATCGGCAGTATCTGCTGCGACTGTTCGCTGATCAGATACTGGGCGAATTTTTGCAACTGTTCGCGCTGCAACCGTGACAGCGACTCCGACACTGGTGCCCGTAGGCTCACTTTGGTAGGCTATAAGGGGAATTTGTAGAGATTTTAATTACTATACGGACTCTGTACACACACTCGCAGGACTTGCTGCATGTTTACTTACACAATGTATCCGATAGAGGCAGACGGCGACCACATGCGAACACCAGTAGGTGGTGGGTAAACACGTGCAACTGCACGATGAAATTTTTCGCCTATCAAATGTGACCGCCACGTTGTACTGGTTGCGCGGTTGCGTCTGCACGACCGTCGCCGACAGATGGAACCCAATCTGGAGCGGATCCTTGACGGCGCGGTTTTTGAACAGCTGCTCGCCGCGATGAAACTCGTCGGCGGAGCTGTTCGCTAGGCACGAGTACAGCCGTATGTCCTCCTCGTTATCCGGGAAGCTCCAGAAGGCGATACGCAGCATGATTGGTTCCGGCACTGGTGGATACATCTGTTCGACCAGCTCGAACGGGATGTAGAATGCGACGCAACGTGCGGACAGCTCCGTCAGGGAGGTTGGTTCTGGAAGTATTGGGGGGGGTATGGATTAGGAGAGTTGCCACAACCGCGGGTTCACCCGCCGCCCGTTCAAACCAAATCCGACACTTACCACCCTCATTGAATCGACGACCGGAACCACCGCCGAACGAATTAATCATACCGGCCGGTTTCTTCCAGCCGCGCCAGTTATTACACACGCTCTCCGGTTCGGAGCTCCAGCTGCACAGTGAGTCCTCCTCGAACCGGTCCGAATCCTCAAAGCTGAACCGATCGATTTCCTCCGCATTCTGGTTTGCCACGTTGTTGTTGCTGTTGTTGTTGTTGTTGTTGCCGGCGTTATTATTTTCCCGTGCATTATTACCACCCGCCGCCGGCGAGTTGTGATGGTGGTTGTGATTATTACCGCCTCCATTGCCACCGCCGGCACCGCCACCGTGCTCTAGCGGGTTCCATTCCCCGATGCCTCCATCCGGTTCATTATTATTGCTATTATTATTGCCATGGTTTTGCTGCTGTTGATGATGGTGCTGGTGAAGATGATGATTCACATGCTGCTGATTGCTATTGCCTGAGGTGGATGGGTACGAGGAACCAGCACCGCCCGTGTGACCGGCCATACCGCCCGCTGTCGACGTACCGGACGCTACTGGGACATTCCGGCTACCGGTGGCCGCCGTTCCCGGTTGCTGGCCGGCGGATGTATTGCGAACGTTAGTGGCGCCGCCGCTGCTAGTACTGCTGCCGACTGTCGACCCGACGGTGGAATGCGATGTCTGCGGCTGCTGGCTACCTTCGTCCGCTGGTGGTGATGGCCGTTCCGGTCCACCACCGGCACTGTTCGAGGTGTTCGCCAGGTTTGTTAGAACGTCAGGCGGACGGTCGCAGTACAAACGGGTCGCCCACCACACGTTGGGGGGGGGGGGCACCGGGTAAAACACTCCTCCGCTTGGACGTTTGTGCGTGTGTTTGCTTGGGAAGCCGGGCCGATACGATGGTCGGAGCAGTGTATTACACGCGGCCACTTACACTAAAGGTTACACTACTGACTTTTTCCTTACCGTATACCCTCCTCTCCACCGGCAGACCGCGCGCCGTGGAGGGGGATTTTTACACGTTCTGCGGTAGATACGCCTTGGTTACACACGCAAACTCGAATGTTTTTTTTTTTTTTTGGGGGGAGAAATTAAGATGGGCTCACTACTGAAATAGTAACACTGGTTATGATTTTGTTGCCATATATTTTTTTCACCACTTTAACTCTTTACTACACACATCAAAATTATATAGATTTGGAAATTAAATCATTTTAAGTGATTTATTCTTCAAAATGGAGAAGTAAAGTTGAAGAAAAAAAATAAATAAAGTGGATTTTTATAATATTTATACAAGATTTTCCCGCAAGCAGGACTTTTACTATCCGGCTAAAGGATAAATCAAATCAAGGAAAGTCAGAAATGGGAATCCTAGACCTCTCCCTGGGTTGTAATCCCATATAACAAACAATAGTTAGCAAAAATGAAATAACAGAGGAACGCGACATCAAATGCTGAAGGGAAAATTAAAGCCCCTAGTTAAAGTGTCCCCCCCTCTACACAGAGTAACGCAATCTCTGTTTTGTTTATAAGCGCGAACGGCATCTAAATTGTTGCTCTTGTATTAGCTTGTTAGCAGCTTAACAGCTGGCACAGGATTTGTGGCTATTTTGTTCAGACACTCTGGTGACGTAAATCTTCTATCACTTGTTTTACAGTCCGTTCATCCGTCATCCGGAGGTTTTTTTGAGGGGGGGAGGGGTGTTTCTGACACAGCAACGGTTAATCGCTAGGAAGTTCAAATCAGCTTCACTCAGGGAACTCACGAACGAAACAGAACACAATGTCCACACTCTTCACGCACACGCACACCCGTCGTTGGATCACGATTTTTCAAAATTTGCAATATGCACACGTGCACACGTGTCTGTGCTCACTGGAATGAATGCTGGAAGTAGAGAAAAAGAAAGGAAAAATGAGTTAATTTTTATAAAATGTTAATGTTAAAATGTTAAAAATGGGGTAATGTTTTCTCCCAAAAAGTCGTCTGACAAGCAAAGAAGGAACTCGACTCATTAACTGTCAAGTATAAACGAAATTTCATATTTACGTAGTGTATCGCAGGTACTATCTGTCAAAAGTAGTGTCATCGAGGTAGTGAAGTGTATTTGCTGCTGGTTTATATTTTCATATTCAAATCTTCACACCATGCTGTGAACGAAGAACATATGTCCAAACATACACACGTTTGCATACGACCACATAAGAAAGACAAAAGCTGTCAGTGTCCGATTGGCTTTACAAAACTATTGAATTTGTAGTTGCTAGAATACAATTACCGTAAAAGCATTTATTTTATTCGATGTTAATCATCGAAGCTTTACTGTCAGCGCCCAGCGTGTTTCCTTCCTCAGCCTTGTTTGTCCGATCAGCTGAGTGCTAAGGGGTAAATGACCTGACAGGAAGCTTTGCAACAAATACTATTGTCCGCAGTAAATCCATTTGGGTCGCGCTGTGACAATAAAAAATCTTTTACTATTTTATTTCAACAATTAAATTCACGATGAGATGTTCGTTACGGCAGTCATTATCGTTTCTCGCCGTGGCACAAACACAAAGAAAATTCTGGATCACTGGAGAAGCTTCTAGAAGTTGAAACATATCTTTTACCCTTCCTTTGCTATTGGTTGGAAATGTTGAATTTCGGGGGGGTTTTTGGTAGCAAGATGATGTATACAAGAGAAGGGAATTTCCTGCTACACACACGCACACATGTATCACGCAGCAAGGAACCGAATCGTTACCGCAAGAGAATGCAGGGTTCGCCAGTAGAATTTTTTGCAGGGATTCGAAAAGAGAAAAAAATCTGTTCGGGATTCGACTGATAATGCGTATTCGACTGATAATGCACTGCGTAACCAACATTTGCTATTTCGGAAAAGCCTTTGTTTGCGCTGTTGGGTAACCCTGTACGTATCAACAAACTGTATCTCTTGTCCTCCGTCCCGATGATTGAAGGATGAAGATAAAGGAACGGAAAATCTTAACCGTCTCACCATCACCAAAAGGGAACCAGGGGATGGGGCAAATCAAACAGCAGAGCATAAAGAAGTGAACGGAAGTGACAGTCCGGCTCCGTACAGGCAATGAACTTTGCCGATTTGTGGATCATCATCGGGAGATCGATGTCACCCCTAACAAACGCACACTCGGCTCGGTGCAAGTGTACCCCCTACCCGTCTTGCACACATGTACTAGTGATGGGTAAATTCGACAAAAAAACGGAATCGATGACTCCATCAATTTTGGAAGCGGCTGCGAACGGCTCCGACAGCTCCGGATGGCTCCTAACGGCTCCGGACGGCTCCGACGGCTGCGGAGGGCTCCGACGGCTCCGGAGGGCTTCGTTGGCTCCGGCTACCGACTAGCGACTCCGGACGGTTCCAACGGCTCCGGTTGCCGACTAGCGGCTCCGGGCGGCTCCGACGGCTCCGGCTGCCGACTAGCGGCTGCGGACGGTTCCAACGGCTCCGGTTGCCGACTAGCGGCTCCGGGCGGCTCCGACGGCTCCGGCTGCCGACTAGCGGCTGCGGACGGTTCCGCCGGCTCCGGTTGCCGACTAGCGGCTCCGGAGGGCTCCGATGGCTCCGGCTGCCGACTAGCGACTCCGGACGGTTCCGACGGCTCCGGTTGCCGACTAGTGGCTGCGGAGGGCTCCGGATGCCGACTAGCGGCTCCGGAGAGCTCCGATGGTTCCGGCTGCCGACTAGCGGCTCCGGAGGGCTCCGATGGCTCCGACGGCTCCGGTGGGCTCCGAGGGCTCCGACGGCTCCGGAAGGCTCCGACGGCTCCGGTTGCCGACTAGCGGCTGCGGACAGTTCCGACGGCTCCGGCTGCCGACTAGCGGCCCCGGACGGTTCTGGACGGCTCCGTCGGCTCCGAACGGCTCCGGATGCCGACTAGCGGCTCCGGAGGGCTCCGACGGCTCCGGACGGCTCCGGACGGCTCCGACAGCTCTGGAGGGCTCCGACGGCTCCGGTGGGCTCCGAGGGCTCCGACGACTCCGGTTGCCGACTAGCGGCTGCGGAAAGTTCCGACGGCTCCGGCTGCCGACTAGCGGCCCCGGACGGTTCCGGACGACTCCGTCGGCTCCGAACTGCTCCGGAGGGCTCCGACAGCTCCGGTTGCCGACTAGCGGCTCCGGAGGGCTCCGACTGCCGACTAGCGGCTTCGGACGGCTCCAGACGGCTCCTGGCGGAATCGTGGATTTAACCTAGCCGGAATCGGAGCCGGAGCTGTCATGCTCGGAAGCGGTTCGGAGCTATGGATGCGATTCCGAGAACCCATCACTACAATATACGCGAAAGGAGACGCTTTAAAGATTTACTTCTCGTGTGGGGTCGAACATGTTTTGCTCCGAAGAGCGACAAGGCGTTTTTTTACGACTTTTGCTTTACGACAGACTGGTTGTCGGAGCTTGGTAAACAGGGTTGTATAAACCTTGGTGCGTTAAAATCTCTCCTCCTACTACCCCCCCCCCCCCCACCCTTGGAATGACCTTCCCGGATACAATTAAAATATTATCAAAAACAATAACAATAGAATAAGTTAGTCAACTTAAAAAAAAGACAATGTGATAAGACTAGAACAATGCAAAAATAACGACCTACCGATTGTTAGTGTAGGACAATTCGTGAGATGCACTGTACACACACACACTCACTCACACACACATATCTCCTTGTTACCACACGTAAGGACCATTAACCGTCCCCAACTCGAACCGTTAGTTCCTTGCACTGTGTTTTTTGGGTATGTGTTCGTTTACTGTTTTTTTTCTCATCTCTATCATGTTTATCCTTTTTTGCCTTCTCCAGCGTTTGCCACGAGCTGACCTTTTGCTTGCTTTTGCATTTGCCCTTCACGTGAAGGAGCAAGCAAGCACACAACAGCAAAAAAGAAACTTTCTATTGATACACAAACACGAGACGACATACGAGGGTGGGGGGAAGGGGTCGTATAGTCGTGTTTGTTGTTTGAACAAACAAAAAAAACACACACAGAGAAAAAAGGACACAGCATGTTCCCCATGTCTAAGTTGTTTTAGGGTTAAAAACATGTAAAAGATCAAAAACAATTTCCTTTTTTTTTAGATGCTTTTCTCAATTTTCGTTTTTTTTTCTCTCTCGCTTACATGTAAATACTTTCCCCCGTTCGTATCTACATATGTATCTAGGTGTGTATGTGCGTGTGAGTGAAATTCTTTTCGTTCATTTTTCCCTTATCTGTGTCATGCGTACAATGTGGCACACGAAAACGAGTGAAAGGATACTAATGATCTATTCCTTTGTCCTCATTGCATAGCACAAGCACACACTTACACTCCTGCACACACACACACACGCATACACCAAAAACCCGTAGACGATAATCGTCTTTCGTTTCGGTGGCGAAAGCCCTTGCCTAGCGCTCCTTCTTGCTGCTGTTTACACCAGGGGCGATAAACTCCAGACCGCGTGGTATGTGGATGGAAAAAAAAACAAAAAGTGACAAATTTTTTTTTCGTTTTTTTTTTAAATGATTCACTTAAATATAAGGAATGCACTGTAAAGGACAACTTTCTCTGGGGACCGTGTAGCACACACCGGAAAATCATTTGCAGCATGATTTCAACATCATAAAAATGGGTAACCATTTTAAATGCTTTCTTGCAAGCATACACCTCCCTACTTCCCCCCCCCCCCACTCCCCACCCACTGTAGTGTATATGGTGCCCCCCTCCCCCCCGGCTCGGATCTGTTTTTGCACGTAAAGAGCACCCGCGGCCAAGGAAAATAAGGCCGATGCCTTGGGTCGGTCATCTGCCCTTGTCGCTAATTGACGGTACCACGGCGGTACCAGCAGCTGCAAGTGCACTTTCACGACGCAACAAGCCGGGCACACAACAGTGTCGTGCCGTGCATTATACGTTTGCTGTAACGAACAGGGGTAGCACGGGACGCGTCATCATAACCTGTCCGTTTACCGGCACGACCATTTCCTTTTTTTGTTGTTGTTGTTATTTTGCTAAATTCACCACAATCGTCTCTATGAATTGCCATCTGCGCAAAACTACGCAACATTCACCGTGGACTTTCTTCCGCAAAGAGCATACCGGAGTGTGGATTTATTTTCAAAGAGACACCTTTCTTGGTTCGTTTGTTTATTTTAACGCTTTTCCTGCGCCTTTACACAGTACAGTGGAACGCCGATTATCCGGGGGCGGATTAACCGTGCGCCGAAAATTGACAGCTGTTCGTGGATTTCAACGAAAACAGGCTTCGTACGACATCACTTTCATCTCATCGACCGGTACGAAAGTCGTTGATCTAGTAAATAGATACCGAACTTGATGAACATTAAGTATCCTAGTACGAACATCATGACATAAAAGATTATCCTTTTAACGAATCTTTTGACATTAGCACATAGGCAAAAAGGTAAACAAACTGGATAGCTGTCAAAAGATGCGTATTATCTAGTGGTGGGTGAATCTGATTCAGATTCTTGAATCTGAACTGAATCTTCTATGAACTTTAAACTGAATGAATGATTCTGAATCTGTGTTGTGAATATTCTAATGTTGGGTGAATCTGATTCAGATTCATGAATCTGAGTGAATCTTTGAACTGAATGGATGATTCTGAATCTTCGTTGTGATGATTCATGAATCCGCATATAATTATGAATCCTAAGAGTTCCGGGCTAGGGCGATCATTTATAGTGGTCCCTCAATTCCCCGGTCAGTATTTTTGGAATAGGTCCCCCCTCCCCCTTCAGGACTTTTGGAACAAATACTCCCTTCCCCCCTCCCGCTCAGCACTTTCAATTTAATTTAGTTGGCAGCGAATAATGAAAGATTCATGAATCTTTCAGCATTCATTCCAATTTACGGTGATTTATAAACATTTTGGGAGCCGGCTCATGATTTGATTAACTCTTCACTGAAGATTCATATGAATGACTCTTTTCAAAAGATTCGTTTTATCGACTAACCCCCAGGAAATCTTTTCTGCCCAAAAAAAAGTTCGTATCGTGTAAACAGACCTAATTTATAACACGAAATGCATGATGAGACTCCATATAAGAGCGTTTCTATGTATTGGGACCATCATTTTCTTTGTTCTATTTTCTTGCACTACTGCAATTAAACCGGATGAAACTTTAATTTTAATATTAATATTATCAATTATTAAGTATTATTATGTATTACAGAGTAAGTGGAAAACGTTTAAAAGATAACGAAACAGAAACTTGCGAACAGCAAAATTGTCCTTCCAGGGTTTTTTTTGTTATCCGCCATCGTGACGCGTGGGATGAAAAACAGATGGAAGTTTGAATGAGTGAGCGAAGCAGATAAATGTTGACAATAAAGAGATCCAAGTGCAACAAAGATATACAAGAAAATGGGAACAAAAACAACAGATGAAGCAAACAAAAAAAACAACTATTATCCATGAAGCATGCAAAAGCAGATGTGCGCGGAAAGAAAGAAACATCAAAAGAAGGCAAAACGGTTGTGGCAGGGGAGTATTGGAAAGAAAAGAGAGAGAAAGAAAAAAAAGCAAAGATTGTTTATTTGGTCGATCGTTTCTTGTGCACAAAGAACAAAGAAAAGACGAAAACTCGCAGTTTTGAGAGATAGAAATGTTAAGAGAGAGGGAAAACCTTTAAAGGATAGAAAAACAACAATAAGAAACTGATAAAAAGATAACAACAAAAGTAACGAACACGTAGAAAAAAGAAAGAGACAAAAGAGAGAGATAAACAAAAACAGAAAAAAGAAATAGTAGGTAAATACAGCGGAACAACTGAACAAGATAAACAAAAAAGAAAAAAAGGGCCCAACATATGACTGCCTTTTGGGGTTGGGGGGGTTTCTGTTCTGAAGTCTTGTGTTTTGTGTTCTTGTCTTTTTATTGCGTTCGATGATGTGTGTGTGTGTGCGTGTGATAATTGCCCATGCCGAAGGGCTACAATTAAAAAAAAATAAAAAAAACAACAAGAAAAATGAGAGAAGATGGGAAATAGTGGAAAAAGGTCGATTTTACTTTGAGCTTTTTCGTGGTAGAAGGAAATTGAAATGCAAGTGACCATCACTAATGGTGATTCAATGGATGCATCTTCCATCGGTTTCGAGGGTGAGGGGGGGGGGGGGTGATACGTGTGTAATGTATCGACGTGAGTTAATAATAGCGGCGCGCCTTGCACCGGTCACGAACACACACACACACGTTGCACTTGCGAAACAAGCACAATTTACATCTTGCCATTGATGTAGGAGCCATGGTGTAAAAAAAAGCTTTAGTAAATTGCCACTGTGTGTAGGTTTGCTTCCGATTCGGAATGTTGCATTTCCGCAACTTTTTTTTTTCTTCAGGACGGCAAAAAATTTATAATTTGTAGAAAATACTTCAAATTAAAAAAAATTTTTTTTACAAACTTATGTTGTTGTGGTTGAGACTTGGTTTTTTCTTCCCTCATTTGAATATATAAACTTAAAAAGTTGTAAAAATATTTGTTAAACACACATGAATATTTCCCTTTCAACATGTCAATTTCAACACAAATCAAAGCAATGTGATGCAATGAAAGTAACCGTACATGGAATGTAATAAAACAAAAAAAAACAGACAAACACGAAAGACAAAGCAGACGGGATGGGATGAAAACAGTAGTAAAAGCGTCGTCCAGAAAATCCGACAAAAAAGAGGGGACACACCATCGAATAGAGAGGAGGAAGAAGAAGAGAGAGAAAAAAAACGAGCGCTCAATGAAACAGAAGCAGAAGTGTAGCAGTCAACATACACGCATAACCCGCATACGCACACCACCAACGTGGGACGGAATCGTTCGCGTATCGCGCGTTAAGCGCACGCATTATCATCCGCTCTTGCAAGCCGTATCGGGATGCTAACGGCAGCAAGTATGTGTGTGTGTGTGTGTGAAAGGGAAGGCAAAAAAAAATGGTAAATGAAACTGAACTTCTGCGTGTTTGTGTGCGTGAGAGAGAGAGAGAGAGAGAGAGAGAGAGAGAGAAAGTCATATAAATAATTTGCAGAAGCTGTACAACGGTACGCACACACATACAGTGGAGAGCGTGTGTGCGCGCGCACACCCACCACGATCGTCACCAACACACAAACACACACAGGCGCACGCGCGCGCACGCACACGCACAGCTGCACGTGCGGCTGGCTCACCGTTTTGTATTTACTACAGCACCAGCAGCCGCAGTTGTCAAGTTTTTTTCTTTCTTCTCATCTCCAGCACCCGGGGCAGAGCACGTATCATTGCAAAAACGGGTCGTTTCAGCCACCCACAGCTGTAACTGTGTTTTCGATAGACAATTATGCCCTTTTTTTTTGCTCCACGATGCACGATGAGTTTTCTTTCACGCACAGTTTCCTCAACTGCTCCTGTCGAGCGACACTCTTCCGTGTATATATTTCCTCTCCTTCTCGCACACGGGCGAGCGGGGTCCAATCGATCCGGTACGAAACCGTCACACAAACACACGCAAACGCACAGGACCGTATTTTTTTTTTTTGTTGGGACAAAGCTGTATGAATCCTGCCCTCTGTTGGGCTGTAAATGTTCACCCTCACACTAGTGCCATCTCTTTCACACGGTCACCAAGAATGTCCTTGCGGTCACTTGCACATTGCGGGTGTGCACGGACAAAGCTCTCTATACGGACGTGTCTGTGTGTGTATCTGTGTGTGTGTATGCTCATGTGAATTCTGTAGAATTAATCTTTCCTATGGCTATCTGATAGAATTTGTTAAAACACTCTATAAGCAACATAAAAGTGCTTCCATCTTTATAAAATAAAATATATATACAGAAGGGGGAAAAGGGATGGATAGAGGGGGAGTCGGCCAGTTCTAGCTTGAAGGGATGGATTTCGATCAAAAGATTCTTTCCTTGGCTGACAGTTCCTAAATCGGCCTAGGTAGAAGAGACATCGACCTGGTCGCTCCCTCGGTCGCGCGTTCGTTTCCCAACCAAAAAAAAAAAACGCTAATCGAACGAAACAACACATACACAATTGTCCACGACACACTATGAATGTGTATGGTTCAGGCTAGCAAAAAAAAAACCTTACCTTTCTCGTCGTGCGTGAATATCTCCTTCCTGGTTGAAAGATGAGCGATGATGGTTCTTCACCGCCGTTTGTCAATTTTTGGACCAGGGAAAATGATTTTTTTTTCTTTCGTGCATGATGGGGTGGGGGCGGGCGGGCGGTGGGACGCGGGTGTCCCTTGTCCGTTTGATTGAACGTAGTCCGAAGTTCGATTAGCCCCGTGGAGTGGCTGGCGCTGTGGCTTCATACTTCAAAAGCCCACTTTTTTTGTTCATCCTCACACTCATCTCCTCTCACATCTTTTGGTATCCTTACCGTCCCCCCTCCCAACCCTTTTCGGCAGGATACCAGAAGGCGTACGCAGATGATTCACTCACCGTTTCTAAACAATTACGACCGAGCGGAAGATGCGATACGATACGGAAGCTAGCCACACGCACCCGACAATACATCCGTATTTTTCCGCGTACTGACTTCAACTGAGACTAGTGATGTNTTTTCGGCAGGATACCAGAAGGCCTAAGCAGATGATTCACTCACCGTTTCTAAACAATTACGACCGAGCGGAAGATGCGATACGATACGGAAGCTAGCCACACGCACCCGACAATACATCCGTATTTTTCCGCGTACTGACTTCAACTGAGACTAGTGATGTGACCGTACGACCCGTCGGGAACGATAGTGATCCGAGCGAGAACGGTAGGTGCGGTTCGGAACGCGAATGAAAACTGGTCAACATTGATGCAAAGCATTAAATAATTTTAAACTATTTTATTCCTAAATTTGTGAATTTAATTAACTTTTTATGTACAAATTAAACTGTGAGTTGAATTCGCTTAATCTAATAGAACGAATAATTGATCATAGTTGTCACTTTGGATTTCGAAACAAAAACGAAAACTTTCAAAGCTTTTCTGTATTTGCTGGATTGGTTTTGAACACCCGGATTGGATTGAAAGGTGAAATATAATTGAATGAAAAAACTTCTGTTTTATTTAACAAAACACTTTTAATGTAAGTAAATAGAGAGAAGTAAATTTTAATAAAATTTGCTGTCAATATATCACGCATTTTGACGATCTACGTACAAAAGAAACAATTTCGATCCATAAGCTAAAACCCAAACTCAAACCGGTTTCAGTTTGACAGTTGACAGTTCGATGTTGACAGTTGACAGGTCGGTATTGACAGTTGACAGGGTGACCCTACAGTGACATCACATATGTTTGGTTGTCATTTTTTGCACAATATATCGTTGTTTTGGTATTGTTTGGCAAACGCTACACACACGGGCAGGCAAAGGCTTTTTTGGTTGTGGTATTACCCGGTTCAAAAATTCCCTACGTAATCTCATGACGTTTTGCCATCGGTGGTGGCCGTCGTTACGTAGTGTTTTTGGTTGTTCGTCGTTTCACATTCGTCTGTTAATGAAATAAAACCATGCGGCGTTCATTAGGTGCGTCGCTAAACGTTACTGCCGTTACGGGACAAGGAAGTGATGGTCAGTGGGTACGGTTTACCGCCCAATCGTCCAACGTTAATGGTGGGCGTCGGTAAAACCTTTGTCCTTCCGGTGCCCGTTTCAAGTGCCGCTCAAAGCGGAGTAAACCCCGGTCACGTCCGCATCAGCATGGTACGGTAGCGCGCCAAATACCCTGACCCATTGCGTATGCCAAACTTCCGTAGTCCGTATTCTTCTACCCCGGTGCAACCGGTGACCCCGTCTGTTCCGATGTGTGATAGATTGTGCATTCCGTAGATGTTTTATTTTCGTTCCTTCGATTTAATACCAACTTTGAGCTGCGTTTTTGACGACTGTCGGTACCCGACAACAACACATTTCAAACGAACCAGTAGGTAAGTAGGACGACGCAGATAATAGTGGATAAAAGATTACTAAACCTATCTTTACTCGTTGTAGATTTTTTTGCCTGTGTATCCCGGAACGTGTCAGCCAACCACCATGAGTCAATTTTCCAGTATAGCCACGTGCTTCGGTCACGTCGTGCTGGCTGCCGTGACAGGGTGGTCCTTAAAGTATCTGCCGAGCCCGAACACTACGCCGACTGTACCGTTTGTCTGGATCATGCTCTGGTGCCTGATGGCGTACAGTATGCTTGGCATCATCCGTTTCAGCCATCCGCAGCCGGGCAAGATGTTGCGCTTCCTGTACGAACATATCGCTTTACTCGCCAAGGTGTGTCCACTGCCGTTCCTTAATGCGCAGCTGTACCTCCAGCCAGACCAACCGCTGTTCAAGCAACTGTTTCAGAACGGTCTAGGCTACACGTTCTTGCTCTCCGCACTAGTGGCATACGTCCTGTGCAACATCTTCAGCGATCTGAATCGTCGCCACATCGGCGAGTACGTTTCCACCGGCGTACTACTGCTGAATGCCGTTGGCCTTACGCTCGTCGCTTGTAGCAGTGAAAACTTTTGGGCAATGGGACTGGTAGTATCCTTCGTCTCCAAACACTTCCTTTTGCCCCTGCTAGCGGAACGATACCGTATGCCGCACGCCCTCCTCTACACGTACGGATTGAGCTTTTACGAAATATTCGCCGTGAACGCCGTTATCGATGTACAAACTTCCACGATCAGGGTGATGATGTAATCAAGCAAATCCATTCCGCTTATGCTCGGGTATATTTTGGAGCAAACCGAATCAGGTTAAGTAAAAAACATTCTAAACCAAGCCCCAGGGTGCAACAGGTGTCCGATCAAGCGGCAATAATCTGAATCAGATTACTGATTAAGGAAACAATCTAATACCTCGATACGAAAGCGCAAACAAACTAACAAACCGTAGTGGTAAACCGTTAACCAGCAACAGGGAAAGTTTTTTTATACGTTTACTTTTTGCTACAAAAATCCACACGATTGTGTACTTTTGCTTTACGCACAGAAACGCATGAACGATATATATATATATATATATATATATACACAGAAGGCTATTATTATATTCATATACAAATGTAGGTAGTGTAATGTTTTGGGGGAAAAAATGAACTTTTTATTTTGTAAAGAAAAGTGAGGTGAAAATCAAATGAAGGGAATGAACACCTTCTGCTGCCTTTTTGTATAAGTTTAGTCCCTACTTTATCTAACCCTTTTGTTTTTTTTTGAGTATACATTATCATATAACCCTCATAATCACATTAATATCGTTACGGGATCGTTACGTTTTTGATAAGAATTTACAAAAGTTTAAGGAAAAGTTGACTGTAAAGCATGGCAGGTTGAGGTAGTTGCAATTTAAAAAGAAATCCAGAACAGAACAAGAAGTTTGTTTTTATCCTGCTAACTGTGCTATCTTTGCTAAACACGTATGATATTAAGGATACAGCAGAAGAAAAGACATGACTAAGATAAAAGACATCTTCCCCCCCGGCCCCAAACACTGTGTACAAGTACGCCTGACGGCCGAGCCAGTGGCCAGTAAAACGGCTTCATGAAATATATACAGGTATTTAGTACATTCGATTATGGTGTTGTAACGTACAATGCTTCAAACAGGATATTTGATTGTTTACCAGACCAGAGTTTGTTGTAGAGATGTATGAATTTTTGTAATAATTGTTAAAAATCAATGTTTGAAATATATTTACAAAAAAAAGGGAAATATTCTTATCTGATGGCAGTTTATTTAAAAAAAGAGGTTGAAAAATTGAGATTTTTGATTGTTTTTTAAAATTATGATTTGTTCCAGTCATTTAATGAAAAGCTTAAAAGGGCGGATTACCGTCTGGTCTATGAAAAAGTTTGCCAAACTTTTAACGTCAAATCGTATGGGGAACTGTCAAATTTCTGTTTGACAAACTTCGCCAAACAAAATATAGTGGAGCGCCGATTATCCAGGTACCTTTTATCCGGCTGTCCCATTATCCGTGCAGCTCGGAAATGACAGTTCTAAGGGCTTTAATTGACATATAAACTGCAAAACTGATGATGCCAAGAAATGAAAGTCTAAAAAAGCAATGATAAAATTTGCTCAAGTTCGACCAAATAGAAGAGGTTATTTTTGCAAAGTTCAACAAAGCAAATTAACATCTTGCTTTAGAAAAAAAATCTACCCATTACACACTAAACACTAGTATTTATCAAAAATAAAGAGTTGTTCCTATTATCCGTGATATATTCGCTTATCTGACAGGGGCCGAGTCCCGATGAGCACGGATAATCGGCGTTCCACTGTAATTTGTTTGGCGAAAATTTGGAAAGAGATCCTGCCTGAAGGTGACTCCATGTGCTAGTGCGACTTCCGAATGTGTCTCATCTGCAAAGCAAAACTTTAAAAGGGATTTGCCGTGTCCTATCAGCAACAAAGCTCTACTAATAAGCTTGTGTGCTGAAAAGCACAGCAAACGGTAGCTTTTGTAAAGCTCCAGCGAGAAAGCTTTTTCCGCTTGAAGCTTTAAAGCTACAGTGTTTAGTTTAAAACTTCAACTGAACACGATTTATTTGTCGACTATTTTTTTTTGTGTGTACTTAAAGTACCTCTTTTTTTGTTCGTTAATGAACAAAATGGTGGCATATACGCCATTTTAGAGGAAAATAAACTTGAAATAATTTGATTAGTTGTGGTTGCGACTTTGCTTCAGCAAAACGTCACATGGAGTGTTTGGGTCCTATTTGAAGTTTTGACGTTATCTCTTGTCAAATGTTAGTTGACGGACACTAAGGCACCTCTAGTGTACTAGTGTGAACCGTAACGTAGTTAGTGCATGAGTACTGGATGGTGGAAGTTTTAAGGTCAATAATTTCTTCTATCCGAGCGGTTATTTCCACAACGCTCATTTGTAGGTTAGGTGGTAGTGTGTGTGCATATATCTACAGAGAGAGAGAAATAAACTACAATAGCAAAATAAATTGCCGTTGGTTAGTAGTGGCAAGGCTAGTAGTGTGTGTTTGCATGTCGCTACGCTATCGAAACCGGGCAAAACCAGACGCTGGCCGAATAATAACTCTGCAGCAGCTCTACAGCCAGAGCCCCGTTTGCGCGATAGGCAATTTCGAGTGTCTGGGACGGTCCCGGAGCAAATTGGCAAACGGGTGGATTGGAGGTACAAAAAAAGGAGGGCACAGAGGGTAGTGCGAGCGTTATTGCCTAATGCACTGCTACTAATGACAGCGGATGTCAAATCTAACCACTAGCGGGTATAAATTTGTGGTTACTTCACTGTAAAGCAATCGCGCTTTGATTGGACGTTTGACAAGGCGCGTCGGAGGATGGCTTGCAAATTTCCTTTTGCTGTTTGATGTTGGTTGTTTTAGTTGGTGTCGAATCTGGAACGCTGGACGCCATTTTTTTTCGGTTTGCCAAAATGCCGACGGTTTAATCGGTATATGTAGATGTTAATGTATGGACTATAAGAGTAAGTCAAAACAGTTCAATTTCAAAACCAACTACCGGTGTATGAGATGGAATCAAAACAAAGTGAAATAGAAAATTGCTATTATGAAACGATTTTATCAAGCTCAGTTCATTATAAACTTTCTGCGAGGGGGAAATGATGGGACGAGTTGGTATGGGGTTTTGTGGACACGTGGCTATTTACCAGGTCTCTTTAGGTATATAGCGGCACCGGACCATCCCTTGCATGCAATCTGGCAACTTGGGAGGCTGGAATCTTCCATTCCGTCCAGTAATGTCCGGCAGCATATTGACTCATACCGCCGTAATTCTGCCATCCATCCGATTATTTATTATTCTCGTCCTAGTTTCCGGGGCTGGGTCCGGAACATTGTTGCTGCCTCCAGGGGAGCGTGTTTTTTGTGTGTTGCTGTGTGTAGACACAACATATCCTTATCTGCTTATCAAGCCAGCACACCCACAAACACAACTTCGCCCATCTACTAGCAAAACCCACCTTCTCGTGCGGAATATGCCTACGGCACGTTATTGAATTCATTTTACCCGGCACAAAGCGCACCGTGCCACGAACCCGGCTCATACAATTGGTCGCCGTTTGTTCAGTCGCTTAAAATTGAATTTAAAGTCGGAATGAATTTAAATCAATTTGACATCAAGGGTAAATAAACGACGACAGGGGGTAAAAATGGCTGCAAAGGCAGCCGGGACCTGTGTTAGCTTTGTTTTTTTCTTCCTCCTCCGCGCAGCTGAGGTTAAGGCAGAGTGTCCCGGGTGGTGGCCCCGGGATTCCCGAAAGGATTCTGAAGCATTCGTACATGCCGAACATGTCGGAGGGATCGAAGTCGCAACAGTGTATGTGGTGTGTGTGACCGTGTGTGTGTGTGTGGGTTTCCGTTTTCATCAAGATCACTCCATGCATATGAATCTAATTTTGCCGTAGCATCAACCCACTGTTACACCCTAAATCTGCATGAATCGAAACCCCCCCCACCCCGTAGTGTGATTGCGTTCGGAGTATAGGAAATCCCGATGTCATCCAGGGTTTTTTGGGCAGTGCGCTCCAAATGGTGTGGCAGACGTGTACGGGAGCTACACCACGCCAGGAGGACATTAATTAGCTCACTGGACACCGCACCCAGACACAGCCGGCGGTAAACCAGTACCTAGTGGGAAAGGGGGAGGAAATGTTGGAAGTTGGCGGCATATTGAACGAAACTCCAATATCATTCCGTTTTTCAACTTGTAGATTACGGATGTCCATTCTTTGACTCAAGCAACAAATGACAGTCACAGTTTGCTGCAGGCAGTAAAATGCTTCAGGGGAAGCATACGATACACATCGGGGTGAAGCACCTAGACCTAGACACGAGATGTCAAACATATAGGACCTGATTGTAGACAATAGTGGCGTGTAGGGAGTTGTTTTTTAAAGAGTTGCACCTTTCCGAGCTCGATGCAATGAAGAGCATTGAGGATATTGGAAAAAAAGGCAAACACTGCATACTTAGACGAGATCTCTGTGACGCAATTGAAGCGAGCTCCGAAACATCCCATTCTTTACACACTTCCAACAAAAAGCCCAACTGCAAGAAACTGTCAAAGTTTTGTTTGTCCAAGTATATACAGAGACCTTACCCGGTGCTGTTCACCAGTTCGGTTCGGTTAGTTCGAGGTTTATGGCAAATGGCCGTGCACAGTTCTATTTCCTAAAACCCAAAAACACCGACCCAACACCGTCCCGTTACCTACTGCTACTGGGAAATACATATTTGATGAGATCTAAAAAGGTTTTGGAGTTATTTTACCGCCGCTCACCCACTGTACCGGTAATCTTCCTCACCTTGCCGTACGACTTGTGGTTCTACTGTGTTGGAACTTCACGATTTAGCTGGCAACACTTCTCGAGATGTGTTTGGAGTGCCGCATTACGACTGAAGTCGTGTGCGGGGGAGTTGGTGAGAAGGTGCGTGAAACCGTCCAGACGGTGTAAGGAACTCTTCCCCCCCAAAAAAACAAAGCATCGGTCACAATGTGCGAGCGATAGGCAAAGTTCATGAAGAACCAACCTGAAAGGTGACAGAGTGATGCATATTTATGCTGTTGTGCTGTGAGTAAGGCTTTTAGTGCTTCAGAGAGCACTCCAGTTTTTGGAGTACAAGTTTAGAAATCGTGTGATAAAACAAAGGAATATTCACCTTAAGCAAACAACGAATACCTGATGATCAATCGCGGCAATCAGGACATTCTCGAATACCCCTCTTTTCCAACCCTTTTTCCATGAATATTGAGAATACCCAGCACATTGTACATTGCCGTGCGCGTATGTCGCGCGTTTCTCTTGGTTCCCAAAAACTTTGCCCGTCCGAAATTTTCGCAAACCACCGACCGGAATCCATTTCATGGTTCACCGCGCCCAAGAACTGCAAATGTCCATATGTGTCGCACCAGGTTCGAAGTTCCTTTCCCTTTTGTTTCCGAAATGCTTGCCAGCAGTTGGAGTCACCAACCAAAAAAAAAAAGGGGTTGACATTTCGCCACAGCTACGAAAGTACGGACCATTTGAAAAATCTCAGTTCCCAATTTATGGAGCCTGTCGAATTAGAGCCAATTTTTTCCCACTGCATGAAATTGTGGCACACAAATCTTTTGGCTAACCCGTCACACCGTGCGCTGCGTTGCCACGGGGTGAAGAGTTTGGTACCGTTCCGTATCGATGATGGTACTTTGACTGAAATCCACCGGGACTAGTTGAGGCGTCCGAGAAATTGGGAGAAGTGAAGAAAGGGGTTTTGATTGTTTCATGTGTGTGTGTGTATTTACAAAAAAATAAAGACAAATGGAATGAAATTGGGTGAAATCTGGATGTACTATGTTTCTCAATATTCCTATCAGAATTTATCAGATTTTTCTCTTGAAGCTTTGTCTTACTATTTGGGAAACATCCCATATCTGGGAACTGGAGAAGACATCCTTCCCCGAAAGCCCCGTACTCTTGTACTGTAAAGATTGTGAAGCAAAAATAAATCAATGAATCGATGATAAAACAGATACCCCTTTTTTCCTGCCTTTCCCTCAAATAAAAGGGCAAAAAAGGGGTTAGCCACACAAACCAGCCCTTAGATGGCGACGTTGAGGTGAGCCGTAACGAAAACAATTCTTAAACCATGGTGAAATAAAATTACTTCCAAAAAAGCATCGCGACTAACCGGAACATCCGCACATCCGCGGGCTTGATGGTGGACCGGATTTTTTTTTATTATTATATTAAGTCCTGCGAATGTTATCTACCGTGCCGTGGTCTGTATACAGTCGCACGCCGGTCCGCTGGGCGCACTGCGTCTTCTTGGTAGTTATTTGGCAGAGCTAATCGATAAATTGGAACGAATTTTATTGCTTTTCGAACGCAACATCACGAAGCCAACGGTGATTGCTTCATTGGAAGTTTGCAATGAAGCCCAATTTCAAGGAATTATCCGTAAATCCCTGGTTGTTAATGGTATGTAAAATGATAAATCTTGTTAGCTTTTGGACGGCAAATATTGGATGTTTCAGTGTTGGTACTCATATGCATATTGTTTTCGTAAAATGGGTTTATATATATTTGTTTAACCATAATAATTACTTTGCTACTAACATAACCTAAGCGTTGTACTACTCTCTCTAACCCCATTAAATAAATAACGTCTAGTTCTTTATATAAGGCTTATATGATGAACTTTAAACGAAGGAGTTTAGAAGAGCAATGGTGTTACAAGATTCAATGCCGACTTCAGATCTGACTAGATGACTTCTACCTGTCAGTCTGAGGAATAACCTGATGACACACTGACAAGAACTTCAATAAGTTTAGTGGAGACCATGCACTAAGACAGGGTCCTTCAAACTTTTTAGATGACGGGCCGCATTGAGTGGAATAGCCACAGCTGAGGGCTAATCTCGGGATCTCTCGGGAGGGCCTCGCGGACCGTAGTTTGGAGACCCCTGTACTAAGATATGAAGACATGCTACCGGTTTGAGAGAATAGAACAGGAATAGATTATCAACGTTTGATAAACCAATATCCCAAGTCTCTTGATAGGAACTCACATCAATGAGATACCAAGAACGTTATTTGGGCTGGAATTCTCCCTTTTCGTTTGTCCAGAAGATATCCAGAATATTTTTCTGATAGGTACTGAGAGTATACTATTAGTTTACTAAGCAATAGTCTGGATTCTAACAGCTCCTCGAATGCTCTTTTAAAGTCTTTTAAGTATCTCCAATATACTTGAAGATTAGATATTAAACTTGCGACTTGAACTATAAAGAATAACAGTGTCAAAAGAAACAGGCATAGCATTTGAGTAATGTCCCACAGTTGATTACTCCAAGAATTTGTGAGACTGATGTCGCAAAGAGCTACTATTGGAAGATGTTTCTTTTTTGGAGATCCTCTATATCAGGAGCCTCCAAACTTTTAGATGGCGGGCCGCTTTGAGTGGAATAGCCACAGCTGAGGGCCAATCTTGGGAGGGCCTCGCGGGCCGTAGTTTGGAGACCCCTGCACTAAGATATGAAGACATGCTACCGGTTTGAGAGAATAGAGCAGCAGTAGATTATCAACGTTTGATAAACCAATATCCCAAGTCTCTTGATAGAAACTCACATCGATGAGATACCAAGAACGTTATTTGGGCTGGATCTCTCCCTTTTCGTTTGTCCAGAAGATATCCCGAATAGTTTTCTGAAACGTTCTGAGAGTATACTATTAGTTTACTAAGCAATAGTCTGGATTCCAACTGTTTTCTGAGAGGTTCTGAGAGTATATTATTAGTTCACTAAAGAACAGTCTGGATTCCAACAGCTTCTCGTAAGTCTTTTAAGTATCTCCAATATACTTGAAGATGAGGTATTAAACTTGATTACTCCAGGAATTTGTGAGACTGATGTCTCAAAGAGCTACTATTGGAAGATGTTTCTTTTTTGGAGATCCTCTATATTAGTGTCCTCCAAACTTTTAAGATGGCGGGCCGCTTTGAGTGGAATAGCCACAGCTGAGGGCCAATCTTGGGATCTCTCGGGAGGGCCTCGCGGCCCGTAGTTTGGAGACCCTTGCTCTATATCATTGACATCCTCAATACGTTTAGTTCAGAATAAAGCATGTCGTGCGAATTGTACGTTAACATTGAGCAAGAGCTAACTACCGCGAACAGATCAGATCTACTAGATGAAGTATATCGCGCATTATAGCAAAGTAATATCCCATAAAGCTAAAGTGTTTTCCCGGCGAAACAACAACCATAAAACTGGTAACAGCTTCGTATCTGGCTGTGTAGTGTTGCTACCATTGCTCGAATGGTGTTTGGTGGAAAGACTTCACGTTAGGTCACTGATTAATGGCTGCTACTAGTATGATTAATATACGCTCCCTTTGGCAAACAAGCCCCCAACTCCCCGCCAACTACTTCCCTTCCTCCTTACTCTCCTCCTTCGCGCGCATAAGGTGTGAGACATGGCGGACCCATCCTCCCTCACTCCCGCTGGATCACCGTTGCTGACAGGCGCTTCGCAATCGAAAATGGAGAACGGGTTGACACATCCGGAAGAATGGCGTCCCTCATGTCTTCGTTCACTGGTGTGCGTGTGTGTGTTTGTGTGACGATTAATTGTCTCAATTTTACGGCACAAAGGCACGGTTTTTGGCTACCGTCTTCTGCTAACGATGTGTGCCGATTGTTGATTGGATTTTCGAAGGGAAATGGCATCTTCGGTGCCGGTGTCGTGTTATGCTAACAAAACGTTCTAAATCACCACTGCCTGGATGCGTGGTGTATCCTGCCAGTTTCCGGGAAGAAGGTACACTCGGGGCCATTTTTCATTGTTTGCACCAGCGTTCCCGTGTTGCCAGTGGATGGAAAATGTAGAATAATTTGGCAAATTGATTAAGATTAACGAACACACTGGATGGTGCTGTCTAAGCATTCTTCAGCAATCCGCAATAGGAGTGGAGTACACTTTCTTGCGTTGGAAAAATACATTTAAAAACTTTTCGAGAACAAATCTTCGTTCGCTGGGTTGGTGTTGTAGAGAGATGATATTTTTTTTGGTTGTTGCAAAAGAGCAACTATATCATAAACATGCAAAATGCTGCCAAATGCCACCGGCTATAGAAGAGGAAAAAAACATAGTTAAACCAAAGCAAAACAATTACGCTACATATGTGGTATGTGGCACGATAAAATAGATAAAAATAACATAACGCTCACATTCCAACCATTCGCAAACAACAATAGAAACAATTAAAATTCATCACATTACGCATCGAGGAAATAGTTACAGTATCAATAAAAAAACACACACACACACACACACAAAAGCACGCATTATAAAAATAACAATCACCGGAAGAAGATTATTGTGCGTGAAGGGAGCCCCCGGCGGGTGTATGGGTGATAAACCTCACCATCGATATTTGTGGTTTGGAAATCGCTTTTTGTTTTATCAACGCGACCAACGCCAAAGACCGCACCGATGGTTTTCATTTTTGATTTAACCCCAAAAACCCAATGTAACCAGGAAGGAAAAACAAAAGCGATTTGGTGAAGCGGAAGGAGAGGGAGGAAAAGCATGGTAAAGAAAGAGGGAATCATTTGGATCCAGGAGTTGACAAGAAGAGGCGGTAAACTTATGACCCCTATCTGGATAACGATCGTGGATCTATTTCCCCATTCGCTGCGGGTGAAAAGCTTTTTTCCGGTGAAAAATTATATTGGAATTAGGGGAGTTTTTTTTGTTTTAAATAAAATTAATCAATCGGTAATAGTATTTAATTCAATCAGCACAATACAATGCATAAAAAATACAACAAACCAGGTACGTGCACTGGATGTCGTCCATTGATTTTACGAGCCAGTATAGTTGATCGCTATGATTGTGCTTTTTTTTATTTACTCCAGAAGAAAACACGTAAAGTCCGACGCCCCTTACCGAAGGTGATGAAAATAGAGCACTTTGTATGCGGCCGGCATAGGAAGATGCTGTCGACTTCTCCTGACAGGAGCGTTACACTTACCCTGCTTAACATACGAAAACAGTAAAAACCTAGCCCGATGATTTCGATCGCCACTCGGCTAGTTATTTTTGTCGTTCCCGAGGGAGGACTTCCCGTCTAGCTAACTAGCAGCCCCACAGCTACCTGACCGGTCAACGCCCACCATTACATAGGGTGGAAAAAAAATCTGACAAAATTGCAAAAAAAACCATAGCTTGTGACAAACACGGTCCCTCGGTTACTTCTTACAACATCATCCCAATCATAGCCGTCCATCTTGGTGAGTGAGGGCTACGTCGATTATTACCCTTAATAAGCTTACCCTGGAGCGACGGTAAAAAAAAGGTAAAACAACTTCTACGATTATTGCCATTTAAAAGTACAAGTTGTTTTATGGTGCGCCAAGAGAAGAGATTTTTGTGTATATATATGTGCCTTTACACTAGCTACGTTTAGCTCAGAAAGTGATTTCTTTATCCCGGTTTGTTTCATTATATTCGTAGCGCCCGAAAGGTATGCAATGTTCTGTTTCGCTTGTAATTTTTAATGTATTAACCTTAGTTTTAAGCGTTTTTTAAATTATTCGCTACTTTATAAACAATTTTGAAAGGATGGATTATGTATAAATGACTTTTAAAGGTTAGGGATTTTTCTACGTTCCGTAGAAAAAAGGTATGGAAAAGTCATACAACAACTGATTAACTTTAAAAACTAAAATTACCTAAATGAAGCGTTTCCGTCACCATTATTTTACCTGAGTTATAGTGTTATGGCATGGTTCATCTAATGCGTAACGCAAAAATTGCTAATTTTTGACCCCATTCTCCCCATATCGTAACAAAACGTAACGCTTTCAGCATTCCCTTTATCTACGAAAAAAGTTTATCTTAAAGTAACACAAAAATAGCTAATTTTTGACTCCATCCTACCCCCTATCGTAACAAAACGTAACGCTTTCAGCAATTCCGTTATCTACGAAAGAAGTTCATCTTAAAGTAACACTCTTCTTAGTTCCTTCATATAATTTTCATAATGAAGCTAAACTATGCTCATGATGACGGATCTTCCTTAACACTCTTTCCTCTTCGTAGGAAGGTCTTCATATCTACTTTCTGCTGCACTTGTTGTGGAGCGGCCAGAACATCATTTATACAACCCCCTTCCCTCTGTGTAACAAATCGTAACGCTATCAGTAACCCTGCTCCCCCATACCAGCGTTACGTAATGAATGAAGCTTAAGAAACGCTGGATTATGTTACATTTTGTATTTCTTTGCAAAAATTATGTTTGGCAACAATGTTTTTCTGTTATTATAAATAAATTTTTAGTTAACAATTTTTAATCCCTAATCATAGTGAAACAAATAAAAAAAAATAAAATTAGAAATTAGAACGTAGCTCTTTCTGTTACACTAAACAAGCAAAAAACCGGAAGGGAGGAAGGAAACAAAAACTGCACTCGTTTACAGCATATATCAACCGAAACAGAAAATCCGTTTCACCATCAAATCCGTGGCCGGAAGAAATTAAGTGATCATGTTGTACGGGAGCAACAAAAATAAAAGACCTGAAGCACACAGTAAGAGACACTGGGTTGCTTTTTTTTTGAGTGACAATCCCTCTAGGGTGTCCTGATTCGCTATGGTCCCATCAGACGACTTCGAGGATGCGCAACGTTATATGTATTGCACGTTGCACTTTTCGCTTCGCACCGTTGTTAACCTTCCCCCCCCCTCCCTTCCTCCTTCGAGTGAAGAAGGAAAGGCAAAAATGTACACATAAAAATTCAAATTTACATGCCCGAAAACCGTTGAAGATTCGCGAACGCTGATTGTGTGCACAAGTAATTACTGTTGCCCTATCCGATGCCGTACGGACTAAAGAGATTTATTGACAAACTTTCGACGTGTTCTAGTACGGCAGTAGGGTTAAAGGCGAACAGTTGAGATGAGTAGAGAATAATGACCAAAAAAAAAGAAAAGAAAAAAGGTAAACTATTATGGATGGTATGTAAAAATGGAAAGAATTACACACTGAGTTGGTTCCGGTGCGGTACTGCCCGGCGTTGATGCGACGCAAATGATGTTTGTCCAAGGTATTATACATGAAATTTTAGACAACGAAAGGGACCCCTTTTTGCCCCTTTTCGGTATGCATATTGGTGGTATTTGCGGGAATCCGTGCTATGGAATACAGTTTTCACATGTATCGACCACGATACCAGACTCGTTCGCGGTAATTTTGGGCTGAACAAAAAATGAAGGGCGAAGAGAGAGAGGGAGAAGGAAGAGAGGGCAGGAAGGAGTAGGAAACAAATGGGCCCCTCTTTTTATCACTGATAACTACACTCATCAGGGAAAGAAAGAATCGTGAGAAAGGCGCTAGGCCGAAAAAGAAAATCATCTCTTCTAATGCTAAACCAGATCGGGTAAACTGCGTGATATTGCCCCCGTAATAGGGCAGAATGCATCACGCCTGCACGCGAGAAATGGCACGATTTCGCAACGATCAGCACGTCTGTCGAATCATAAACGATAAATGCCCCGCAGCAGCTTGGAAAATCAGCCCCGAAGGGGCAAAAATCCCATCCCGGTGTAGACCAGAAAGGAGAGAGAGAAAAAAAAACCCTCTGGCAAGGGGCAACATTAAAACGAGGAATTAAAAAAAAAAAAGAAACGAAAAAAGAAACGCCAGAAAGAGAATAGAGCAAGCGACGAAAACATTAAAAGGTATAAAAGCATATAAAAACGCGCGAACCCCTAATGACAGCAAAAGGGTTGTTAACATCTCTATAAATGTTGCACACACGTGCAGACGGTTCGTGTCCCGTTCGCGCGCGTGTGTGTGTGTTTGTTCGATTTGGAGGATTTAATTTTTTTCTCTTGTTGTTGTTGTAGCCAAATTGTTGCCGTCACTTGGCCGTAGAAAAGTGGATAGTCACCGGATGAACTAGCGCACAAGAGAAGAAAAAATACAGAAAAAAACACACACACACACGTAAAAACAAAACTCAAATCATCACATCAATAAGGAAGGCAGAGTTGAGGAAAGCAAAGTTGTTGCAAAAAGAAGAAAAAAAATCGCAACCGTGTGACTGGCAAATAAAACAAAAAGAAAAAGCAACAAAAGGGTAACAATAAAAAAAAAGAACACATAAGGACACGAACACGAAACTGCACAAAGTGTAATATAAAAGTGAGAGAAAGTGATAATAAAAGCGATCAAAAAACGGGAGTACAAGAGTAGTGAACGAAAAATAATAAGCAGCAAATGGATGGAAAAGGAAAACAAACGCGACAGGGCAACAAAAAAAAAGAAGGAAAAAAAGGGGTACATGAATATGACATAACAAGAGAGGACAAAAAGTTAAATATGAAACAATCCGTCACACATAACATGGGCGCGTCGACAGCGGCCCGGAAACATGCAAACGAGAGCATGCGGTAAAGGAACGGGGTGAAAGTGGGACGAATGGAAAAATGTGTGGAAAAGAACAAAAGTACACAGAGCCGGGAGGGGAGACGGGGGAGGGGGGAAGGGGGGAGGGGGAGATCGACCAGAGACCGTGATATGTTGCGCTGGTTGGATCCGTTGCAGCAGGCACACAGGATACCTGGGCGAAGATTAATTTGCTTACTGAAACGTGTACACCGCGCGGAAGGATAACGGTCGCCGGTAGAAAAAAAGAAGCCACCGGAAGGGGTTTGAAAAACAAAAAAGGTAAAACAAATCAAACGATGATGATGGTGAGCGAGCTGGGTGAGCGAGCGCGGATGTCATTTTCGATGTCATTTCGGTCGATCAAATCGTCCTTAGTCTGTTTGGGATGGTTTTTTTTGTGTATATGTTTTAACTGTATGTAGCTGGGGACCATTATTATCGAATATTTGCATCCCCGGTGTTGCGTGGCAAATTTTTGTTTGCTCAGTAAACAGACGGTACGGCGTAACGCTCTGCGATTCATTTAGGATGAATTATAGAAGCAGTGAGGCGTTAGGGATTGAGTTTGATGCGTAAAGATGTTAATTGTTTGTTCCCTTTGTGGAAGCTGCTTTATTTCAATGCGATAGTTTGTTAAAGGGGTGATATACAGTTAGTATGTTTGTCGTGTCTCAAAGCGATGCACCAGGCGAAATCTTAGATCCTCGTTTTGTCTATCGATACTCAGAAATTCTTGGAGACCTATGAATTTATTGACTTGAAATGTGGAGTACATAATTTGTGCACAATATACTAAGTACTCATCTTTAAACGTGCTTCCTTGAGGAACAGCATGGATCCGAGGGAATTCAAGAACTTCCTCTATTCTTCAAAAAGAGATCCTGCGGATGCTTGTTGATATTCAGCTTCTCAAATAATTCTCAGGATTTGGGAACAAGAGAAATAGATGACTGCTGAGTAATTGACGACTTCTGAGTAATAGACGACTTCTGAATCTTCCTAAATGCCACCTCAAAGATCTTGTCCCGAGTTCCATACTGAATCAAACTTCTAAGTAATAGACGACTTCTGAGTAATAGACGACTTCTAAGAAATTCACGACTTCTGAGTAATTGACGACTTCTGAGAAATAGACGACTTCTGAGTAATAGACGTCTTCTGAGTAATAGACGACTTCTGAGTAATAGACGACTTCTGAGTAATTGACAACTTCTGAGTAATAGACGATTTCTGAGTAATAGACGACTTCTGAGTAATAGACGACTTCTGAGTAATAGACGTCTTCTGAGTAATAGACGACTTCTGAGTAATAGACGACTTCTGAGTAATTGACAACTTCTGAGTAATAGACGATTTCTGAGTAATAGACGACTTCTGAGAAATAGACAACTCCTTAGAAATAGACGACTTCTGAGTAATAGACGACTTCTGGGTTATAGACGACTTCTGAGTAATTGACGACTTCTGAGTCTTCCATAATGCCACCTGGAAGATCTTGTCCTGAGTTCCATACGGAATCAGATTTCGTCGGAAGTTGTTAAGCTGGGTTAGTTTGAGGAAATTCTACTAAATCTTAACTCTGCGCCAGATTCTTCAGAAGCGTTAGAACTCGTTTGGTACAAGGTGTAGATAGGAGATTATATGCTGAGTGAAATACAGCACTCGGAGATCCTGATTCATTAACTGATGTCTAAAGCCAATTTTCTTGGAAGTCCTAACCAGTGAAGTGGACCAGATGTTGTAAACAGTTGACTTTCAATCTTTTTTTTCGATAACTTTTCCATATTTCATAAAGTCCTTGCAACATGTTGAGATGGTAGTGTAAATTAGTGTATATTCGTACCTTTTGCCGAAGAATCACATTTCCAGCACTAGCTTGGAAAATGTCTAACCACAGCCTTACTATTCCATTTCCAACCATTAGGCGATAGCGGAAAGTACACCAATCATTGATTGGTTTTTGGTGTGCGCACACACCCCCCCTGTCAGTTCCGAAACCACCTCCCGTCATCCCGCTCGTTGGTGTTGATCAGTTTTTTTTTGTTTTTCGCTTGTTTTTCCGCGGGTGCGGGTGAACCGGAGGGGGGAATGTTTTCTTCCATCCATCGGTATTATATTTGGCCGGGAGTTTTTCGATTCGACGTTCGATGTTGCATTCCGGTACACTGCATACCGCTTGATGCACAGGTATGGTGAGGGGGGGGAGTTGAGGGGAGGATTGTGGCCAGTTGTGCTGCGTGTACTATCGGGGTGTTATTTTTTGCTTCCCTTCAACCACCACCTCACCAACCCCCTCCTCCCCCTCCCCACCGGCTACCCTCCCATTACCACCATTAATGTAGCTGGGGGTGCGTTCCGTGTGTTACTGCGCTTAGCCACCCTTTCCACCCCCCCTCCCTCCAAACCCATTTCCCGCCCCGTCCATAGCTAGTGCAGATATTGCAACCGAATAGTGGAGGTTTTCCAAACTGGATGTGGATTTATTTCGCTGTCATGTTGCTTTTAGAGGTTTCACCGCTTTTATCCGTACCGACCGCGCGCACGAATTATAGTGCATCCGATGCACTGCACGCTCGGTGTGGTGCATTTTGGATGCGGTAGACTTCCAACTCCCCCCCCCCCCCCCCCCCCCCAGCCCCCGGGAAAGTGCGGAAGCATTTCCCATTTTTCCACCGTTTTATGTTACGGTTTGCGATTAGCAAGCAATTAAAAATATAGAACTACGCTACGGGAAGCAATCGCCATGATCGGGGCTGATGTTTGGAGGGGGTGGGGTGGAAGGTTTTTTAGCCGTTGCGGTGCCCACCGATACACCAATGCCCGCCATACTAACTGGGGTGTGCGTGTGTGTGTGCTTCTCTTATTTTTTTTTTGTTTCGAAAGGAAGGTTTACGCACCGCCAGCGCTTTGCTGTGGCTACACGCAAAGCCACAAAAAGGCTCCAAAGGCTTTTGCTGATGGCGATGGTAGCGCATACAGATTACAGGGTTGGGTGGACCCGCTGGTGACGGAAAAAACGAACCACCGCGAATGCCGATGAAACTGATGGGTACCGGGCGCTTGATGGATGAGGTGGCATCGTGGCGTACCGAGCCGAATAAAAATAGAAAATAGCTAGGCAAGGATGGCACAAACAACCGGGAAGGATGCAGACGAGCGTTGCGGATTCCATCCCCGTGTGTGTGTGTGCGTTGTTTTTTGTTGCTCTGTTTTGGCATGTGAGCTTAGGAATTCCGGCCGGTAACCGGCAATGCAACGGCAGCAATGGCCACCGCATTTGCCGATTTTTTACGCAAAAGAAAAACCCCCTTCGCGGTGCGCAACATTACGCATCTCCCCCAAAACACAGGGCGCGGGACCGTAACCGAAAAACCATCAATATCGTGGCGGATGGACGGTAATGGAATGGCATTTTTCAAAAACCCCGAGCCAGAGATTGCAGCGCTGCACTTTCCACATTTGCGCGGAACGTCGTGTGTGTGCGAGTGCGTGTTTATTTTTCAATTCACCGCAACGATACGCTACACCTACGCCAGCTGGCCGGCTTAGATCGTTTGGTTCAATTAAACCAACAAAAATAACACACACACACAGAAAAACTTTTCCTCCTACCTACCGCTTCCGGAAATGCGAAATGCTGCTTGTCGTAGTGGCCTCAACAAGCCTGCAGAAAAGATTGATTGGGCGTATTTTCGGACCCACCACCGGTAGAATATTAGCTGACGCGTCAGCTAAAATTTACACTCAACGACAGCATGATGCAAGCGCGCTGGTTTCATCTCGTGATGCTTTTGTGGACGTAAGCTATTAGAATTAGAGTTATTGAGTGAGCGATATTATGTTTTTTAATGAATTAAGATATTTTTTTCTACTAATTTACCCAATCCCGGGAATGACGGCTTGAAAAACATATTTGGTGGGAGTAGAGCTGGATTTTCTATTATGAGTTACTTTATCTCTACTGTCAAGAATTAGATCGATTGAAGCTAGATAATGATCGGAAACGACTCGAATGGCCAAAAGAAAACGTTTTCTGTCAGGACAACGCAAACATATTGGGAAATTCTAATGAAAATCAATTTCCACCAACAAGGACCTTTCTTTTCGGTGATTCTAAGTTCAATAGGCCTTAGGATACTTTTTCAGAAATGGTATCATTTCTGGCTTCTGTTGGTTTTATTTATTCGTAGCAGAACAGTTAGCCCTGCATACGCTAGTCCTAGAATGGTACGGTATGGATGGGATTAGATACACGACCCTGCCGTTTAAAGACTGCTGCCGCTACCACATAATCCGTATTTTCTTAGTAAAGTCTTAGAGGGAGAAAACTTTTTTTTTGTAAGCTAAAGATACATTTCAAGCAGATGCTTTCGGCGAGAAACTTTAAGCAAGGAAGAAAAAAAAACAGCACCTGAAGACCGCTTTCTTTAGTTACCTTCCCCACGGTGCGAAAGAGCACCGGGTTACACTGACCACAAAGTGAATGCTAATGCGATCTGCGGTTTTTTTTATCATGCTTTTTCATTCGTAATTTGCGTGTTGCTTTGACGAGAAACGAACGTTTGACCTCCCCCTCTCACCCTCTTTCCCGCCCTTTTAAGGGCAACTTACCTTATTTGTGTTCCGGCGTTCCCGTAACGTGCCACAAGTGCACATTTATTTACAATACACAATGAAATAATAACAAATGGTCACATTTCCCATGGGCCCCATCCCAGCGCGCCAGTCACAGTTGTGATTATTATAGCCTGCCTGCCGAAGTACGTTACGGGATTTGGCCGGTTCTACCGGTGATTGTGGTTTCCTGTTTGAAGACGCTCTACAACGTTCAACACCTTGGCACCTTGATTGGTGGTGGGATGCACACGTTATGCATCTGCTGCAAAACGGTAACTCGTCACGATTTTTACCCGAAAGTAACCGAAAGTTTGGGGTTTTTCCAGCTAGCGAAAATGAACGCCAATAGATGATGGTTGGCCTGCGTTCGATTATTTTGGGTAAAGAATTTTTGTGTTGTCGTTATTATTGAGCCCTTTTCAAAGCCCTGAAAGGCATATTGCTTTTATATATATTTTTTGTGTATGTATCGTGAACCAATATTCTGTGGTTTGTTGCTCTATTGATACGGAATGGAACCGAAAGTTGCTCATTTGCACGAGTGAAAGAAAGAAAAAGATGTACCTCAAACGAGGTTGTCTCTGCGACAATCTTAGGAGCAGTGTACTGGGTTGGGATAAAAAATATGCGCCTAAGAAAATAGCGGCACCGACGTTTGTGTGAAGAAGCGTAGCAGCACATTGTAATTTAACTGTCCGTTTGAGCGAAACAGCTCACCCAACAATCTGCGGTTGTAGTAATATCGCGCACCAGCCTCATATCGTACACAATCTGGAACCGTGGTACGGTCGGTGAAGGGGTTTGTGGAGGTGGAGTTGGGAAACCGTACCAGATGGGACCCTCATGATGTGTCGGGCATTAGCTAAGATGCGAACATCTACGGTTCCTTCACCTTGTGGCTAACCGCAAAAGCAATATATATATATATGTGACGTGTACATCACATTCAGTGCCGACGTTAGCGCTTGCGTCCCGTCTGTCACGTCTGAGATGACGGTGAACGATTTGCTCTCGGCAAACCTTGGAAAGCTAGTATATCCAGGCCGGCAGCTGAAGCGGCTGTACTTAAAAGTGCCAACAAGTGATATACATTGAACGTGCGATAAAGAATGATGTGTTGCAGTTAAGATGCAAGATGTTCGGGTTTTTGCTACAACAGCATTAAGAGTTTTTGAATGTCTTTTGTTTTCGTGAGGATTGTAGACAACTATTTCCGAATGTCACTTTGTCGCATGTGAAGGGTTCCGCCTTTTGAACATCTCTCTTGCTCGTGATTAATTTATATCGTGTTCTTGCACATTTCCGCCTGTGATCATTGCCTTTTCCTACTGGGGAAAAACTGGGAGTACTGGGAGTACTGGGAGTACTGGGTTTGGTCAGACATTTTCCCTTCGCTTTTTTCCTTTCAGGACTCTAACAGTACGGGGTAAGAGTTGGTATATTTCCGTCCCAGCAAACGTGTCTTAGTTGATAAACGCATCCGAATAGCAAGAAATGCAAAAGAAAAAACTTCGTTGTACTCCCGGCCACGCTTTTGGGGAGAACCAACCAACAGCGTTTTTTTGTTGTTGCTGTTAGTGTGAAGAGATTAGGTTGCTCGATAACGATATTTCTTCGGGGTTCGGCGGTTGGGGTTTTTTTTTGTGCAGTCGAACCAGATAGTGGGAGAGCACCAGAAAAAAAACGTCAAAAAGAAAATGGAGCTAGGGTTTTGTTGGTCGTGATCGCTTGGAGCGAACTGCCGAGTAGGAGGATGCATTAACATGCTGTGCGCATTTTTCTTTCAACCGTCACCAAAACTACCGAGCGTCTGGTAACGTTTTTGGTTAGTTTGTGTGTATAGGTGTGTGTGAGTGTGATGCGGGGGAAGGGGAGAAAGGAAAGAAGCTACCCAAAACCCTTACTGCATTTGAAGCAACAACACAGCGAAAGAGAGAGAAATAGTTTTGGATAGAAATATAGACAAGCGACAAGGTGTGCTGGGTGTGTACCGGGCAGCCACCCTTGCGACAGAACGAGGCAGCGTTCCGTTGCCAGCAAAAGAGAGGAAAATAATGTTTTTCCCTCAGTGGCAAGAATGCAGCACACAGCTATATAAAGCTGCTCATCTGGGGTTGAAAATTGTGTCATGTCCTACCCCTCTGGCCAACAGCAGCCCGCAAGAGCCGGAAAGAAAAGTGGCGTGAAAAGTTTCCTTCCATAACGCGGGTAAAGATGGGCGTGAGTGTGAACAGGCTGACAGTGTTTAACCGAAAGAATGGGCGGTCTGAAATGAGATTTTACTTTGGGAAAAACGTCCTTTGGTCCAGCTGACTTACCTTCGGTGGGGTGATGATCATGGATGGTTCCCCCCCCCCCTCCCTTCTCCCTCTCGCTTCTCTCCCACCGGAAGCGGGGGTGGTTAGGAACCCCTCTGCCCTCCACCTCCCACCCTAACAGGGTGTAAGACAATTTTCTTCTGGTCGGAAAATACTGATCAACCGACATAACCCCCTCCCGGCCCGAAGTTGGGTGAGACGTTGGCAGGTGTTGACGACACCTTCATGGGCGAACCACGAGATGGTTGGTTTGCGTTGGTTGGCTCGTGCTTGTTGCTCTGCCGTACGGGTGTTGTGCTAGCGGAACCGAACCATTGCACACCTTCCACCTGAGCTACCTTTTTGTGGCAAAACGCGAGACCGCTCGGTGTTGGTGAGCGGGTTACAATAAGTGTGGAATGTAAAACCAACCCTGGGGGGGGGGGGGTTCGGTTACCGCCGCGAGAAGCGAAATTCTGTGCGCACACACATTCGGAAGAAATCTAGTGCTTTTTTATTACCTTGCAAATACGAGCGTTCTTTTATAGCTATGCGGTCCATCTCACAAGGTAGGTGGTCACATATTACTATCCTTCACCAAGGAGCTACGAGCGTATAAGTTCGAATGGGATTTAGGGCCCGGTCTGTCGTGTGACGATCAGCACCGATATCACTAGGCCATCAAGTCGGTAGTTGAAGAAGGCCTCAAATCTCCAATAACAACGTGGGCAAACCTTCTCAATATCTTAGGCCTTTAACCAGGTTTAAATCTTGATAACTTAATAGGCACTTTTGGAATCACAAGGACCGACTGTCACCAAGGCTGAATATTCACCAAGCACCAGAGTTGTTCTCAGTTACTTATCTCAAGAATTCGAAGTTCATTCATAAAAAAACATTTCGAATTTCTGAAATTCTGAATTTAATACAACTTCTTCCAAGCCCGTGGTTCATACGCACAACTTGAGAAGGTCTTTCTATTTCCGACGGGAAATGGCATAATATCCACACAAAAAATTACATCACGAAAGATATCCTTTGAGGAGAACGAGACTCTCCAAAATAGTAGAAATTTTTCAGAGTTCCTAAGTTCTCCAAAATAAATGTGCTCGAATTACCATAATATTCGAGCAGTTGAGTATTGGGAAAAGAAATCTTTTAATCACCAAAAACATCTACATAACATCCAAACAATGTGTTGGAACTAATGCTCCAGCAGAATTATTAACAACCTGTTTACAATTCGCCGCTCGTCTAAGAGATCCCGTCTTCAAACTTTTATTACTTAAGCCATCATAGACCCCATTACTGATCCATCCCCCAAAAAAGAGCATGCCCCACAACGGAGCATGTGTGTTGAACGCTTACCCTTTATTTTTATGAGTGTCTTCAAAACTGGTAAGTGTTTTGCTTTAATTGTGCCCATTTTGTTGCTACCGTGTTGCGCCTGCAGCTAATCCGACTTGCAAGATCTCTAGACCTCCCAGAGTTACCGTCGCTGCTTCATTTTATTCATCCGCTCATTCCGATTGAAACTTGCCGACGGGAGATGAAGAAAGAAAAAAAAGGCAACGTCTCATAAAACCCGTAAGCACCCATCTTCATATTCATTCATCTTCATAATAGCGACGGCAGCGCAGACATTGTTTCGCGCAAAAATCACCCCTATAAATCACCAGGAGCGAAGGTGTACACAGAAAACACAGAATCGCAACGAAAAGACAAACGTTACGTATGCTGCCCGTTTTCAACGAGATTAAAACCACGGCTAGGCTTTGTGCACAGATGCGTCAAGACATTATGAGTCTTTCGCCCCGAAAGCGACAAAAACAAAAAAAGAAATACACGACATCATCGGCGTCGGGAAATTGTGTGAGCTTATGGATGGGAATTGATCGCTCAATAAATAACGGCAGGATGGAATAAATCCGGCAGGCTTCGGGTTTTTGGTTGTGCGGATGAAACCTGAAGTTTTGGGTGGTTGCGGAAAGCAAGGCCTGTAAACTTTGTCGTACCAGTGACGAGTGTTGGGGTTCCGTGGATATCGGACGAGTACGCTGGAGTACGGAACTGTGTCAATCCGTTCGCCCGACGTACGTTAAAAGTCACGTATTGGCGATGGGCTTCTACCGAGGGCGTATTGGGGGTACGAACTTAATTTATGGCTAGATTCTGCTGGCCTGTCATTCACTGCCGTACGGACAAACTTCTCGCAATGATGTTCGTTGGCTGGTAAGTGACAATGTATTGACAATGATGGAGATGCCAAAGATTCGACGTCTGATTGACTAGTGTGCCGCATAGATTATGCTTTAAGCGCTTTAAAACGGATGCGCGTGTGGGAGTTCCTGGAGTTCCTGGAGCATGTTCATGTAGAGATGTTAGCGTGGAGAAGGCACCCTCAATTTCACCAAACGCTACGGACATGTGGACAAGCGTACCACAGCAAAAGACGATAAAGTTTATCACTTCTCCGAATGTGGTCAGCGTTTTGCGTTAGCATTTTCGTACCCAGTCAACGCTTGTTGATAAGTTCTTCGTCTGCCGTCTTCCGTTCCGATAGTTTAACCTTCACCAGTCCCACAAAACCACTCCCGGTCCCAACCAAAACTCGTCCAATGGCTCAAAGAATGAAGAAGTCAGTCATACATTCTATAAAAAAAAGGGGTCGTACAATAGTATTCCGAATAGCGCGCTTCTAATCAGCTTCACGGCAAAACGGCGAACGGTTTGTTGACCGATAAAATGCGCCCCGATATGGCGATCTAATCTGGTGCGTCAGTGCCTAATGGGGTTATTCTCGGACCGGCACCGTGAGAACGTTTTTCTTTTGCAAAAAAACCGAAACGTGATGCAACCCTTTTCGGGCCGCAATGGCGTATTGATTTTGATTTATACGGTTTTGTACGGCAAAAGGAAGAGATTGTCAGCCAATAACCGCACACGCGCGACTTCAGATATATGTCGTCAGAACCCATCTCGTCGCCTAGACACTATCGAATGTCTCGTGGAATCGGGCACAACAGCGGCTGAGCGGTTTAGCGTTCATGTCTTTGCCTTTTTTTATGTTCATATGTGCGACCCCAACATAAAATAATGCATGCAAAGTGGAGCGGCTGTGGTGGGAACAGGGGGAGTGTGGGTGGAAGAAAAAAAATCCGCAGGGCTACATGTCACTTTAATTAGTCTGATTGGTAGCATAATACGGAAGGTGGACGAATGCTACGAAGCACATCACTAACCGACGTACATACGGTGGATGCGGATGCTTTGGGTGTGGGAGGGGGGGAGGGGGTCGGATTTGGGGGGAATTGGAAGCAGAAGAAAAGGGTTTAAAATTCCACAAAAAGGGATACAAATGTGAGGTTCTCCAAACCTCACCTTAGTTTCAAAACTCGCCTCAATAGGGAGCTAGTTACCAGGTCATGGCAGGCTTGTGGACATACTTTGCCTCATCCTCCCTCCCGTATAGCAACTCACGTACACAACACCTTTTCCATTCCGATAAACCCGATACGGCGAAACCATGCAGCGCGTTCGGTTCGGTGATAACTATAACAATTTTAAATTAATTTTCTACCTGGGTGGCACGGCATGTCAATTAATTCACCTGGGTGAGTGTGACGTGCAGGCGACAGGGCCGCAAAAACCCAAACAGGGCAAAGTAAGCAACGTTCCGACAGAGGGCGGAGGGGAGTTGCGTCAGCATCCTCCTCTCCCATCGCTTGTGCATTGGTGCGGATTCCTTCACCCTCTTTGTGTCTACTTCAGATGCTTCATCAAATCGTATGGATCATATGCATGAAGCAGTGGGAGCAAGATAGAGAGAGAGAGTTCATTTCTGGGGCCGGGAAGTTGGTGTATTGCGGCTAGTTCTCCCCAAGTATTGCCACCGCATCTGATGACGCTGATGGAGTTTCGGATCATAGTTTGGACCTGGGGTGAAATTCAAGCCGTTTTCTTTTGCTAGAATATATGGCCCCGACCAGCGCTACCCACGGGGGGATGGGGGATGGGTCTCCCGGGTTAACGGGAGGTCCCCTGGAAGGTTAAATGCAATATGTGATATGAGAAGCAAAACAACAGAGGAGAAGAAAAAAAACGACAAGCTAAAAAAAGGAGTAAACCATCGTGTAAGTGTCACATAACGAGGCTAGATCGGGGTATATCAGGGTGTATAATGAAATTGATGAAACCCTCGGGTCAGGACTCGCTAGTACCCGGGAGGGCCTGTTAATAGCCGTGTACGAACTCCCCAGTAACGGTAGCCTGTGAAAGTGAGCTGCATACTTTAGTCATTTGGAGCTCAAAGACGGCTACAATCCAGGGGGGGGGGGGGGGGGGGGGGGGGGGGGGGGGGTACAGAGGCAAACAACGCAACAAAAAAATCCCTTCAACAGGACGAACGAATCTCTGCCGGTGACAATAGGTGACAACAAAAAACCTCCTCAACGAGATATGGGGAGAATATTGAGAAAAAAATGTAGTCACACAAGAACGCCACGTCCTGTGGATGCCCCGAAGGTAAGGATGGTTTTGATAGTAACAGATCAGGTACCTGATACGTCAACTGACACACGGATGCGCGCATCCTTATTCCTGCGAAACGTACAACGGTGACGGGGTGTGTTGCCGTTGAACGTCCACAATCCCCATGACAGTGATATCGATGATACCGATACACCTATCTGGCAGTCACCGCAATCCTTCCGAGCAAAGCGAAACGGTGCACCACCGTGCAAAAGACAGCAAAGAAAATCCACCCAAAAAAAAAAAACAATAACGATCCGATGTTGATGTGTCTTCTTTGTGTTTTTTTGTTCATTTAATTCCATAGTTCCTTTTGGTGACGTCTGACGGATGGGTGAAGTTTGAGGTTAGGGCTCGGTTTCGGGAAGTCGTCAAGCTTCCGCTGATATCGTTTCAACCTTGTACGGGAGTTTGCGGCCATGATAAGGGATTGCACTGACACTGGTTTTCCCACAGTTGCAACTAAGGTTAGGTACAGGAGGTATAGAACTACAACAACAGCAACAAAAAAACTTCCAACCAAGGCATCGATATTACGAGATCGCTTCTTCGCTTCGGTGTGGATTACCAGTCCGGGTGACGCTATCAAACTCTCCCCCCTCATCTATCCGTATCACGTTTTCCAAGGTTTTTTTTCTACTCTCCAGCGAGTTCCCGACAACGTTAAACCCAAACCCGCCGGAGGCACAGCGAACAGTGGAACGATCCCTAAATCTGATACTGCCAAAATCCCAAATTCCTCCGGATAGCCGAATTGTTCCACTTGTTTCTCGCTGTTGGAATCAGTACGTCCAGTCTCTCCGCTATCGGTCACGTCGGTTGCTGCTGGTTGCCGCGCGCTGTTTTTTTTCTTCCTTTCTCTCCCCAATTTTGGGGTTTTTGTTCTTTCCGCTCGGTTGTTTGGTTGTTTGCTGACCTTTTGCCGGTTTAGGGGTGGTATTTGAGATTTGCTTTTTTTTTTGGGAAAACGACGAAAAATAAGACAACAACGTGGTGTTGATTTTTTTTATTCTCTTTCCGTTTTTTTTTCTTCCCGTTGTTGGTTGCTATCGATTAAACCATTTGCTTGGTGAAGTTACGCTGGACGCCCGGTAATGGGGTTTACAGTTTTTGGCCGTTCTCGGTGCTGTAGTTGCTGCAGTATTACCGTTGCAGGGCAGGCAACACTTACAATGAATGACAATGTGAATTTTATCGAGTTTGCCATCGATACCCCTTTGCGGTGGAGCATTCCAGATTCTCGGTGACATTCGATCCGGACGGTTTTAGTTCTGGATTTTAGAATCATTTTTGTTGTTGTTGTTGTTTCGCCTCCCCATCACTGCACCAATACCTAGTGTACAGGTACACCATTGTGCCTGGCTGGCTAACATAACCGCTGCAAATGAAGATTTATTCCGGTCGAGAGCTGTACAGTGGTAAAGATATTTTTGAGGTTCATCAGTAAGTTTTTTGGAAGCAAGTGCATCCCCGCAATAGTTTTGCGCTGTCCGGTTGCACCTTCACTGTTGTGTCCTGTCAGGCTTTCATGGCTTCACCGAAGGTCCGCCCTAACCTGTACAGTAAAACCCACCGAATGTCCGCACTGCCAATTAAGGCAGCAGCAAACATGTCCAGTGTGCATCCAAACGATAATTGGTGAAGTTAGTTCCGCTTGAGCAATAGCAGACCGTAAATCCAACGCCACCCATGCACGGGTATTACGGGACTGAGAGGTGAAATGGTAGGGCAATCCGTATCCTGGTAACTTGTGTTATATCATGAGCTACTGAGTTAATCGAAATGAACAAGAAGGCTTTAGAAGGGCTGGCTCCACTGAGCCGTTGTGCTTGCTCATCTAGAAAATGGGAAAATATATTTAAGAATTCCTTTAAACTTAGTGTCCTAATAAGCTATTGCAGTGAGCGCTAATTCTTCAAACTATTGCTATTGATAGGTATCTCTATCCACAGAACTAATAACAATTCTCAAAAGCTTTTCAAATATCAAAGATCTTGATAGTAGATCATCTACTATCGGGTATTAAACACACTGGAATTAAGGAACGCAGAGTCCGGCAAAGTCCCGTTCAAGTAGTGATCTAGCACGGAGAGATCTTACTAGGGCGTAAATGTTGATTGGAGAGAGCAGCGCCGACGAGTCAATACGATTGTAGAGTAGTCCTGCGACGAAAAAGACTTTGCGCATTTCGGCGACTCCAGTGCAAGTAGCGCTCAGCGTCCATTGTAGCCCACCTGGACGCTTCAGGAACGCAGCTCAAACTTTTTCAGGATGACTACTAGCTGATATCGTTAAGGAGCACTCCTAGAATCCTGAAGGCCAAGGGCTATACCGTTTATTGTATACGTGCAAATTAGGGAATTACTCAGGGCATTCAGGGAATTCTGAAGAGGCAACTAATCTTCAAGTAAGGTACAATTCTGCGGTATCCGCGTAAAGGAGGTGGCTATCAGTGTGACGTCGTTCCTGAATCCTGAAGGCCAAGGGCTATACCGTTTATTGTATACGTGCAAATTAGGGAATTACTCAGGGCGCTCAGGGTATTCTGAAGAGGCAGCTAATCTTCAAGTAAGGTACAATTCTGCGGTATCCGCGTAAAGCAGGTGGCTATCAGTGTGACGTCGTTCAAGAAGATCATGATGAGAAGCAGACCAAGGTTGCTCTCTTGTGGTACATACCAAAGGGGTAAGAGTCTTCCTGGGGATCACCCATCATGCTCAACCTTATTTCAATTCAGAATTCAGAATCTAATAGAATAGTGTATGGCGCATGTAAGTAAATCCCATCTTCGTAAAAGGATGCTCTATTGAAGTTAAAATTGAAAGAACTGGTAGGGTTTTGGTATTTTTCCGAAATTAGTACGAAAATTTGAACGAATGCACCGAGAAGAGAGATTTTTGCACACCATTGTGAGCACATACGAGTGAGCTGCTACGCCAAGTAGAAAGGATCACACTGTTTGATCGCTTGGTTGCACAAATGGCCCGGCCCAGCTTGTGCCAAATGAACGATGCAGTTAAAATTAAATCACAATGCTCAATGCGAACACCTGCCAACCATGGTGCGTCCATTTTGTTCTCGGTTCCGCACGTTGCGACGGTGGACACGCTTTCTAAATACGTGCCCGAGGTTACTAACGCTTGGTAGACCACCGTGGATGAATATCTCCAACGCCCAACAATTGGATGGATTCGTTTTATGTTGTTTTTTTGCTATCGCTAGAATTGTTTTGCTCACGAAACGTGTGGGGCTGTCGGTGTGTAGCAAATAATTGCTTTTGTGTTTCGTAATGATTAACAAACATTTACACTGTAATGACATCGACGGCGAAACGGTTTGATGCCGTCTGTGTGCAGTGTTTTGATTCCGAATGCAGCAAGTGCATGTGTCACATGCATCGTTATCGCTAGCTGGGTGCAATCAGGCATATGAGGGAAGGGAAGCGTTGGATGCGGGAATCATGCATGTTGATTGTGATTGTTGCTGGCTTTACGTTTTTTTTAGGTTGAAAGTAGCCAAACTTTTCGCTTCAGCGAGTACTGACGTTTTTGTTGGAATATGATGTAAAACACAAAAAACCCTCTGATGTGATTTTTTTATTCATAAAGAACAGCTTGGCCGTATTGCTTACGATTAACATTAAAAAAACTTTCACCAAAGCTGGGAGGTTTTTTTCCTCCGAGCCGTGCAAGGGCTCCATATCCTGGGTGTCTGCGGACGTTTCCTTGTTAACTGTTCTATAACCCACGTGCAAGGTCCTGATCGTAGCGCGGGTACTGCGTCTAACAAGGCGGGCCGAGCAGACTCGTATTCCACACAAGACCGTAGAAGATGATCCATGTCCTGGTATCCAAGGCCGCAGCCATATACTTTAGAGTTGACCTCCTCCAGACTCTCTGGATACTCTGAAAATGTGCGCCACGAAATATACGCACGATCTCCTGAGATGGCGTGGAATCGAGACTTCAAGAATTCTTTGGGAGTGATCGAATTAAAAACCTCCCGAGCTTTCACAAAGACACAAGAAGTTTTACAAACTCTGCCACTCAGCCATGTAGAGAGGCTGTGGGGACAATACCAGAATGGGAAGGCAACCAAAAGATCCAAGATGAGGATCTGTCTTTATACTTTTAACCATACTTTTCCACAAAAGTTCTGGGAATTGACGTGCTGCGAAGTCTATAGGGAATAGATTTAGTTTCCTCTCTCAACGAGGTGTCTACAGTAAAACGAGAACTCAGGATCCTCGCTAGCTGGTTTCAATCGATTTGATACTGTAGAGCAGGGGTCTCCAAACTACCGAGAGATACCAAGAGATAACGAAAATGGCTCTCAGCTGTGGCTATTCCACTCAAAGCGGCTCGCCACCTGAAAAGTTTGGAGGCTCCTGCGAGAAGGCAATACGATAAGGCAAAGCAAGAGTAGCTCAAAAGAGAGCGGGAGTGGCATCACTCCACACTTCGAACGACATCGTATGGGTTGATTGCAATACTGGATACGTTCAAGGTGGATAAGATGAGACTTGGATGCCTAATGGAAGCATATACATCCATTTTCCAAGATGGAAAGTATTGTTGTCTTATATAGCTTAAGGATGTCTGATGGGTGAGTACCCCATCAGAATTCCGAAGTCGTTCTAAGAAAATTGATTTGGTCTGTTTTTAAGTTTGAGCTTTACTTTCGATACAGTGCTGGAGTTCAGAGTAGGAAGAGTTTATTTGTATTTTTTTTTAATGATAGTGATGATGATCTCACCTCTGACCTCCGAACAAAGGTTTGAGACGATCGAGTTATCTTGCGATGTTGAATTATCCATGGAGCTTTACCTACGCCACTCACGTAATTGCCGCCTCCTTAGCCATACGGAAGCACGGTAGTTTATAAGGGCAATTTAAGATATCTCTTCGCAGTGTTATTGTTTTGGGGTCCGAGGCAAAAGCCGACCATCCTTAACGTCAGGCCACTTCCATCCACATTCGGTTGACTTTTGTGCTAACCTTCCGCGCTTATGAACCTCACAACAAACCCAGTTCACCCAGGGTCTCGGGGATTTATATTTCACCGTTTTGAAGAACCTTTACCGAGGAGTTGCGTTCCTCATGCAAAACGGCAACCTTATTCTCCTACCCCTCGCACACGACTCCTCTTCCCTCACGCTTTCTCACACACTTCGCTGATCCGTTTTGTAGTTTTTGTTTTGTTTTCTCTTCACTTCCCCGCCTAGCATGCTTTGATTGGTTGGACGTTAAATTGGCACATATTATGATTTGTTAATTTCCGGTGTTATTTTCTCGTTTTCATCCTTCCCGCGTGCGCAAACCCACCCGCAACCGTCGCAACCGGTATTGTGCGTCATTCCGTGCCGGGTTTTTGTTCGTTTTTATTTCCCCCTTTTTTTGTTCCTGTTGTCGCCTTTCATGGGTAGCTCTTTTGGGCTGTTTTGGGCCACCTTTGGCAAATGGTTCCAGTGCAATGCCGTTTGCAATGCGCTTCGGATACTTCGACGATCGGGATTGATTTTTCCAATCTCTTCTTCAGTGTGCCTTTTGTTGTCGTTGGTGTAATTTCTTTTTTCCGTTTGTTGTTCTTTCTTTCTCTCACTGACATGCGTTCAACACAAATGCGCTTTATTGTGAAGGAAATGATTGGTATGGACAACTTGATTTTGACTTCGGTTTCGGCGATGCTCGATCATCCCCCTTTGGATAGATGCTGATTGTTGATGATGTGGTACGCTCGTCGATCAAACCGGTAGCGCGCCCCCGAATTTAAAAACCTTTCGAAAGGATAATGTGGTGTGGTGGTGCGGAGGAGGGAAAGTTTTTTTTTGTTTTGCGCGGGTGGTGAGGTGCAAAAAGCAAAACACGGCACGAGAAAAGCAAAGCAGGCAAATCCAATTACGGAACGGCGAAGGTTGAGGCTTTTGAGCGGATCAAGAATCTGGACGGGGTTTTGTACGATTCAATCCCCGGGGGCTCGTGTTACCGTGATCCCGGGTCGGGCTCCTGATCGATTTCCACATTTGACTTCTACCAGGGACCTCGTCCGTGTGTATGTGTGTGTGTGTGCCGTGATGCGTGCGACCTTAACCTTCGCCACCTTTGCCTGCCTGCTTTATCCAGCATTGTGAAAAAGGGACAGGTGGGTGATTTACCTTCAACACTGCACGCCTGAAGTTGTGTTTGATGTCTGACTACCGTTTACTTGATAAATGCGGTTGTTATTTTGGGAAAATAAATTAAACACAAATTTAAAATATTTGTAGAAAAGAAATCAGTTCTGGGTGAATCTTGAAGCCGAGTGACTCGCGATCTCTATTATGAAAATTCACGAATATCCAAATCTTCAGAAATACGTTGAAGAACTAAGGATCTCTTCAATATATGATTTAGGTCTCTTTTATGTCTCTAAAATTTCATGAGTATTTGAAGATTTCAATGTCTAAATATATGTAATAATCCAAGTGACAATAGCTTGTATTTCCTTGGAAATCCACTTGAAGCTGGAAACTTTTGAGAATTCTTTATAACTCTTCAAATATAGAATTCTTGAATCTTCAAAGTTTTTATGATAATCGACATCAAAAAAAAAAAAAAAAAACTTTGAAGATTTAATATAATTGAAGTCTAATGTTGATAATCGATTGATAATAAAAGCTGAAAATCGCTTGGAAAAAGTTTCATAAAGCTCAACACTGATATTTTTTTTATTCTTTTTTTTCATTTCAGGTAAGACATCCTGGCCATACTGATGATAATCAAAATTAATCCTGTAAAAAAATCCTGTTCAAAACACCTTTTTCCCTGCGATAAACCGTAGGAACAAACACAGTAGGTAAAAGTTGAAGCGAAAAGTTTTATTTATTTATTGATTTATTGGTTCATTAACAAAATTGTGCCGCGTTCCCCGTTCGGCGGTAACATTGTTTGGCTTTATAATTATTTCGCTATTGTCTTTTAACCCTACCCGGTTTATGCGGGATCAGATCAAAGTGTATAATGATGTTTCCTTAGGCATCGTTTTACCGAAAAAACCCCGACGGTGTAAAATCAGATTAAAGTTGAAATCTATATACATATATACGCACACACACACATACAGAGTCGCACACACCGTGAGTGATACCATGTGAACAAGGCAGAAGGGCCTAGCGAAAAAAAGGGCTTCACGGTTCGTAGTACAAGGCCTCGGGCCACTGTGTACCAAAGGGGGAAGGAGGAAGGGAAGGAGAAGAAAGGCAACATTGGAGAAACGGCGTTAAATTGATATT